>JAJEJO010003132.1:119363-166547 GCA_020662805.1 Glaucomys volans
AAAAAAAAAAAAAAAAAAGGCTTTGCTTTCAAAAGCTCACACTTCTGGTGCAAGCTGAGAGTTCTAGTTTGCTTCTGGAAGCATGCAGTGGACTCTAACCTTGCTGGGTCATTTCCTGTTGGTCTCTTCCTGGGACCGTTTTCATCAGCCCCAGATGACTGATATGCCTGGTGAGGATTTGCAGCAAAAAACGAAACAAAGCAAAACAAAACAAAAAACCAAGAAGAGAGTGTGTCAGGTATTATTTCAAACAAAGAATAATAGGATAAGGCAGCTTCTTAGGGTTGAAAACAAGATTGCAAGTCTGCATGATACATTGGAGACCATGGTCATCTCCCCCAGTCACGATGTGATTGACAGATTTCTTTTACATTTGTAGCTGTTCAGGTTAAATGAAGAACTGACTTCACTGGAAATTATTTGGGTTATTTTGTTTTGTTTATTTGTTTACTTGGTTTCCATAATTTTATTTATTTGAAGTCAAAAAGAGAAGGGCAAAATTTCACTGCTTTTTTAATTTTTAATTTTTAAATTTTGTTATTTCTACAAACTTCATTTGGATTCATTGTGCACAAGTGGGGTACAGCTTTCCATTTCTATGGTTGTGCGTGATGTAGATTCACACCATTACTGTGGGTTTTTTTTAAAGTCAAGAACGAGTCTCTTAAAACACCTTGGTACTGTTAAGTGGGCTAATCAAAATTTGTGTGGTGTTTATTTCGGTTTTGTATTTCATTCTGTTTTATTGAGAACATTTTCTTATCTGAATATAATCTCCCATATTTAAGATGAATTTTTTTTAATCCCAGTCCTTGTGAATTGCTTCAGAAATTTCGATTTTAAAAAACTGTAGGTTTTTCGAGATGTTCTTTATAATTCCAAGCTAGATACGTCATAACAACAGATTAATAGCATAAACATTGATCTATTAATGTATTTCTTACCCCCCCCCAAAAAGCATGTGATTTGGTTCAGGTTTTACCAAAGTTACGAATGGCTGAAAATAGAGACATGTTTGCTGAAAGCGTCAATCACAGCCTACGTGAATCCACCTTGAAGTCTTGCAGAACGTCTAACGTGAGGCCAGAGGGGACAGCAGGGATCCTGCCACCTCACTGGGTTTTTGTGGCAGAGAAGCGGTGTCGTGTGGCCCGTAACCCTCCCGGAGGAGCGTCGTGGGCTGTTGCACACAGACGTTTGCAGCATGCAGCCCTGGGAACCTCACGCCAGCCTTTTTAACACGCTCGAGATTTATGGCTGGTGAGGCCAGAGGCAGGAATACGAGTCTCATGGCCGCAGTTACCTCTGTAAGACAACCCGGAGGATCGGCTCTGCCGTGTGTGTGCAGGTGCGGGGGGCTGCTGGGCTTGGGGCGTGAGGTGCTGAGCCTTGCATTCCGCAGAGCATGGGAAATCACTTAGCCCTGTCCATTCTGCCCTGTCCCCAAGGGTGCTTGCAACCCCAGCAGGACGTGGGGACAGCTAATAAACCTGCAGACCTGCACTCACATAGCTCCGCTTGGACTTTCTCCATCTTTTATACATTAGGACCTTTATAGTGTTCCTGTAGGGACCCGGGTTGGAAGCGTATCCATGATCCTTGTCTTTTTATGGATCATTTATTACCTTAAAAATTCAAAGGCCCTCTGCTCTTCTCTTTTTACCAGAATCCATATGACTTAAGTCATTTACGTAATGACTTACCTCTTCTGTTTTTCGTTTCTCCATCTTATGGGAGAAATTCTCAGGAATTTAGAAATGGGGTGCTGATAAGATCACAGATAGTATCTGAAATCGTCAGTGCATAGAATACAAAATAGCCTAGCAGTATCCCTGAAGATCCTATAGGGAGAGATAAATAGAGTTTACTGGAGATATAGTGGAAATTTATTACTTATGTTAACGGTAATTCTCACATTTGCTTTAAATACATTAGATTTCTGGGATACCGAATTTAGTTGGAGAGTAGGTATCATTGATGAGGTAAGATCCCAATGGGCAATTTATGTCATCGGTGGTCTTGGAGGGGCTCACCATGATGGCTTTGAAAAGGTTAAGAAGAGCAAGACCAGGGCTTTTGCCGGGCGTGGTGGCGCATGCCTGTAATCCAAGCAACTCGGGAGGCTGAGGCAGGAGGATCACGAGTTCAAAGCCAGCCTCAGCAACTTAGCGAGGCCCTAAGCAACTCAGTGAGACCCTGTCTCTAAATAAAATACAAAATAGGGCTGGGGATGTGGCTCAGTGGTCGAGTGCCCCTGGGTTCAATCCTTGGTTCAAAAAAAAAAAAAAAAAGACCAGGGCTTTTGCTTGAATCCTTTGGCAAATGCTTTCTTCTTATTGAACATCTTAGTCCTTGGTCATATGACCTGGGGTAAGTGTAGAGAGGACCCACCCTGCTTACTAGGATGGAGGAGAGGGGACTTTTGGAGACTAACTCAAAATATTATGTGCATTTACCATTATTTGACACCTATTCTTTCCATCATGCACATAAAGCAACTTGTGACATCCTTACAACCTATTTATCCCAACATGGGTTTCTCTACAGTCATTCCCCTGTCTCTGTGGTTTTTCCCTCAGACAGGGAGACGAAAGGATGCATTTTTTCCATATAGACCAAAATTGGTTGGCACCCAGGATTTCTGGCCCAGGTTCCTCAAAACGTAAGTCGTGCCAATACTATTTTTGAAAAATCAATGATGACATTGAAATGCATAGATCACTGAGGTCACGTGCATACCTGCAATTACACTTGGATGCTGCTGCTGGGAGTCAAGATGGAATTATTTCTTGTCTTGCTGCATCAATGGGATTATGCCACTGCTGCGAACAGTTTATGTAGAGTTTGGAATGAGTGTGGAACCAGGCCGATACCGCATTGTGTCTCCGTTCACGGTACGTAAATAAGCACATTGTAAAAATGCGTATTATTGAAGTTTGAATCAAGGACGTGATCATTTCCAGCTTTTGCATTTTGGCCCTGGGATCTGCAGGAATTTTGCAATTACTTTGTTTAATTGTTTAAAGAGTCCAGGCCTCCTGGACATTGTGCAGACATCGATGGCGTAATCCCCAACAGCTTGAGAAACCTAAATATTATCAGGCGCGTCTCTGGGTGGGAGAAGTCCCCCCACACTCCAGGCTGCAGCGTGCTCTGGTTCACTGCTTACCACAAGTTCTTGGACTCCGTGGCTGCTTTCCCAGGGCCTGAGTTTGGTGGATCAGATAAATTACAGAAGAGTGCAAATCTCCTGTTGGAAAACAATATCCATTGCTAAGGAACTGTCAGCAGAGAAATTTAGACAGAATGGGCTGGAAAGCCAGCCTTTGGTCACCCAGAGATGCGTCTTCGTTTGGATCGTTAATTAATCTGAATTTTCGTCCGCATTTCTCTTTTTATTCTCATAACCTTTTTCTATATTGTTGAGCATACAGAAGATGTCTAAGCATAGAACAAAATTTACGGCGAACTTCCACCTAGATTCAGGATGTGTTACTCCTTGCCCACATCTGCTTCTGTCTATCATTTATTTATCAATATCTGCCATCTATCTCTATCATCTATTTCTGTCTATATCTAGTCTATCACATGATAGCCCTCTCTTATTTCTGTCTATTGCGTGTCTAGCGATCTCACCTCTGCTGCCTCCCCACGGGCACACACACACACACACACACACACACACACACACATCCCTAACACATGCATAGTTTTTTCTGAACAACTTGAGACTGAATTTCAAGTATCGCCTGCACCTTGTCCTGAAGATTTGGATGTATGATTCCCAAAAATAGAGAGTGCAAAAATCTAGGGAAATTACCAAAAATCCTAGAATTCGTCCTTGGAGGTGCAGCTACTGAATCCCCAGTCAGAGTCCAGGTTTCTCCATCTCCTCTGCAAACATGCTTTCCCTGGTCCGGGATGCAGGTGCAATCAGAAATAGTGTTCCCACTTCGTGTCTCCTTACTGCCCTTCAATCTGGAGGAGTTCCTCCTTTTCTAGCCTGCATTCCATGAACTTGGCATTCCTGAAGACAACAGGCCTCTTGTTTTTGTGGATGTCTTTCCACAGGAGCTTTGTAAAATGACCCCCAGTGATCGCATTTAATTTGTATGCTTTGGGTAGGAATGCCGCGAAAGAGGCGGCGTGCTGTCTCTGCTAGGTAAGCTCACAATGCCGTGAGACCTCTTCCTCCTCTTGTTGGTGATGTGAAATTGCCTCCCTTGGTTACGCTGGACTCTCCTGAATTTTCTCCTAGGAAGTTGCCAAGTTTCCCTTTTCGATTCCTAAGTACTATGTGGTCTTTATAAGAAATCAGTGGTGTATTTTGAGGCTACCTATATATCATCTCATCTGTCAATCTAATTTGAGTGTTGAGCTGACAATCATACCAGTGTGGCATTGACATACATGGTAATACGTGCTTTTGCCAGGCATGGTGGTGCACGCCTGTAATCCCAGCAGCTCTGGAGGCTGAGGCAGGAGGATCGCAAGTTCAAAGCCAGCCTCAGCAACTTAGTGAGGCCCTAAGCAACTCAGTGAGACCCTGTCTCTAAATAAAATATCAAAAAGGGCTGGGGATGGGGCTCAGTGGTTCAGCACTCCTGGGTTCAATCCCCAGTACCAAAAATAAATAAATACTTTTATCTCTAACTAATTCTCCCAATTGTGTGTGGCATCCAAAACAGGTGCAGGTAAGTTGGTGAGGTGCATTGTGTTTGCGTCTATGGCCATTTTTGGTTTTGCTCTTAGAGTTGTTAACAGGAAAGATACCTGCGGTCTTCTTAACGTGTCCAAACTATGACTGCATGTCATACTCAGTGACCCCGCTATGCTAAAAGGTTTGCATTTAATGGGACACAATCTGGTTTAGATAGTGGCAAAATAATTATTTCTCTGATAATCCCAGAGTGCTTGAATGTCATGATCTAGTTTTTGGAGATTAATGTAGAGATGGTCCCACTTCACTGCTACCCAACTCTGGTTGGACATGAACGCCTTACCCACTGTTTTTTGTTTGTTTGCTTTGTTTTTTCCATGCTGGGTATCAAACCAAGGGCCTGGTACACACCAGACAAGGTTTACCTCCTAGTTACATTCCAGCCCTAGGAGCCACTTCTTACACAATTCTAGAGTTTGAGAATACCTACCATATCTTTAGCATGTTGATTTCTCTAATTGGCATTTCCTATTTATTACAAACAGGAATCTTTCCCCATTCAATTTCTGAAAGTGTTGCATTGAAAATTTACTTTTCTTCTTTATGGCTAAATAATATTCCATTGCGTATATGTACTATGGAGGAACTTTGGATTACACAGAGGGAAATGAGAGGATAGAGGGATATGAAAGATGGTGGAATGAGACAGACATCATCACCCTATGGACATGTACGATTATATGAATGGTGTGAATTTACATCGTGCACAATCGTAGAAATGGAAAGTTGTACCCCATTTGTATAGTGAATCAAAATACAGTCTGTAAAAATGTAAAGAAAAAAATTCTAATTGAAAAAAGAAAATTTACTCTTCTGTGAACTTCTGTTGGATCTGAGTCACTAAAGGAACCCATGCCTAGTGACATGATGGCTTTGGGTGACAGAAAAATAAAAGGTCCTGTTCCGGCTCTTGGAGAAAAACCGCAGGCAGGTGGTGGCCAGCAATGCCCACCAGGATCAGGAGGGCAGGTGGGGCGGGGACTGGCCGTCCCGCATTGTCTGTGACCTGCACCTAACTGGAGTGGCACCTTCAGTCCACAGGAAATGAAGCTCTTCTTCTGGTGTGCCAGCCTCCAAGGTCATTGGGAATGCGTCACGTTGTGAATTGAGGACGACCTCACAAGGAGTCAGCGAGTCAGGAGTTTTGCGTTTCTTGCCACCTGATTTTGAGACTGATGCTAAGTGGCTTAGAAGATCTCCAGATTGGACAAATAAAGAAAAAAATATATATATATTCGGAGATGGCACTGAAGACAGAACCAGCTTTCTCCTTGCCTTGAACAAGATCATCTTGAAGAACAGCGGAAGGAAGAAAAGACACTTCATGCTCGTTCGTAGGAAAACGATTTTGAACGCAAGGAAGCCACAGCAGACTTTTCAAGGGGAAAGTGGGTTTTTCGTGTTTACTAGGTTTACTTAGCTGACAAGGTGAATGATTCACTATGCTAACATTTTTTAGAGTGTTCTGCGATCCTGATATATGTTCCTATGTATTTTTTATTTAAAAGACGGTTCTCTATCCCATATTGTAAATGAAGACAATTGTTAAGGAGAGAATAGAAGGCAGGAGAAAAGAAATGGAAAGATCTTTCAAGGGTTTATTTTATTTATTTTGTACGGGTGTTCGACAGTGCTTTAAGTTTTGGAAAGAGTGAAATGATGGTTATCCGTAGCAATGGTGTGATCTGAAATGCAAAGTTTTTTGGTTTTTTTTTTTTTTTTTTGCGGTGCTGGGGATTGAACCCGGGGCCTCGTGCTTGTGAAGGAAGCTGAAATGCAAAGTTTTTGAGAGCAGAGAAAGAACAGCAAACGATGAAGCAGTCATTCCTGAAGAGATAAAGCAAGATCATGTCGGCTTCCAGAAATCAAAGCTTTTTCTTATTTCGACACAGTAAGCCATTCTTACTCTATAAAGAATTCACTCAACTTCCTGGTGACCTTCCCAAGAAGGCCATCTTCCTAAACAAGACTCATTTCTACTGGGAAATAAATACTCGATAGATTCTCACTACTGGATTTTAAATTAAAGCCACTGATGGTGGTTTAAAAAAATAAATCATGAAAGTTTCAATATTCTCCTTTATCTAAAAGTCTCTAGAGGATGGTTGTTGTCCATTATGTCCATTCTATTTGATGAATCAATAGAAATGTGATTTTTATTCCCCAAAAGTACCTGTGGTTCCCTCCCAATGGCCCCCCTTCTCTGTGGAGGAGATGCTGGAATGGATGACTGTCCCTGAGGACTCCGTACCTTTCTGATAGAGGTGACACACACTGGCTAGCCACTGCCCCAGTGAGACCACAGTGGACCACAACAACATTGAAAATGGCGGACATTTCCATAGGACATCCACTCCTCCAGCAGAGATGGAGGAAGTAAAGCAAGCCCCCAGGATACTTTGTGGCCACTTACGGTGTGGTCGCCCTGCTGGATGTGACAACATATCTGAGAGCCCCTAGGAGTCTCGGCACTTTTTCATTCAGAAAGTTCCAGAAAGAGTCTGAGGCTCAGCTCTTCTCTTGCACTCCAGCACCAATTGGAAGGTTTAGAAGCTGCACTGGATTCTCCTCGGTCCACTGAAGTTGAAGATGGTATTGTTCAGTAGTGGACAGAAAAAGAAAAGCAACACACACACACACACACACACACACACACACACACTTACACGGAGCCAGAAGATGAGGGTTTCAAAGTACCCAGGAAATTGGTACAAATGCAATTCCAAAAATGGTAATTGAATGTTAAAACAAAGTCACTTGCAATAGGACATTGTTAGGAGCTATGCTTCCCTCATCTAAATGCTCATTTCTTGAAAGATAGAGCAAAGAGACACTTCTCCAACCCTTTCCTATCACGCCGATCCGGCGTTGATGATCAGGGCCTGTGTGCTCCACGGTGAAGTAGAGTCTGTCGTTCGTGATGGAGAGCGTGGTCTTTGCACTCTTTGCTCACCCCGAGGTGGGACTGCAGACCCAACCTGCACATTCTGCTCCTTCCTCAGCTGGGGGAACCCACAGCTAATGGAGAAGGCTGGCCTCGCCTGCAAAACCCACTAAGACAGACTCGCTAAGCGGGAAAAGGCACCCGAGACACACCCAGTTTCCATTTTCCTCCACCAAGAGGCTACCCACTGAAAATGCTCTATTTACAGGAAAAAGTGAAGTCCTCTCACAGCCCACTGGACTTCACTGTGTTACAACAAGTGGTATGTAATCATGGTTTGTTTGTTGGTAATGGGGCTTGAACCTAGGGTTGCTTAGGTTCTGAGCTACCTCCCCATCCCCAGCCCTTTTTATTATTTATTTTGAGACATGGTCTCACTAAGTTGCTCAAAGCTGAGGCTGGCCTCCAATTTGCAATCCTCCTGCCTCAGCCTCCTGAGCCGCTGGGATTACAGGTGTGCACCACTGAGCCTGGCACATGTACTACTGGCTTAGGATAGTAGTCTGGGACAAACGTGATTCACCAGATAACCAAGAGCAAAGGGGTTTGGCTTATTTTGTTTAACATGATATCCTCTAATGCCATCCATCTACCAGCGAATGCTAGAATTTCACTCTTCTTTAAAGCTGAGTAATATTTTTTTTCAGAGAAATAAATCCAAATGGGCTACACTGGAAGAATTGTAATTGTCTTTTAAGCAGAACTTAAAGCAGGTGGCTTTAAATATCTATGAAGCAAGCATACTGCTCCCAAGATCTTTTCTTTTCTTTCTTTCTTTTTTTTTTCTTAATTGACTATAACCTCTTCAGAGCCCTGGACATTATTCACAGTAAGTGAGCACTGTGTTTATTTTATTGGTTGTCTCTATGGTCAAAAGTGAGAAAAAGTGGGCACTCTCTACTGACCTTCCACTCAGAGAACTTTCAAGGGGAGGGGGAAAGAAGAGTGTGTCTGTGTACACAGCCCATAATATGGAAAGGTCTAGCTTTTTTCTTTGGACAGCGTTGCATGATCAAAACCTTATTTTCCACTATGAGAAGAAGTCACTTCTCTCGAATGACAAAGAATATTAGATTGCAAAGTTTTAAAACATCTTCCCTTGAGGTTTTCTGGAAGATCAGCCTAGACACCAAATGCTAATGAAGACAGAATCAAAGCCTTTAACATCCACTTTAGAATATTCTGATATTTTTTTCCATTCGTGTTACAGAGACAAGAGGCTCATTTTATCATCTATGCCTCTGAACCACTAATGTATGCATGACTCGGCGATGCATTATTGAATCTCATTTTAAGAGGGAAATGTTAATATTTTAACTGAATGGTTCAAATGCTATTAATAGTAATGTTATCTTTCTAGTTTCTAAAGGGAAAACTTCTCAAGTTCCATCTGAGTCTTCCCCACTTTTCTTTCTGCACTCTGTAGGAAGTATACTCCAGGGGCACGGGTCACCCTGAAAGTGAGATGACCTGTCTGGCTTGAAAATGTTTGGGGATTTATATGCATGCAGCTTTCTGCTATGCGAGGAACTCGTGGTGAGTAAAACTCCCATCTGAAGTGGAACTGTGAAGGTCAGAAGCACAATAAGCAAACGTTTTTCAGTCTCCCATCTACCCTTTTTAGCAAGCCTTTTCCTATTTCCCCCTTTGTTTCAAATTAATTGCCTCTGAGATGAATAGACCTTCCTCCCTCCCTCCCTCCTTCCCTCCCTCCCTCCCTCCTTCCTTCCTTCCATCCTTCCTTCCTTCCTTCCATCCTTCCTTCCTTCCTTCCTTCCTTCCTTCCTTCCTTCCTTCCTAGTGGGAATTGAACCTAGAGTTTTGCAAGTGCTCTAAACTACTAAGCTATAATCCAGCCCTTTATTTATATACATATATAAATTTATATGTATTTATAAATTTATATTTATAAAGTCTTGCTAAGACTTACAAAGTCTTGCTAAGAGTCTTGCTAAGTCTCCCAGGCTGGCCTCGGACCTGTGACCTTCCTGCCTCCACGTCCTGTGTATTTTTTTCTTTAATTCATAACTAGAAGTTTCAAGTCACCATCGGAAACCCACACACACACCAGGAAGCAGCTGCTGCGACTGCCCCTACAAGTCCACAGCCCCCGGCATCCGTGAACTTGGTCTGTTATTGCCTCGAAGTGCTCTCTGCGTGTCGGTGAGGCTGGTGGGACTCCCAGAGCAACCACTCGGCATCTTGGTGCCCCAGTCGCACACGCCGTACCCAGACCTCTCGGGGAGCTGGGATGATGGTTTCAATCCACGGCGTGGACGTTTGCTAGCATCGGCATTGATACGGGAAGAGCCACCTGCAACTTGACAAAGCGTGTGATGCAGCCCCCTCTTGGCTAATTGGGTTTTCCCAGTTTCAGTGACAGGAAAAAATTCTATTTGTCAGAAACAGTGAGAATATGCATGGATCTAAGAAAGCTGCGGTTCTCCCTCAAGATAGCACCATGCTGAAGTGATAAGCAGCTGGAGTCACGAACGGGGACCTCACTAAAGAACAGGGATGCTAATAGGAGCCAGAACCATGGATGCAAGGCATGCTGAGAGAGCTCTGCTCAACCATCATGGGGATCGTCGTTAGCACATCCTTAGGGGCTACATTCCTAGACCCCATGGATGCGATAGTACCAAACCCCGACTTTACTATGCTGTTTTCCTACGCATTCAAACCTATGATAAAATTTAGTTCATCAATTAATCCCAGTAAGAAAGCAACTCGTCATAAGTTCTAGCCAGCTCAGCAGGATTTTTCTTTCCCTATTGAAGATCGTCCACATTTTCAACTAAAGACACACTGTACAGATTCTCTCAATCAAATCCAATTGTTAGCATCGCTATTCTTGCACTTTGGGGGCATTATTAAGTGAAATAAGGGTTACTCGAACACAGCCATTGTGATGCCCTGGTAGTGAATAACTGAGAGGGTCACTAAGTGACAAACGGGCAGGTAGTATATACAGGGTGGATACGTTCGACAGAACTGATTCCCATCCAGGGCAGGACAGAGTGGAACTGCATGGACTTTTTTTTTTAGTTCATTTATTTTGATTCATTGAACACAAATGGAGTACAGCTGTTGTGTCTCTGGTTGTACACAAAGTAGAGTCACACCATCTGTGCATTCATACGTGTACACAGGGCAATGATGTCTGTCACACATTCTGTTAATGTTCTTACCCCCCCACTCCGACCCCACCCCTCTTTTTCCTCTATGCAATCCATCCTTCCTCCATTCTTGCCTCCCTCCCACCCCGCATTGTGCATCATCATCCACTTATCAGAGAGATCATTCGACCTGAGCATCAATTGCTGCAATAATGCTGAGCAAAAGGAATCAATCAGAAAGCCAGCTACTGACAAGGGCAGATGTGTGTCGGCTCCTGGGCTTGCAGGTGAGCTGGGTCCACCCTGCTTCCAGCTGTGGCAGGTGGACGTTATTATGCTCCACATGGTTTCTCCTGACTCCTTGGGACTGCTCCCCTAGTGGCCGGTCACAGGAATGCCCGCATCAACCTGTCAGGGGTGCATAGGGCTCCCTGCCCATTGCGGGATATTCCAAAGGCGTCAGAGGGCGTCGGGATGTAATCCCAGGCCTGGGACGGCTGGCAGAGTTGGGAATCATCCAGACTTCCATGTCTGGTCGCTTAACACGGTTATTCATAGACCTTCAGACATTCGGGGATATAGTTATCCATTGCTTCATTCCCCCAGGTGTATTAAGAGCATTAAAAAAAAAAGAGAAAACAGAGTTAAACTTAATCACATCAGGGAAAATTTAAAACTTTTTTTTCTGATTTTATAGAGATGCTTTTCTTATTTTTATAGACTGCATTTTGACTCACTGTACACATATGGGGTACAAATTTCATTTCTATGGTTGTGCATGATGTGCATTCATATCATTATTGTTAATCACACATGTACATAGGGCGATGATGTCTGTCTCATTCCACCATCTTTCATACCCCCACCCCCTCCCCCTCTCATTTCCCTCTCCGTAATCTAAAGTTCCTCCATTCTTCTCTCACCCCAACCGCTCCAACCACATTATATATCATCATCCACTTATCAGGGAAAACATTCAGCCTTTGTTTTTGGGTGATTGGCTTATTTCACTTAGCATGATATTCTCCAATTCCATCCATTTATCTGCAAATGCCATAATATTATTTTTCTTTATGGCTGAGTAGTATTCCATTGTGTATATACACCACATTTTCTTTATCCATTCATTTGTAGAAGGGCACCTAGGTTGGTTCCACGGTCTAGCGATTGTGAGTTGAGCTGCTATAAACATTGATGTGGCTGTGTCACTGTAGTGTGCTGATTTTAAGTCCTTTGGTTATAAATCAAGGAGTGGGATAGCTGGGTCAATAATGTGAAAAGAGAGCCTACAGAGTGGGAGAAAATCTTTACCACCCACACTTCAGATACAGTACTAATCTCCAAAATTTATAAAGAACTTACAAAACTTTACACCCAAAATACAAAGAACCCCAAGGGGTCAAGGATCTGGACAGACACTTTACAGAAGAGGATGAACAGGTGATCAATAAATATATGAAAAACTCTTCAGCATGTCTAGTAATTAGAGAAATGCAAATTAAAAGAACTCTGAGATTTCATTTTACTCTGATTAGAATGGCAATTATCAAGAACACAAGCAATAATAGATGCTGGACTGGATGTGGGGAAAAGGCACACTTAGACATTGCTGGTGGAGTTGCAAATTGGTGCAGCCACTCTGGAAAGCAGTGTGGAGATTCCTCAGAAAACTTGGAATGGACCCACCTTTTGACCCAGTTATCTCACTCCTTGGTTTATACCTAGAGATACTTTTTATTAGAGATAAAAGTAATTATAATAACTCCTTACATTCACATATGTCCAGTGTGTGTGCTGACAAACATTTTAATAACAAATAATGCAACATTATCACAACTATGTAGCATTTAAAGACCAAGAGAGTTGGTTCCCGGCTCAGAACTTCTTTTTTTGGAATGAAAACAAGTTTTATTCTTTTTTTTTTAAAAGAACACAAAAATATCTAGTAAGCATGTAGGAATTTAGAAAATAAAATGGTACCGCCAATTTTTTCCAGTCTCCTTTTTCTTCTTTTTTTAAAATTTTATTTATTTTTATTTTTAGGAAGTGCATTTTGATTCATTGTACCCAAATGAGGTACGACTTCTCATTTCTATGATTGTGCACGAGGTAGATTCATACCATTCGTGTAATATGCATGTACCTAACAGTAAGGATGTGGCTCAGAGTTTCTATACCAGCAGCTAAATTGGGAAGCATTCAGAGGAAGAGCAGATTGCTTTAGACAGGTACGCACTGTATCCACACGACCTCGAAGAGCAGGGTGAATGATTTTGTCTGGTCTCTCCTGGAGCAGGGGAGTTCCAGGAGTAACCCAGCTGAGTACACTCTGCCATCAAGGGAACTCCCCACTTCCGAAGCCCTTCTTGATTAAGAACCTCGGAGGTACCAGATGACTCCCTCCACCTGAGACAGACGTGGTGATTGACAATCGACGTGCTCTTGCTATTCTTCTGAACACCATTTGAGACAGACCAGGGGGAGTATTCGGGTTTCATCTCAATCTGTCTCTATTTTCTCTCTGAGCATTTAATCTCTTAGGGCAACTCGAACATTACAGGACTCAGGATCAGTGTGAGCGAACCTCTTTCAGGAGGCACAGGGATGATCTACTCATCCTGTCACACCACAGCTGGACTGAGACAGGAGGAGCCCTGAGCCCTCACTTAGGACCTTCAGAAAGGGTTGCATTGCAGGAATCGCCCAAATGCAGCCAGTTTGGAAGCATGAGAGGTATGAGAGGTATGCAGCCAGTTTGGAAGCATGAGAGGAGCTCAAATGAGCTCCTCCAAAGAGACCCAGCTTGAAGGAGAAGACCCCTGACAACTGTTGGGAGTTGCTTTGAGGCGTGTAAAATAAGCCAAAGTGGCTCAGTTTGCGGTTGTACATTGAACAGAGTGAGCAAACGCTTTTTTTGCTCAAAGCTTGACCAAGCCGGATGGTCTGTCACCTTATTCAAGATAGCAGAATAAAGATCTTAAGTTCTGAACATGGGCAAGACTCACCAAAGACTGCTAGGAGGCCATTCCAGATCTTTCCATGGTGTTCACATTAAATAGCAAAGTTACCTGTCCTGGATGTTGGGAGATCAGGAAGGAAAATTGTGTTTTGTTTTCTAATATCTGAGTGTGAGTGTGTGCATTAATCAGGAGCACATGCGGATGCAAAGATTTTAAAGTGATCAGTTGGGGGTGGAGGGGGTGGTCTGGGACCCAAGGAAACATCAGTGGGGGGAAGGAAGAGAAATATTGACTCCGTAGCATCTCCAGCAGGCTGAGTGCTTCACCAGGGCACGCTTTGCTGGCCAGAACACATAAGTCCTTAGAAAAGAAGATATAGGTGCTTGGAGACAGAAGACCAAAGACAGAGTACTGTCCCAGGAGACCGTGAGCACCAAGGACTCCTGGGTGGCATTTCTAATCTATCCTTCTATGTCTCTAACCAGGTCTGCATCCTCTCCTGAACGCCTGGAGATACAGGTGTGTCTGCTTATGTCTATACACGGACCCACAGTGACTTGCCGAAACAGAAGGCTTTGTGTAATATAAAATGTCCAGAGTTTGCAGAACACTGTACTGAACTCAAAGGCTGGAGCAGCAGTTCAGAATGACTTCAGAATCAGAGTCGTTTACGAGCTGGGCACGGTGGCACATGCCTGGATTTCCAGCTGTGCCAAAGTCTGAGATGGGAGGATCTTGAGTCCAGGAACTTGAAACCAAACTGGAAACTCATATTGAGACCCCCATCTCACAGAATAAAAAAAGGAAAGTTAAATTTTTTTCTTTTTAAATTCGGACAATTTGTTCTAATGAGTTGTGCATGACAGTACAATGCATTTTGATAGATCAGACATAAATGGAGTGCCATCTCTCATTTTTCTGATTGACATGTTGCAGGATCACATGGTCATGCAGCCACACATGCACTTGAGGTCATAATGTCTGTTTCACTGAAAGTTAAAAATCAAGTCCTAATTATTTGTAAATTATTTTATTTGCAAATTGGAGCAAAACATGGCCTTGAACAAAACCTTGTCAATGGGGGAAATTATCACAGAAATATCAATTATCTAGCATGTAAGGAAAGCTTAATTTTTTATGCCCAGACCTTTAATCTTTAACAAAGATATCCATATCCAAACTTGCATTATTAAAAAAAAAAAAAAAGAATTTAGATGAACTAAATTATCCATGTAACCTGGAAAATATAGACTTAGAATAGCAAAAAATTTTTAAAGAATAAAGATGCCAAGTGGAAATTACTGAATCTGTAGTCAGAGGTGCAGAAGGATTAGTATTATGGTTTGGATCTAGACTGTGCCCCAAACTCTCATGTGGAAAGCATTCTCTGCGTTGCAGTCAAGTTCAGAGGTGGGACTTTGGGGCCATTCTATGAGTTTATCTGTGGATCAATCTATTGATGGCTGAAGGGACTCCTGGGAAATGGAACCTAGTTGGAGGAAGTAGGTCACTGGGCGTACGCCCTGGAGGGATTTATCTTCTCCTCAATCCCTTCCTTTCTCAAATCTTCCCAGCTCCCTTGAGCTGAGCTGCTCTCCTCCTCCATGCCCATCCGCCATGATGTTTGCTTCAACTTGGACCCAGAGCAATGGAGTCGGTCAACCATGGACTGAACCTCTGAAAACATGGACCAAAATAAAATTAAATCTTTCCTCCTTCAAGTTGTTCTTGTTGGATATTTTGGTCACAGCACCACAAAACTAACACAAGTTGTAAAGATGAACACACACGTATGTAAACACATGATCCTACGCCTTCTGCTTAGTCATTAGCTATAGACCACATCCACATGCGAAGCTCTCTCTACATACGTGTGTCTCCCTTTATACACACACATGCACATGAGGGAGAGTGAAATTGTATTTACGTGGAAGGACAAAGCCGTGTCCTCAATGACCAGGAAAATATAAAATGTGCCTGGCTGGGACCATGAAATAGCAATGACCTTTCCAAGTTAATATGCAAACTTAATTCAGTTCATGCAGCATGGTCTTCGCAATACAGAACAGAAAGGACAGAACACTAGAGGTTACAGCCATGGATGTTCTCTCTGCCACCAGCCACAATCATGTTCATGTACCCAGGACATTAGAAATTGCTCCTCGGGCAGAAGGGTGGCTCACGTGACGGTGGTTGTTCTTGCACCTGGGGAACATCAGGGCCGTGACAGATGAACACAGGGCTGTGTGGCACTGAGAACACGCGGGTTGGCTACTTTCCCCCAGACTTGCTCACCAGGACTCCAGGATTCCTAGTTAGGAGACTTCTGGGAAATCAGTATGTAAGCATGCCCAGTCAGGAAGACCAAGGCAGCTGCTCCTGCCAATCAAGGACACCCAGAAACTTCTCATGGTCTGGTTCAGATGTCCCCCTCACCGCACTGCTTTATGCACTAGAGTTTGTAGCTGCGTTGTCAATGACAGGCAGGTTCCTATGTCCCTTTGCCCCCGAGCAGAGCAAAGCAGAGGGTCACACCCAGGAACAATGGTGGACTGAAGGCGGAAACTCAGCAGGCATCTGGGAGAGGCTTATTCTGAGCTTAGTAGACCATGACCCTTTGTAGTGATAAAGTGATGTCTTTCCTTAATCCTGATAAAAAATTGAGCTTCTTTTTCTTGTCATTTAGTGTAGATTAAGAAGTTATGATTTACAAGCTGTTTGTGCATGATTTTGTTGATTCAATTTTTTGTTAAGGAAAGATATACTGCGACTGCTGGCCATTTGGCACTGAACACAAGATGGTGTGGTTCGGGAAAGCTTGATGATGAATGTTTCGCTTTGGAAAGGCACACTCTGTCCTCTCCGCTCCGAACGGCAGAGTTTCCCTGGATTTTCAGCATTAAGATGCACCCAAGGAGGCGAACGCGAACTCCACATTTACTTGAGATACTTTTGCACTAACTCCTTCATCTATGACTTTTTCCCCGTGACAAAAGGTGCTTCTTAAGATATTATTCTGGGTTCTAGGTACCACCAAAGCCAGAGGGTTCCAGCTCATCACTTCGCACATGTAAAAAATGCATAAAGAAGAGCTGGGCTCAGTGGCACACACCTGTATTCTGGAGGCTGAGGCAGGAGGATTGCAAGTCTGAGGCCAACCTGTGCAACTTAGTGAGACCCTGTCTCAAACTTCTAAAAATAAAAGAATTAAAAGGTCTGGGATGTAGCTCAGGAATAGAGTGCCCTAGTGCCTAACCCCCCCCCCCACACACACACACATTTAAAGTTTTGGTCAATTATTTTGATAACTTTAACTGAAACTAATATTAAATGAATGCATTTTAAAGAACACTATTTTTCCATCCCCAAACAATGATTCCTTCTTTTTGAAATATTTCCTAGACAGGTTGGAACCCTGGGATGTCCAGATGGGTATATGGCTCTTTCTATAGTTGCAAAGAAGCTCCCAGTTTTTAATTGTTCCTCATGAAAATTAGATATATAAGGATAAAATATAAGAATCCTTTGCCAGATGTTTAAATATGTGCATGAAGCACTTGCTGAAAATAATTTCATTTATTATTTTATTTTTACAGATTGCATTTTGATTCACTGTACACAGATGGGCACAATGTTTTGTTTCTATGGTTGTGCACAATGTGGATTCACACCATTTGTGTGATCATGCATGTACGTGGGTCAATGATGTCTGTCTGAAAATAATTTTTTAAACACAGTGCTTAAAGGATGTATAAACAAAGTCCAAAGGCCGAAGGAAATATTACAAACAAGATTCAGTTCTCCGACAGACTTCAAGTGGCATCTCCTGAAGTGAGGATCAGTTTTATTGCTGGGTGAGGTGATGCACGCCTGTAATCCCAGCATCTCTGGAGGCTGACGCAGGATTGAGAGTTCAAAGCCAGCCTCAGCAACTTAGCGAGGCCCTAAGCTACTCAGTGAGACCCTGTCTCTAAATAAAATATTAAAAAGGGCTGAGGATGTGACTCAGTGGTTAAGCCCCCCTGTGGGTTCCATTTTTGGTACCCCAAAAAGATAAATAAATAAAATAATCAGTTTTATTAATGTTCACATGTCTCTTTGGTAATGACCACAGGATAGCAAAGGGGGTGGATAAATCCTAACTTCATTCTTTCCTATCATTATTTGTTCAACTGCCAATGAGAATATCTCAGAAATGTTATCTCAACATAATATTTGCTTTCTGCAAAACTCACCCCACATAATTCCATATGTGTTTCTTACTGTTATCATTCTGCCCTGACATAAATAATGAGCAGGATTTGAAATAAATAAAAAAAAACGTAAATAAAAACTCAAATAAAGCAGAAAAATTAAATGTCTTTGTTTTGTAAAAAAATGTGCAGTTGATTTCAGATAAATGATCTATGTATTTTCATTGAGAATCACATTTATTGTTCTGTGTCTTAAAATAAATTTTAATGACCACTCTTAGAAGTCCATCTATATGCTATGCTCAGAAGATGCCGCGGGAGGCGTTCATTTGACTAATGACTGCCTTGTGTCGCTGTCTGGGGTGGAATCCGCAGGATCTGTGATACAGACATGTTCTTAGAGTCTGAGAATGCTTCCCTGACACCAGCCAGGCTTGACCGACATCCAGGATGTATTCACGTCTCGCTGAACAACCTCAGGACTCTATAAGATTGCATCGCCTCTGAGCTGACACATGGTCTGAAGATGAAAACCATGATCTGTCCCAAAAGTTAGCCTGTCAACCTCAGGATCAGAAAGGTCCTGAAGGAAGATGTCTCTCTTTGCCACTGAGTGGCTGGCCTTGTTTCAGTTCCATTCCATTCACGTGCTTGATGGATAGTGATTTACGGTAGATGGAGGATTTCAGGCCTGTCAAACCTATGGAAACCATCGAAGGCACGTCATCAAAGCTCCAGGGATTTCCATCCCAGGGCACCTGAACAATCATCTCTTGGTCACTTGGTACTGCAAACACTCACCACGCAGATGAAATAAGAGCAGTTGGATTGAGAAAGACTGCTGGGTATAAAACCACAGAAATGCTTTCCAAGGCAAGACGCCCCAGCCATCCGAGAGGACAGCCCTTTGGAGTTTCTGCCCTTTTCCTTGTCATCACTGTGCTGGTGAATACTGCCACCTTCCAAGCTCTAGAAAAGGTGTTTCCTCCATGCACCATCTTGCTTGGGAACCCATGCTGGTGGCTGCCATCTTGAATGTTGGATGTTCCATCTGCATTCTGTAAGAATCCAGGCAAAAATCTTCTATCTCCTCATGAATCATTCAGTCATTCAACATCTACTCATTACTTAATTCATGAGATGGACATGTCCAGAATGCTCATTTCCTTGGAGAAATATCTAGAAGATTGCATAACAAGAATACAGACGTGTCCTAATAGTTATACTAGGAGACTCTCCTGTGTAAATACGGGAACCTGTATGCTCTGGAAATAGAAATGCAAGGAAGATGGATTTCCTTTCTTTCTACTTGAAGACATGTTCTCCTCCGAGTCTCATCTGCCACACAGAGTAAAGTGCAAATGCTCCAGGTATTCTCTCACTCCCTGGCAGCATTTCCCCAGGCAGCCCTGGCTGGCTGCCTTCTTCTGGTCTTGGCTGGAGGGATGGTCTCTGATGAAGACTGAATAATTTAGAAGATAATGAACTGTCTGCATGAGAAACTCCATTTCTATTTATATCTAGCTTAATCATTAAGGAGTGACAGAGACATAGCGATTTGTAGCAATTGTCCTGATGTCGACTCCTTGATTGGTGCTGTGACAGATAGGAGTTGATGTCCTCAGATTCATTGGCAGTTTTCACACCATAGAGAAGCCCAGAGCTGGGCTCTTACTGACCCACACCTTCTTGTACAAAATGACATATGCATAATTACATGGGAGTGTAGATAATTTCATCTCGGTTTAACTAATCTAGCCCTGCCTAACGCATATATAGGCTCAATTTTCCTGGAAAGGAATGGTGGGTTGGAAACCTATGTGCACACCTCAAGTTCCGAGAGCAAGATACCAACTGAGTTGATTCTTCTATTCAATCTTAGCAGAAGCTTTTCATGATCCAGAGCATGATCCACACCATACTCAACAAATGAGACGGGGCAAGCAACTTCCTGACGAATCCATATCTGTCAAAAGCATTGTCTGCAATGTGAGTTTTACATACCCAGTGTGAGCCGAGCACTTCCACTGAATGAATACTGTGCCTTGAGATGATTTAAATCGCATTCTTAATCCACCAGCGTAAGCAAGACAATCAGGAGTCAACGGTCCTGGACAAGATTTTTTTAAAAAATAATTTAACATGATTGATCTTCATTGCAAAATTTCTAAATGTAATTGGCCCTAAGGTCACCATGTCATTCATTTTTTTTCATTCCTACATTAGCAGTTTTTTCTTTAATTAATTTATTTTTTAAATTATTTTTACAGACTGCATTTTGATTCACTGTACACAAACGGGGTAAGACTTTTCATTTCTATGGATGTGCATAATGTAGGTTCACACCATCCATGTGATTATACATACACATAGGGTAATACTGTCTGTCTCAATCTACTATCTTTCCTTCCCCCACCCCTCCTGCCGCATTTTCCTCTACACCATCCAAAGTCCCTCCATTCTTCTCTTACCCCCCTGCTACCCCCAACCCCTGTTATGTATCATCATTCACTTATCAGAGAAAACATTCAGCCTTTGGTTTTTGGGGACTTGGCTTATTTCACTTAGCATGATATTCTCCAACTGCATCCATTTACCTGCAAATGCCATATTTTTATTCTTCTTTATGGCTGAGTAATATTCCATTGTGTATATATACCACATTTTCTTTATCCATCCATCTGTTGAAGGGCACCTAGGTTGGTTCCATAGTTTAGCTATTGTGAGTTGAGCTGCTATAAACATTGATGTGGCTGTGTCACTGTAGTGTGATGATTTTAAGTCCTTTGGGTATAAATTGAGGAGTGGGATAGCTGGGTCAAATGGTGGTCTTCCATTTCAAGTTTTTTGAGGAGTCTCCATACTAGCAAAGATATTTTTTAAATGTGTATTAATTAGTTATACATGACAGATGGCTGCAAAGATTTTAATGAGAACAGAAATATATAGGCAACATATATAAACAAAATCACTTTCAATTGTATTTTTTCATTATAATTTTATCTTCATTTCATTTCTTTTTTTTACGTTTGTGTTGGTTTTACCTTGCAGATAATCTGGGGGTTCAATAATGCATACGCCTATTTTGTAAGGTTATAAATTTCAGCAAACTGAGGATGAACATTTAAGCATTTTTCCTTACAAAAATAAGCAAGCAAAACCTCAGGGCCCGTGGATTTGGTTGCTGGGAGAGTGAGTCTGGGAAAGCAGAGCCCACTTCCGCTGGTGTCCCAGACAGCTCAGCGACCTGTCACTACCCCTCTGTGAAATTACAATGTCGCTCTTCTAGAGAGCTTTTGGGGGATTTTTGGAAAGTACTGCAGAAGCCAAGAAATTCCCAAAGATGGACCAAAACCATTATTAACATCTTGCACCAGGATTTCCCCAAACTCCCCAAATAATTCCCCCTAATGATGTCATAAGTATTTCAAGCCCTAGGAATCTCAGTTACATTTTCTAACAATACTCGTGGAAGCAGTCACTGAAAAGATGGTAATGTTGTAACCTCCCGGGGAGTTCTGTTTCCCAGGATTCCCAACTTCCACCTCTTATGGGTCAGCCAGCCTCCTAACCACTATTTACAAAGGATGTAGATTTTTTTTTTTTTTTGGTACTGGAGATTGAACTCAGGGGCACTCAGCTACTGAGCCACCTCCCCAGCCCTATTTTGTATTTTATTTAGAGACAGGGTCTCACTGAGTTGCTTAGGGCCTCGCTAAGTTGCTGAGGCTGGCTTTGAACTCTTGATCCTCCGGCCTCAGCATCCCAAGTGCTGGGATTACAGGCATGCACCACCACGCCTGGCAGGATGTAGAATTTTAAACTAGCCTGTTGACAAACTTTTCATGAGCTATTATTTGAAAATGCATAACTGATCGCCGAGACTAATAAATCAACCACTCGGTCTTGATACGTCAAAGCACTATTTTGATTTTTCAAATGAAAACAAGAATCACCATTACCGGTTACTATGTATGTGATTTTGTCGGCTAAGTATGTTTGGATCACTTTGTTGACTAATGACCTTGGATATCTCATTGCATACACTCTATATATTATTTTCGACTTTGCAATTTGATGATAGGTTTGTGCAATTTCAAAATGGGAAGGGCTCACAGAAGAAGGATGTGTTTTCTCTCAGTATGCAGAAGTTTTGCTCAAGGTCTTAAATAATATCAGCTTAAAAGTTCATATGGGAAAAAGAGATTGCTTTTTACAATATTGTATGACTGGCATGACTGATAATACCTGCCTGATACAGAACACTTCTTTAAAACAGAGTAGATCATAAATAAAATATGAAGCTAGAGACACCAAGCTCGCATATATTGATTTCTGTGCGACTCCTACCTAAACTCATGCAATTAACACGATCCTCACACAACCAAGTGTCACTCCGCTGTCTCGGCATGACCGCCATTGGGAAGGGCTACCATGCACACATTCAATAGCGTGGATGGTTTTCCACATAACTTTCAGCTAAGTATTATCCAAAGGTGTTCAAAAATTATGTTCCCTTCCTTTTATACTTTGAGAAGAAAATTCTAAATCACTGAAGTCTTTGAAATGCATGTGAAGCAAGACCTCCTCCTGTTTGTGCTCTCCGGCTCCCAAGTCTTTCTGAATGCAATGCCTGGCTTAGAGGGTCCCGAGCACTGGCGCCTGGCCGGCTGGGTGCAGTCCACTGGTGACTGCTGTCATGGATCCTGCCCTTGCAGGAACTGGGGTAGCGGGGGTGCAGAGAAGCAATGCAGTCGGAGGGAACGGACCCTTTGAGGTCCTTTAATATAAGATGTTGTGTTTCTTGAAATTGGTAAAGAAAAACTCAATCCCTTCCTCTACTCATTTTTCCAGGGTGGCTGCATCAAGATCCCCTGAACTGGCTGACTCAAAACAAAAGAATCTGTTGTTTCTCTGGGTGATTCTTGGTGTGTGACAGCATCACTTCAGTCTCCTCCTCCATCTTCACCATGGAGTAAGAGTTGTTGCTTCTTAAAAAAACAAATCAGAATGGCAATTCTCAAGAATACAAGCAAAAATAAGTGTTGGCGAGGATGTCGGGGAAAAGGTCCACTCATACATTGCTGGTGGGAATGCAAAATGGTGCAGTCACTCTGGAAAGCAGGATGGAGATTCCTCAAGAAACTTGGAATGGACCCACCATTTGACCCAGCTATCCCACTCCTTCGTTTATACCCAAAGGACTTAAAATCAGCACACTACAGTGATGCAGCCACATCAGTGTTTATAGAAGCTCAACTCACAGCAGCTAAACTATGGAACCAACCTCGGTGCCCTTCAATAGATGAATGGACAAAGAAAATGTGGTGTATATACACAATGGAATATTACTCAACCTTAGAAAAGAATGAAATGATGGCATTTGCTGGTAAATAGATGGAGCTGGAGAATATCATGCTAAGTGAAATAAGCCAAACCCCAAAAAACCAAAGGCCAAATGTTTTCTCTGATAAGTGGATGATGATACATAATGGGAGGGACGGGGTAGGGGTAAGAGAAGAAGGAAGGAGTGTTGGATTGTGTAGAGGGAAATAAGGGATGGTGGGGGCAGGAGAAGGAAAGATGGTGGAATGAGACAGACATCATTACCTATGTTGATGTAGGATTACGCAAATGGTGTGACTTTATATTGTGCACATCCGGAGAAATGAAAATTGTACCCATTTGTGTTTTATGTATCAAAATGCAAACTGCTATCATGTAAAGCTAAATAGAAGAAACAATACAAAAAAACAATAAAAAAAACACAAGAGGCTGGGTTGTGGCTCAGTGGTAGAGCGCTCGCCTAGCATGCGTGAGGCCCTGGGTTCGATCCTCAGCACCACATATAAATAAATAAATAAAATAAAGGTATTGTGTCCATCTACACCTAAAAATAAAAAAAAAATTAAAACACACAACAACAACAACAAAACCCAAATGATCTTAAAAGACAATGAAAGTTGGCGGAAGGCTGAGCGAAGCAATTAGCAAATGGAGTCTGGCCAGTGAGCTTCCCCACATGGCTGGATCTTTGCAGCAGGCTGAGGAATAAAGATGGAAACTGTCGGAAGACATGACTTCTCCACAGACGGCCAGAATTCCCGAGCTTCCAATAGCCGGTGCTGACAGGGAGCGGGGAGGTGAGCAGTCACAGACAATTGCTGTCTGACTGAGCTAAAATCTACTGCAAATAAGTCACACGGAGTCTGTGACATGGGAGATTGAGTCTACGCATTCCTGCGTAAGGACCTGCAGATCACATGCATGAGACGGGGTGCACGTTGATGCAGAGGGAGGGATGGACACAGAGGGGGAAACGTGGACAGATTCCGGAGAAATTCTGCAATTCTCCACACAGACATCTGCACAGGACCGTATAGACAAACACACCCAGAGACAAATTGCAGTAAAAAGTCCTCGACTTCCGTCTGCAAAATATGGATGTGTAATGTTACGGTATTCTAATCTGTGAAATTTTAAGGAAAAAGAAGCAGGTGGTTATAATAGGATGTGTGTGGAAAGATCAACCAGGAATATTATACAGGTGGGAGGCAAATAAATATGTCTGCATCCTAAACTCCTTTTTTGGTACTGGGATTGAACCCAGGGGTGCTTTACCACTGAGCCACATCCCCAGCCCTTTTTTATATTTTGTTTAGTGACAGGGTTTCGCTGAGTTGCTCAGGGCCTTGGTAAGTTGCTGAGGCTGGCCTCCAACTTGCAATCCTCCTGCCTCAGCCTCCCCTGCCTATGAGATTACAGAAGTGCACCACTGCACCCAGCTCGGATCCTGATTCTAGAATAGGTGTGCGTGTTAGCTTATGTGACCTGGAGGAACTAGGGTAGCTGGCTGGCTGGCTTTAAAATAGGTAAATGTTCTGGCTGCTCTGGGTGGGCTCCACGTAACCACAGGGGTCTTTCCAGA
Organism: Glaucomys volans; assembly: GCA_020662805.1. Lineage (NCBI taxonomy): Eukaryota > Metazoa > Chordata > Mammalia > Rodentia > Sciuridae > Glaucomys > Glaucomys volans. The sequence goes on from JAJEJO010003132.1 coordinate 144,228, forward strand.
TGGAAGATGGAGATGATGAAGCATCATGCTCTTCAAGGACACAGTGGGACTGCCATGGGTTCCTTCAAAGATGCAGGGAGGGGGGCTGGAGGCAGGGATGAGGCAGTAGTGGGCATCAGGGGAGGTAAGATGGCACACTCTCCCATCGAGCCTGCAAAAAAGGCAACCCTGCCAAGACCTTCATTTCAACCAGTTATGACCGGCGTCACACTGGGAGCAGAAAGGTGAGCACGTCGAACTGCCTTCAGTCCTCACCTGTCAGAGAGTGTGCCACCTCTGGGCTCAGTTGACACTGTGAGTCTGAATGTCTCACTTATGAAAGCCCCTTACCTGGTCTGGGTCGTTCCAGAATGTACCTCTGTCCCCTGACACCTCACTCTATGGCCTGCTGATTGAAAGTCTCCAGTGCTGTGTGGACAGAGAGAAAAAAGCCAGACCCGAACTCAGCTTCTCCTACTGGGCTCTTACCATGCAAGTGGCTTCTGAGGCTCCTCATGCACCAGGCAAGCGAGGGATTCTGCAGCAATTCAGAATCCAATTCTGTCCTGGGATCCAATTCAGTCCTGAACTGTCTGCCTGGAGATGGCATCAGGTCCCACGGTCCAGGTCCAGGGCTGCACCTCAAGACGGCACCCACTTCAGATGCCTCTCTCTGTAGCATTTCTCTCTCCAGGAATGAGGCAGGAGCCCTTCCGAAATGGGGGGTGTCTGCAATTTGCTATGGGATGAGAGAGGCCTGTCAGTTGGCCTTCCATCACTGTAATAAGATGCCTGAGATAATTAACTTATAAAGAGAAAAGGTTCTCTTTGGTCACAGGTTTGGAGACTGCAGTCTGCTGCAAGGACCCTTTGCTTTGTGTCCGTGAAGAGACAGCACATCATGGGTGGGCATGGTGGGAAGGGAGAGAAGGAAAAAGAGACTAAGGTGCACAAATTTTCCTTGAGAGCACACCACCAGTGACCGGGACCTCCCACCAGCCTCCGCCTCTTCACCAGCAGCGTCACCCTGGGGACCCTGCCTTCAGTTCGTGAGCCCCAGGGACCACTCCAGAGTCCAGCTACACCCATGTGTGAGAGAATTGTTTGGGTCAGCTGTGAGACCCAAAGTCGTGGAAGATGACAATGTATTTTTAGCTTCTGACCTTTGTCGAGAAAGAGAAATTTGAGTATGCACATAAATATTTACATGTGCATGTGCATAGATATACACCTGTCTGTCTAAACACACCCACATATACACACACACACGCATCGTAATATACAGCACGAAAGTATCTTCATGTTCTCCTTTTAAAAATCTCTTCTAGTAGAGTGAATCAGACATCGTGACCTCATGTGCATGTGTGGCTGCATGACCATGTGATCCTGCAACATGTCAATCAGAAAAATGAGAGATGGCACTGCATTTGTGTGTGATCTGTCCAAACGTATCCATGCACTCTGCTGGCATGTGCAGCTCATTGGAGCAAAGAAAATCATCAACGAAAAAATCTCTTGTGTGATCTCTCCTCCGGGTGCTGTCTAGCTTTCCCTGACGCTCTGCCTGTGACCCCACAATTTTAGTTTTTAAGACCGATTTCTCTGCCACCCACAGCTCTTTCTGGGGTTGACTTATTACCCAATTCCAGACAATTCTATCAGTGCATAAAACAAAGGAAAGACAAGTTTCCAATGGCCAACATTAATTTGGCCAAGAGGGCCCCGGGGAATCTGGGCTGGCTCCCCTCACATCCAGAGCGGTTTCGCAGACCTGGATGCCCCAGAATCAGCTTCGAACCCCTCAGGCTTCCTGAGCTTACTGAGTCAAGGACACTGGCTGCCTTTGAATGGAGTTTACAGCAGGTCAAGTTTTTTGCTGCAGTTTGAAAAAAAAGCAGAATGAGAAAAGGAGAAGCAGCTGAGTGTTTTTCTGCGATGGCGTTTGTTGCATGGGAAAACGTGGAAGGACTGAGCATGGTGGTCAGCCCTGGGGGGAAGCCCTTCCCGGACTGAGATAAACTCTTTCTAGAAGGCGCCCTCCAGCCCCAAAGCCCGGTCGTTGTTTCCCGAGGCTGCAGTCTCCCTGGCTAAGAATCCTGGACGGACATCAAGAGAAGTCCCAGGAGCCAAGTCCTGAACGTCCGGTGGGGCTGAGGGAAGACACAGCCCTGCATAGAAACAGCCTCCCTAGGGAAGGACGTCTTAAGGGCGTGAGATGCGTGCAGCGGACCCGGTAAGGACCTCACAGAAGCAGCCCATTTTCAAGTTCTCGGTTGCCCGCCGGGTACTGTAAACCGGGTGTTGACAGAAGAGGGGGTCTCCTTGCAACCTGGGGCTGCCCTGGCTTGGTCCCAGAGCCAAGCCTGCTGGCAGGGCTCAGCTGTTCCCTGAGTGGCACCCTGAGTTTCTCCTCCGCACGGGAGGGGGCAGCAGCTCACTGGCCTCTTCTCTCCAGCTTGGCCTCCCAGTCTCGGCCGGGGAAGAAGGTGTTGCAGGCGAGTCAGACAATGAACCTTCTGCATCTGCGTCCTGGAAATGGGGGTGTCCTTGGCCAGCTGTTATCTTTAGCCTGACTCCCTCTGGGAGTTCGGTACTGGATACGACTCTAGGAAATCCTCGATCATTGGGTGCAATTGATTTGGGGGGAAAAAATAAAATAAAAAACATTCAGTTATTCTCATGTGGGCAAAAAATTCTGTGTCTCCATCTACTAACTTTCTTACATTAAGGACAATAATAATTCGTTGATATTTGTAGTAAACATTTGACACCATTCAGTCAATAGTCACTAGCCTCTGGGCAAAATCTTAACAGAGACTCTTGGGTGACATTGCCCACGAAGTGTACCTCCAAAGCGTGTCCTTGATTTGGGGTCTGATCTGACTTGGCAGATATTCCGCACTCAGAAATAGTGGGTTCAATTGAATGTATCAACCTCATCATTTTAATTTTATCCAATAGTCATATCGAATGAACTTCCCCAAAGGATTTCTGCTTAGTTTTTTCGTAGACTTCCAAATCCACCATCCAGTGGGTTGTTTGACCTGAAGTGATCAGACCCTTGCAGACCCCAAGGTGCTGAATCACTGCCAACAAAACCTTATAAATGTGGGAATTGTTGGGAAGGCCTCAGTAGGATCCTCATGCCTCAGCCTCCTGAGCTATTGGGGTTCCAATGGTGTAGCAGAGCTCCTGACTCCTATTTTGTGCATGCATGCATAGCATTCCGTACATAGAGACGGACTTACACAAATCTATCTATGTGCTTACTTCTAACAGACTCTGTGCAAGTTCATCTCCGGAACTTGAGTTTAGGGGAGGGCAGCCTGGAGGGAGGAAGACTTGGCGGTTTACTGAAGACCAGTGGAGGTAGAGGGTGTGGCTCAAGTTCAGATCCTGTCAATCACTAGCTACCTGACCTTGAGCAGTTGACCTCCACGAGTCTTACCTCTCTGTCCCCAGCTTTGAGATGCTGCCACTCCACAGGGCATTTGGAGAAAAGAGCAAAGGAAGACAAAATAGGAGGCTTTCTACCTTAGAACGAGCCAGTCCTCGGTGAAGGAATCTGGAGGTTAATTGTACCAGTAGCCCCTCCAGTGAGTTCTCGAAAACCTCAAGATGGCCTTCCCCACCCGGAAGCTCGGCCAAGGCCAAGGCGGGCCACTCAAGAGAGGCATGAGGGATGTTCTGCATTATTCGGAATGAAGTCCATTGCATTTGATTGACTGCTGTTTGAGATAAGGAAGGAGATGTTGGGGTGAAAAGGTCAAATCACGATCAGCTTTGGATTGCTTGGGAGTCTGGTGCTCGGCACAGTGACGGATCAATTCTAATCGGCTGTCTTTGCCCTTAAATCAAAACCAGCTGCTCCCAGAAGGCTATTTCCAAGGGTCAGGAAAAGAGCAGGAATTTCTACCAACATTCTAGAAAATCCAAAATTATATTTGACTGGTCCTGTGCTTTATCAGTATTTCCCAAGATTAAATTCTCTATTGCACCAAAAGCAAGATTGAAAGGTGCCCACTCTATCTATCCCTGGACCTTTGCATATCTATTTGCTTATATGCACATATCTGCATTAACCCGAAATCCTGCACCCCAGTCGGTTCACCCCAGTGCAGTCAAATGGGAAGCTTCGTCGTGACTTTTGCTTTTTCAGCTCAGCAAGTAGGGATATTGCTAACATTTACCATTCTCTACCTCGTAGAGATCTAAGGAGCGGTTTGCAGCTCTGGGCAGATATTAGAATCACCTGGGGACATCTTAAAATGACATTGATGATCACAATTCACTCCTGACCTGAAGGTGCTGGGGGGCACTGGTCTCCTTAAACTCTCCCTTGGGGATTCTCTTAGGAAGCCGGTTTTGATAGCCTCTGACCCAGGCTCAGGGTCACACGAATAATCAGAGCTGATTGTTCAAAACTCAACCTTTAAACATTACTTTCATCTGAGACGTGATTCTGCTTCCTACTCTAGGGAATGTTTGTTTTTTAAACTATAATGAATTTCGTTGTTCTTTTTATTTCTTCCAATCCACTCCACACCATGCGTATGCAACACAATTCCTCTCAGTGAAATCATTGTTTTCAAAGCTAAAGATTTTACTTACCCATAAATTGAGTTTCGTTGGATGCCTAGATTTTTTTCGAGACAGACTTGTTAAGCACTCAGCCAATTTTTGAAAGCAATCCGTTGATTGAAATTGAAGATAGAATCAGATACACATTGGGTAGCTTTAAAGTTAAAATTCATATGAAGCAAATTAGGTTCTGCCTTAGAGGAATGTAAAAAAAAATAGGCAATATTTCCTTAAACTAATTGCTTTAGATAAGTGCATGCATTTTAGATATCCATCTGCTTAAAACACATTGGCTTGCACACATGGATAAAACTCGCAAAAAATTAAATACACACAGCTCCACGTGTACACCTTAGCCTGTGTGTGTGATATGGGATGTGTGTCAGCATCAGTTTCCTGGTTGTGATGTCAAGCTATGATTTTGGAAGGTATCACATTATGGAGAACCAATGATGAAGGGTTTGGAGTAATAATCTCATGATTTAGCTGGGCATGGTGGCACATGCCTGTAATCTCAGCAGAACAGGAGGCTGAGGCAGGAGGATCCTAAGTCTGAGGCCAGCCTCAGCAGCTTCGTGAAGACCTAACCGACTTAGTGAGAACGTGTCTCAAAATTTAAGAAAGCAAAAAATGGGCTGGGGATTTGGCTTGAGGGTAAATCCTCAGTCCTCCCCCCCAAAAAATAAATAAATAAAATAAAGAAAGAAAGAAAAAAGAAATCCAAGGTAGAAGCAGTCCCTTCCCTCTCCCTGCAACCCGATGACTCCCAATGGACTTTGAGTTTGTATGGCTTTACCCTTCAGCATACTTCACAGAATTACAGTCCTGCAGTGTGTGACCTTCCGCACCCAAATTCCTGGGTGGTGCATCTCACGCTGTCCTTAAAGACTGCATCCTGATGTTTGCAAATCACTAAGGGCGGATCAGAGCAATGTCCCCAGAGGCAATGCAGCTTCTGTTATGCAGGGTCGCAGAACAAACTTCTGTTATTTTTAGCAGTGGAAGAAAAGATCACAATTCTTAAGACTATAAAGCAACACAGGGCTGGGGACCCAGCTCAGTTGGTAGAGTGCCTGCCTCACAAGCACAAGGCCCTGGGTTCAATCCCCAGCACCGCAAAGAAACAAAAAAACCAACACAGACTTGACAGACAGCTGCAGAATACAGGCAGGGAACCCAGAGTGGACTCTGAGGCGGTTTTCCTTCTGTCTTTGGTCCACTCCTGAATTCATCTGGTCGGTTTTATTTCCATCACATCCTCACCACGTGACCACTACCTGCTACGCTGTCCCTACTGGATGAAGGCCCGGGCTTCTCCTGGATCTCAGGCTCCCACCTGTCCTTCCCCAGCCCCTCCTACAGAGGACATCCAGAGCTGGCATTCCAGCAGCTGGCTCCAGGCTGTCCTTCCTCCTGAGCTCAGGCCTGGGCTGGATTGCCAGTCCCCTGGGAACCGACTGACCACCCAGTGTCTGGGAGCTGGGTGGTCCCTCTGTGGCCTTGCTGAGTGTGACTGAGCGCTTACCATCACCCACCTTTCCACTTGTATCCTGCTTCTTCCTGTCTTTTCCTTTTCTGTGCAAAGAAATGCAGAAAGGAGACACCTGGCCGTTGTGAACCAGGGTCCCCCTCTCAGACCGCAGGAGGCGCGCAGCAGGGGCGGAGCAGATGTCTGCTAGGTGAACGGAAGAATACCCCCATCAGTAAATTCATCCCCTGATGGGACTGAGTGGTTAACTGAAGTGGTGGGTGTGGCTGGAGGGTCCCTGGGGTGTGCCTTTGCGGTTGATATCTTGTCCCTGGTGAGCAGAGCTCTCTCTGCTCCCTGGTGTCATGTCCTGAGCTGCTCTCCTCCTCCATGCCCTTCCGCCATGATGTTCTGCCTCACCTTGGGCCAGAGCCATGGAGTCAGCTCACCATGGACTGAGTGTGGCTGGAGGAGGTGGGCATTGGGGGCATGGCTATGGGGCATGCATTTTGTATCTGGTGAGTGGAGATGACGCTCTCTGCTTCCTGATCACCATTCACGCTGCTTCCCTCTGCCACTCTTCCAGGTGATGCTCTGCCTCACCTGGAGCCCTGAGGAATGGAGCCAGCTCTCTATGGACTGAGACCTCCTCCAAAACCGTGAGCCCCCAGATGAACTTTATCTGCTCTACAATTGTTCTGGGTCTTTTAGTCACAGCAGCAAAATACCTAAGACACATGTCAAAGTGGGGGATATGGAAACCTCATAAAACTGTGCTTAGGTACAGGGAGGATTTTATCCCTTCAATATATTGTGGAGGTAGTAAAAACAGACATTTGAATATGTGCTATGAGCACCGTGATTGTCTGGATATATCCAGGCAGGAAAAAGCAACTTAAAACTGTACACCACTGACTTACAAACGCCACCAAAGCCATCAGGAGTTGCAATGAGAGGACTCTGAAGTGCTGATTGTCAAACTCCAAAATAAACTCATTAAGATGAGGTTGTGTCCTGTTCACACTGAGCAGACCCCAAATGCCATTCATGCTTTCAGGGACACTTAGCTATTTTGAAACTCTCATAGAACACCGTCAATTTTTCTCCTTAAATTAAAAAGAAAAAGAAAGTTCCATTAAGGAATGAATGGGTGGAATCAGCAGATAGGTTTAGAAATACTTTATTACTGAATCAGTATGTACAAACTCTAACAGGAAAATCATGAGTCACCGAATATCAGGCTCTGTACAATACTTTCTTGTTTTTTTACAAAACGCTTTTTTACAAGATTACTTCTCTCTAAATATTATGACAGACATACACAGAAATCCAACCTTTTTTAATTACATACATAAATAAATATTGACCTTAAATGACCACGAGAAGCAACATGATTTCTACAGGACCTCTGGATGAGAGCTCTGTTATCTGTGTACTACCATAGAATTAAAGAAGAGAAATAATAATAAGTTTGTATAAAACTCTGTTAATCGCTCTGCAAACTGTCTAACTTGATAAAATATTCAGCAGAAGGAAGACGGTCACGAGGGTCCATGCCGTACGTGAAAGTGATCCGGACCATGCAAAACCATAGGGAAGAGTCCACATCTTCATGGATTGCTTTATATTCCAAGGTGAAGTTTAAGGTACATGCAGACACTTTGCCTTGGTGCTCTCTGAATTATCTGTAGTTATGGGGATCTGCAAATTTGAGAAACCATGGTGTGTAACGAAGGCTACCAAATAAGTCAGTATCATCAATGCATCTACCGATACATTGAGCAAAATTCACCTTTAAGCAATAAACGTTTTCAAAACAGACCGGTCACAGACTTTATTCTTGTAATATGTCATATGGAATGATGAATGGCTTAATGGACAGAGGACGGTTTGTGGAAATCATTTATCCACAGAATTCCACTTACGAAAAGACGGCTGCACAGGAAAATTCATAACCAAGGAATGAATTTTATAAGTAAAAATAATGTATTTGACTGCTGCGAATATCAATTTAACTGTCTGTATCTGGCAAGTATTTTTGATGAGCTCCATTTTTTAAAAAGTTATTGGATCTACTTTGCTCATTTGAGAGAAATGCATCGAATTTCAATAAAGCACATTACAGAATGAGGAACTCAAATGGTATTTTATTTTGGACAAAAAAAATAGATTTTTTTTTCACTTTTATTAGTGTGCTCACATTTCTGAAATTCAAAAACTTGTCACTAGTTTTGATCATTTGATTATTACTGGGATTGCCGAAATTCAAAAAAGAAGCATATTTCTGTGAGCACTACCTCATTAATAGCGTTTTCCTTCCAGCAACACTATTAAAATTTAAATGTTTGAATACCATACCAAGATTAGGCTCTCATAAAAGCTGTTATGGATTTCTTAAGGATGATGTAAGTTTCAGAATCATCATCTGAACTGGAAATATATTTGCTCAATGTCTTTTACCCAGACAAAAGAAACACAATTAAATTTTATAATATGAAATTTACACAATAATTTAATAATATTTTGTATCTATGCATAGAATCCTGCATTTTCAACTATACAAAAGTACAAAACTCTGCTGGCATGAATACTTTGACTCGTTCATGACAGATGAAAGGAGGAGATACATGTATAGCCAATAATTAATAGTTTCAATTTTTGAAATTTAAAAAAAACCTGGAAATTCAGCTGCTGGTAATGGCACTAGAATATAGCAGAGTTTGGGATCTCTCTGGTTTTGCTTAAGCTTGGGGTGCTTTTCAACCAAGGCTGTTTCCTGTTCTCTGCTTTCAAATATTCCTAGAATCAGGCGATTCCACAGCACAGGGTAGGAAGGGCAGCCCAGCCTGCAGGAAAGACCTGCAGGAGTCACTCAGAATCGTCAGGACCCTGCCTTCTGCGAGTCCTGCTTCACCTTGCTCACGCTCAGATGCAAGGCATTCCGACCTTCTCTACTCTTTAAACCCTTGCACACTCAGGAAACAGGTCTCAGCGTCTCTCATCCGGCATCCAGGTTTAGAGACGGCTGCCTCAGATCGGCTGCCTCAGATCGGCACCCTCCCAGCATCACAAAAGTGATGTTCTCCACCCGCCTTTGGACAGCACCGTGACGTCACCGAGTCAGTGAGTTCTGAGTGGACCGTGCACCGGGGGCCTCTGGGGTTGGCACACACCCAGGACAGCGCTCAAGTTGACAAGAGGTGAGCCCATCTCTAAAGCTGAGAACGACCTTACCGGTGTTCTTCCTGTTGTATATTTGGGGAGATGACAAAATGGGGGAGTGATCAGTGTTGAAAAATTGCTCTTACAGAATCCTCATGGATGGGGAAGCTAAATCGTCTATTATGTATTTGTGATCTGGAGAAGAACACGATTTCTCTCACCACTGCTGAGCAGTCCCAGATCTTATGCACACTCAGTGATTCTGTGTGATTCTGCATAGGAGCACATCTTTGCGTGCATGTGTGTGCAGACACAAATGAGCAAGCACACACAGGTGCTGCGGAGACACACCTATGCCTATTTTAAACCATGTGCGTGTATGTTTCCATAAGAAAGACTCATATCCAACAAAATAGTTCTGTGTTCCAGGCTGCCTCCCCCAACACTGCGCCTCCCTATACTGATGGCGACTCTTGACTTGAGCTCCTTCCGCCAAGGGGTGGTCTGGAGTATAAGGGATTTTCCACACAGTAAGATTTAATGCATTTGAAAAAGTAAAGGTTAATAAAAGGGAAATAATCATTCTTTCGTTCTGATCCATCAAAGCCATTTGTTTTTACTTCACTGAGAACATTCTCACACGCCAATAGCGCCCTTAGATCCAGAAAGGGCACACCTCCCTGGAAAGGTCTCTTGAAACTGCTCGGGAGTTCAGATCCTTTCATTTGAAGCAAGAGGTTTTTGAATTTGGGGGATGGTAAAACAAAGCAGATGAACAAAATATGTAAGTTAACACATTGGGAAAATCTTTCACATAGGATAAAATATTAAAAGGCATCCCCGGAAAATAATTTTCATTGTTCCAAGGCAAAAATCTAGAGAGCTGCTTAATTCATTGAGTTCCTCTGCTTTGGGGTGTCTTGGAAATGATAAATTACAGATGGGATCTTCAGTGTTCTTTGTATAAAAAGGACTTCATGTGCGACCATATGTAGATTTCAATTTATAATTCAGATTATAAACTCTATGAGTTAAAAAACACCCACCGATGATAAAAAGACAATGCTCTTAGAAAGATTTGGAGATGTCAGGCCCAAAGGCTCTATAGTCTTAGCTGATGCTGCAAATCAAAATGATAATTGAATCAAGTCTATTTTATTGATTCAAGGCATGTGTGATATGTGTGTGAACTGTGTCCTGGTCACACTCCTCAGCTTTGAGATTTTGTTGTTCCCAATTCAGAGAAATCTCAATTCTGCAAATATCCAATAGAGATGAGTTGAATTGACCTGTTCCTGGTTTTCTCCATTTTCCAAGAGAACTGCTGTCCATCCTGGTTGGCTGACTGCAATGTCCAGGAGCACCTGGGGTGGCAGAGGTGCCCAGGACAGGAAGGTCTCTCAGAAGTCCCTGCTGCTTCTCTGGCCAGGCACGGGTCCCACAGTGCCCGGGAACGGTTCAGTACCTCTCTGGGGAAGGCTTGTAGTGATGCAGGTGATGATGTTTCAAGCGGGGTCCTGGAATTGACAAAACCTCTTTGTCACATCGTCCCATGCACAGTGAACAACAGTGCAAACACATTACCTGGCCCCCTGTGGGAATCTTGCCTACTGCAACCTGAGGGTGCAGCCACACTTCATCCAAGCGTCCTCTTCTCTTTCCCCAGTTTCCCTGCCTCTTTCCTCTTGCCCACCCTCGAGCCATAAAATCCAAAAGAGAAGCTCCTGATCCTTCGAGCAAATCATAATCTTATTTTTATTTCCTTGAAAAAAAGTTTTAAATCTTAACAAATAATTTGGACACACAGAATTTAAAAGGAGATTTGGGAAAACATTTTCTTTTACTGTCACAAATGTAAAGGGCTTACAAACTCTCTCGCTGAGACGGTGGTTGTTTTTCTACAAACGAGTAAGCAAACCAGGTCATAGAAGAAAATATCATCCATTGTTTTAAAAAAATTAGAGTTTGCAAGTTCAAAGCCAGGCACAGCAACTTAGAGAGGCCCTAAGCAGCAGAGTGAGACCCTGTCTGTAAATAAAAAATAGAAAGGACTGGGATTTGGCTCTATGGTAGGCACTCTTGGTTCAATCTCCAGTACTGCCCCCCCAATCAGATTAATCTCATTTTTATAATTGATACACCAATTTTTAAATTTAAGCTAGAAAAAAACTTAAATGAACTACATAATATAAAAATCATCAGGAGGCTACTATTTGGGAAGAGCAGGTGGTCCTATCTTTCATCAATTTTACTTGATTTGGCTATAAATCAAGTAGATGCAGTGGGTACATTATAGGAAAACTCATGCCATATGGGATAGCAAAATCTTCAATAAAAAATGACCATCTTCACAAAAATAATTTCTTATGTTTTAATATTTCAAAATCTTGATTTTCCCTGGTGTGGTGGTGCATGCCTGTCTTCCCAACAGCTTGGGAGGCTGGGGACGGAGGATCTCAAATTCATAGCCAACCTCAGCAATTTAGTGAGGCCCTAAACAACTCAGGGGGCCTCTGTCTCTAAATCAAATTTAAAAAGGGCTGGGGATGTAGTGGTTGAGTGCCCCTGGGTTCAATCCCTGGTACCAAAAATAATAGTAATCAAAATAAAATAAAACAATTTAAAAAATCTTAATATTAATTTTAAAAAAATATTTGTTCTAATTAATTGCACATGACAGCAGAATGCATTTAGGCATTTTAATAAATCATACATAAATGGAGCAATTTACCATTTTTCTGATGGTGATTTTTTTAAATCTTACATTTAAAAAACTTCAAGGTGATGTTGAACTATAGACTTTCCCATATGTACTTATGGATTAGGGGACAAGGAAAATGTATTGTGTAGAACCACCATTTGACCCAGTTACCCCACTCCTCGGTTTATACCCAAAGGACTTAAAATCAGCACACTACAGTGACACAGCCACATCAATGTTTATAGCAGCTCAACTCACAATAGCTAAGCTACAACCTAGGTACCCTTCAACACATGAATGGATAAAGAAAATGTGGTATATATACACAGTGGAATATTATTCAGCTATAAAGAAGAATGGAATGATGGCATTTTCAGGTAAATGGATGGAGCTGGAGAATATCATGCTAAGTGAAATAAGCCAATCTTAAAAACTAAAGGCTGAATGTTTTCTCTGATGTGTGGATGCTAATTCACAATAAGGTGGGGGCTAGGGAAGAATAGAGGTGCTTTATATTAGGTAGAGGGAGTGAAGGGAGGGAAGGGCATGGGGTAGGAAGCACAGTAGAGTGAACAGACATCATGACCTCATGTGCATGTGTGACTGCATGACCATGTGATCCTGCAACAAGCACAATCAGAAAAATGAGAGATGGCACTCCATTTATGTCTGATCTATCAAAATGCATCAATGCATTCTACCATCATGTGCAACTCATTAGAACAGATAAAATAAATAAGTAAATAAAATGAAAAGAAAAGAAAGCCGGGCGCGGTGGTGCACGCCTGTAATCCCAGCACTTGGGAGGCTGAGGCAGGAGGATTGTGAGTTCAAAGCCAGCCTCAGCAACTTTGCCAGGCCCTAAGCAACTCAGTGAGACCCTGTCTCTAAATAAGATACAAAATAGGGCTGGGGATGTGCCTCAGTGGTGGAGTGCCCCTGGGTTCAATCCCCAGTTACAAAAAACAAAACAAAACGAAAAGAAAAGAAGTGCAAAGAAGGAAAGGAAAGGAAGAAAAGGGAGGAAGGAGGAGAGGAAGGGGCAGGGAAGAAGAGGGGATTCCCAAGGCAGGGTGCCAGGCAGCCAGTGAGCACCCTCTATCTGCTCCTGGCAAGGCTAGCTAGATCAGAGTCCAGCTATAGATCCAGATGCAGGGGACCAAGACTCCAGATAAGAGAATCCCCTGCTTCGTGGGCATGAAATAACTGAAGGCTTCGCTTTCATTTGTCACCCAGATCTCGCTCTGCCCGCAAGGCCGGCCTGGGCAGGTGGCACGCTGGGGCTACTCACTGTGTGCAGCGGAGGGGGGCAGGGCGGGCGTGCGGAAGGTTTTGATGGTGGCCGGCCCTTCTCCTCCCGAGGTCAGCACCTGAACTTCCAGCCGGTAAAGGGTGGATGGCCTCAGATTGGGCACCGTCAGCATGTAATGATCCTGTGGGGCGACAAGCAACATATACTCATCAGTGGCCTTCTGGAGGCAGCTGCGCCAGAGGACGCACCGCCTGTGAGGCTGCAGAGTCTCCTAGACGTGCACGATGAAAGTGGCCTCCGTTTCACCGGGAGGAGGCTCCTCCTGATTGTCTGCACTTCTCTATATGGATTCTGAGCGCCTCGCTCAATTGCTGGCAGCCCGAGACCCTTGGCAGGGTTAAAATGTGCCACGGCCCTCGAATTTCCCCATTTTTTAAATTTCTCTCTCCTTCGCGTGAGACTTTCCCATGGAGCGACGTGCTCCGCTGGTGCTGTGAATTCTTGATCGTCCAAATTTCAGCAAAGGAGCCAACTCGCTTCCTTAAAACGCACTCTGCCAGTCAGGGCCCGGAACCCCTTCTTTTTAGGCCAACGCATTCCTCTTACAACTCCATCCAACCTCGGGGGACATTCACAAAACGACCACTTTCTCATTTGCAGGGAACGGCTCCTTCCGGGATTTTAAGGTGTTTTGTCTGGTGTTGGCTTTTGAATTTGGGAGCCAGAGTTGGATAGGCTAAGAAGGTTCTCAGAGAGGGTGAAAAGCCCACACATGATTTTAGTTTTTTCCCAAGCCAAGGAATTAAGTGGCTTGGAAGACGGTCCAACTCATTACGGGCTCTTGCCAAATGTGAATGGAGGAAAGAGAGACAAACAACAAAGTTCCTTGAGCTGGGTTTTTTTTTTTTTTTTTTTTTTTTTTCGATTCAACACTTCAAACAGGACATGTCCACTTGGACCAGAGGGACATGGGGTCAGTCGTGATGGGAGAAAATGGTTGTGTGAGTTTTTGATATGGTGGGAGAAGCCGTGTGGCAGCTGGCACTACCCCTCAGAGTGTGAGGGGAGGACGCTGTCTGCAGTTCTTAAGGGTCCACAGTGACCCGTGTGATGTGTGAGTGCCCCAAACCGGTGCAGCATGACCCCCATACCCACCACTGAAAGTGAGCCTCGGGTACCAACCACGGGGCCCCAGGGAATAAAGGGACACCTACTGAAGGCAGAATCTGGGACTGGGAAATAATGCTGTTGGGTAGACTGTTCTGCCTGCTCTCCGTGGTGACCTCCGCCCAAGTCACTTGAAACCCGGTCATGGGCTGGTAGAGGTTGGCCTTGGTCATCTTCCAGGAAAAGTGGCCGGTGATGTTCAGGTCTTGGACGATGAAGGATGCAGAAAGGTTCTCCGGCTTGGCCAGGACTTTGGAGGGAGCGGGACCTGTGGGGGTGCACAAGGAGGAAGGCGGGGTCAGCACCTTGGAGAGCACAGTCCCAGGGGACGGTCTGCGCATGTGTCAGGCAGAGAAATGAATTAACTAAACTTCAGGTGGCCCCTCTGCAAGGAAGTGAGAGCGACCCGGCCTCATTCGGAGCCCAAGAGGGTCGGCGGTCCTCACCAGCGACACTCAGCCAAGGGAAGACCCGGTGGCAGGTTGGCACCCAGCAAAGGGGTGGGTGGAAATGGAAAAAACTCCAAGTGCGCCCAAGTGCAGCGGCTGCGTACAAACTGGGTTTGGTTTCTAAAGAGCCAACGCTGTCAGCCAAAAATATCACCCGGTGCAATCAGGATTATAGATAATCCAAACAGTGCAAAATCACCTTCCCCCCAATCAGACCCTTGTACTTCAATTTAGCAACAGGGTGCTCTGGATTTTTTAGGGTCTTTGGAAACACAATTTGGACACATTTTCAAAGTACCACTGACAGCTGGGAACAGCTGGGACCAGGGCATCCACACCAGCTCTCCTACCTGTGTCTCCAGGACAGTGAATGTGCTTGTGGCTCGTCCCCTTCAGAGCAGAGCAGGGCGGGGTGGAGAAGAAGATGGTCTCTGCCTTCGAGTGGCTCTTCGGCCGGATAGGTTGGACGCTCACCTTATATTTGCAGGAAAAGGACAGCTCTTGAAGAATAATGTAATTTTCCTGCAACGAGAGGGAGTTAGCAATAAACAAAAAATCTCATTAGGGATTAAGAAATCAGCAGGAGTTGAAACCACAGGCCAAAAAGGACATTTTCCTATATGTGGAGGATGCACGATGTGGCTTCTATAAAATAATCCAGAGGAACTTGCAACCCCTGTGTTTTGATTCATTGTAACTGTGAAACCCTCGCACGGTTGTGGGATCCATCCATCCACCGTCCTCCGGGGTTCCACAGAACTTATAACGGCTCTCCTTCAAACCACACAACTTCTGTCATTTGCAACAAGCATATTTGGGGTTGACAGCCTGTGGGTGGGAGCTTAGAGCTGGAAATGCAAATCTTACAAAAAAAACACACACACACACAAAAATGAATTTCAGCTCAGTTTATATGTAAATGCTTTTCTGCTAAAAGCTATATTCATTAGCAATGCATGTTTTTTTTCTGTTTTCAGAGTGCTATTATTGCTTCCTGCCAGAATATGGAGATTAAAAATAAGTAGGAGAAATGGGCTTTGCTGCCAGGGGGTCGGAGCCTCAGAATAATTTAATGATACGCTGCACGTGTCGCAGGTTTGTGCCTGGGTTGTTTTCTGTTTGGCTCTGGAGTTAGACTTAGCTGTTTCATGGTTGCAGTGTAGGTGCGTGAAAGGTAGGAATGGCTGGCTTTAGGAGGGGCCCTACGTGGGTGGGCAGGGTCAGGGTTCCTATCAGACAACCGCGGTGCTGAGCGGAAAAACAGAAATTAAAATGGAAACAGAGACTCAAGTCCTTCCTGGGCTTCTGAGCCACCACAGGGGACACAGCCTGAAAGGCAAAGGTATAGATGAAGGGGTGAGGGGCCTTATTCCACAAGGGGGCCATGCAGACCCAGTTCACCACGATCAGCATCGAAAGCGAACAGGCAGCGCCTCAATCCAGAGAGCCCACGCCTGCTCTGTCTGGGGTCCAGACTGGCTTTCTTCAAGAGCCAATCTGCACTGTTTATGGGACTGGATTGGCATTCAGGCTTAGCCATGGGAGACTGCCTTGCCGAGATCTCAGATTGCTTTTCCCAGGCAATGACAGCTCAGGGAGCAGATAGAGCACCCTGGAGTAAAGGCAAATTCATTATGTCTGAAAGGTGACTGACAATGCAAAACAGGCGAGTTCTAAGGCTTGCAGGATTTTGAGTCTCATTTCTACCACGGGACATTGTCTGTGCTTCCTGAAGAGCTACCACTTTCAAAGTTCCTGAATTGACAGCTGTAAAATGCCAGCAGGATTCTCCAGGGTTCCACAGCGCCCTGTGTTTCTTGCTGTGCTTTGCAAGCAGTGGAAAGTGAGGCAGGAAATGCCTCGTTCACTGTTTAACTGATGGCCAGGACTTTGGGGAAGATGTTAAGGAGACATGAAAAGAATAACACTGAGGAACAGGAGTTGAGGCACGTCAAAAGCACCAAAACACAAACAAGAACCAGTAGATTTCTAAAAACTCAGTGATCTCACTGTCTCAAAGTTATGCAAGCAGCTCGGATTCTAAAAATGTGGTCCTCGCTGCTTTGGAAAGTGTGCAAAAGAGGTTCCAGCTACATATTGCAAATGCAAATGTTGTCCCTTCGGGGGCAGGTGTTTGGACGTTTTAAACTGTCCATCATGGCAGATGACGTGTAAGTGATTGTCAACATCTTGCATGATACAAGATGTTTTAAACATCCCATATTGGTTTGCTGATTCTCATCTACACCTCATGCTGTGGACACCAAAACATTTGCAGGAATGGATTGTGTTGACCAAGTTGCTATCCCAAGAGTTTAAGGTTCTCTTAAAAGACAAAATAGGAGTGTGAATCTTCTTTAGCTGCATCAGTGGACATCAGTTAGGGACAGGCATAGAATGTACTGGTGCAATAATACCTTTAAATTAACATGCCAGGTCAAAACTCCAAAAATAACCCTGAGGTTTTGTGCAATTAAAACGAAGGAGAGAGGTACTCAGAAGAAGCCTCCCACTGTCCTAGGGACTCCTTAAGCCCTGTGCTGGCCACAAAAGGTGTCAATGCAGTGGTATGAATGGTTGAAAGACTGAGCAGATAACATCATGAGTATTCCAGCATCATCAGGAAATTATTTAATAGCCATTGGTGAGAAAGAGCTATCCGTGGGACATACGTGGTTTGCACAGCCCTCTGACCTAGTACATGCATAAATCGAATGCACACCAAAACCACGCAGAGTTGGTGAGTACAGTTGTCTGCTTACATGGGTCACGGCAGACGATGTCTCCGATCCAGCTGTTCTGTTGTGGGCACATACCTCTGGAAACCACTGCACGTGGTATCTGTTGATGCCGGGATCTGTAATGTCAAAACACAAACAAAAAAACAGCTTCGTAGTCACGTTCCATGTGTCTGAGTCAGCATTCTGTGACTGTCACAAAATACCTGATATAATCAATTTATGAAGAGGAAAGGTTTATTTTGGGTTAGGGTTCCAGACCACAGTTGGGCAGACATGTTGCTTTTAAAAATCTGAGAGCAGCACACCATGGTAGGAACAACAGGTGGCACAAAACTACCCCCCTCATGGTCAGGAAGTGAAAAGAGAAAGAGAGGAAGTAGTCAAGGTCCCACAGATCCCTTGGTGGACGCACCCCCAACAACCAAAAGACCTCTCCCTAGGCCCCGCCCCTTAAAAATGCTCTGTCCCCTCCCAGCTGAGCTGGGGCACAAATCTTTAGCACATGGGCCTTCAGGGGACATCCCTGGCCTAAACTAGACTTCCATGTAGGTTGATGCTCTTACAATTGAGAGAAGAGGAAGATGGAAAATAAAATTCTTTGGGCAAGCCAAAAAGAGAACAATGCGTATCTTTGTCAAAGGAGGCATGCGGATTCAGTAGAAATTCTGATTATTTAGTAAATAAGAGTAGAATATGGAAAATAAACCTGTCCTCAAATCTAAGCATGATGTCGAAAATAGCGATGATTTAGTGCAATCGATTTGGGAACAACCTAGCCAGGGTTTCTTGATTAGCACAACCCTACAGGACAGGGTAGCATGTAGGAGCTGCTCTCTGAATTCCTGAAATAAGCCAGGATCATTCTACTCATTTCTGGATGAGCATGGCCACTGCAAAGTCCTCTCAGCAGAGGGGTCGGGATGCATGGATCTTCGCACCCCTCCACCCTGCTGAGAGAGGACTCCTCGGTCTCAATGACAGGCAGGACACTCAGCTTCTCCACCTTTGAATTCCCGGTGGAGCAGCGGATTCATGTGCTTGTTTTACCTTGAAGAGCAAAGCGTGCAGAGAGAAACCCGTGAGGGGCTGGCTGGGTGTGGGGAAGGGCATTTGGACAGTCCCCGGTTTATGACATCACAGCCTTGGATGGGGGTTTTCAGATGGGGAAAATTCCCTTGGATGAAATTGGGTTGATCTAGTGGGAACTTGCTCTGAGCAATTTGGAACCAGAAAAGAAGCTCTTTACATCAGACAGTGTAAACAGGCAGAAAGTGGGTGCCCATGACATTGAGTTAAAAGGGAAATGACTTACAAAGGGGCTTTGATTCTTGCATGGCAGCCACCAAGGCCCCTTTGAAAAAAAGGAATCATGTGCCATACGTAGATTGAAATCAATCCATACTCTATGGATCCACAGAGTAATGGACCCCAGACAAATGGCTGCCCTCCTGCATCCTGCACATGGACACAACTAGAGAGATAATGGACAAAACACCAATAAGATACATGTTAGGCAGCTCGGGAGGCTGAGGCAGAAGGATCATGAGTTCAATGCCAGCTTCAGCTACTCAGCAAGGTGCTAAGCAACTCAGCGAGACCTTGTCTCTAAATAAAATATGAAACAGGGCTGGGGAGGTGGCTCAGTGGTTAAGCTCTGACTGTCCAATTAATCTGGTTCTGGAACTTAATTCCTTCCTTCCACGAAGGAGTTGCATTAGGTAGAAGGCGTTGAAAAAGTGTTGTTGAATTTGGAAATTCGTTTGCAATATGCTTTAAACCTGAGATGCCTTCAGTCTGTCCCTCCATGACGCCCACCTCACCGTGCACGGCAGGAATAAAGGGAACTAAAATTTCCAGTTGAAAGGCTAATGATCAGGCAGGATGGGTTACTGACATTGGAACTCGAGAACCAGAGTCCATCTTGGTGTACCCAAGGACAAAAGCTGTCAGGAGCACTGAAGGTCACAGCAGCAGGGAGAGGGGACACACCATCGACGGGCAACTGCATCGGGGTGGAGATTACTCCCGTTTCTGTTTGCACCCGGGGTGGAAATGGGCAGATGCCTTGGTGAGGCAGAACTTTCTGGTTTTCATACAACCAACACCACCATCTGGAGACCTCTGCTAGGCACTCCTGCTTAAGACAGAAGCACGGACGTTTCCTTTCTCTCTGAGCTAATTTTTCATATTTGTGCTGTAAAAACGCAAACTCCGGAAGCCAGAAAGCCTACACCAGGTGCCTATTGTGTTATCTCCCGGTAAGCATGAACTGATGTCCCCAGGATCCTACAAGTAACAACAAAACCAGCTGAGGGAAAGATTTGGTCGAGACTGACGTGTGTCCCCTAAATTCAGTGTTGAACGGACTTACTTTCCCACACAGCATTCGCTATGACAACCCGACGACCCATGTTCACGTTGCAGCACACAAACCCAGAGGGCCTCAGCTTGAGAGCCCCATCGATGTCACTTCCTTGCTTTTGGATCTAGTCTTTTTATTGTGGGTCTATTATTTCATGTGTTGTGATGTTAAATTTGATACTACTACACACCTCAATGTGGGCTCATAAATATGGACAGAATCAAATGGTTGATCTAAAGATTCGAGAAAATGATATTCTCCATATTTATTTCTAAGCTTGGACTATTTAAACTAATGTGTGTGTGTGTGTGTGTGTGTGTGTGTGAACAAGCAGTAACGTGATCAATATTCCCACACAACAATGACTGCCCAGCTTGATCAATCAAGGGACCACGCTCCCCTTGAAGAGGATCATGGGCAAACATGATTTCAGATCTGTCATGCATCGATCACAGGGCATTGATCATATCACTGCTTTGAGGTAGAGCACAGTGAAGGTGAATCCCTTTTCTTCTTTATTTACCCATCGGTAGATGGGTAAAAAATGCACTTATAACATAACACAGGCTAACATTAGAAAATGAAGCTCAGAAAACATGTCATGTATAGACGATGAAAATGAACACATCTTGGAGTGACCTCAGTCAAAGGTCTTGTTGTCTCTTTATAATATACCATAGGACAGGATTGAGAGAAAAAGTTTAAAATCTGAATAAAGTGATATACCAAGTTTATAGGTTGGAGGACTCAGTATTATTATTATCATTATTGTCATTATTTATTTATTTATTTTGTGGTGCTGGAGATTGAGCCCAGGGCCCTGTGCATGCTAGGAAAGCACTCTACCAACTGAGCTATACCCTAGCCCTCGGTGATTACTTCTTTATCTATTTGGTACTGGGGACTGAACCCAAGGGTACTTAAACATGGAGCCAAAACCTCCTCTGTTTTTTTTTTTTTTTTTAATTTTTTTAAATTTCAAGACAGGGTCTCACGAAGTTGCTTAGGGCTTTGCTAAGTTGCTGAGGCTGACTTTGAACTTGGGATCCTCCTGCCTCAGCCTCCTGAGCCGCTGGGATCACAGGCATACAGAACCACACCTGGAAATTTCTAGCATTATTAAGAAAGCATATTTTGTTGCTATTAATATTATCCTACAGTTTTAATTTAACAATTGATTGATGCAATAGATCAAATAAAATTTCATGTTATATTTTTTATAAATTGATTTTAATATGAATATATGATTATACTATATATTCATTTAATGAATATTGAATAAATTATAATTCTAATTAACTTATGATTAGGACTAAATATATTAATCACAAGAGTTAAGTGGCTTTGGTTCTAGAGTAGCTGTCAGCAGCTTGAAAGAAAATTCTGGAGCAAAAACTTCTCTGACACCACTATTCCTTAGGAACCATGAAAGCCCTGGGTAAACAGAACTTCAGCAGAATGAGAATTTGTAAAACTGAGCAGTTGAAAACCACCTGCTTCACTTAAGATGCAGGACAACTTTCATTTAATTCATTAAATTGCCTATTGTAGGTGTGAAGTTGTCTGTTAATAAAACAATCTGTTAACTATTCAAAAAAAAAGATACATAGAAGCATTTAAATTTTGCAGGTCAGATAAATTCTAAAGTATTCTTGCAAGAATGAACATCCTCAGAGCAAAGAAAACAGAAGGAATTTGTACCGAAGATAACGATCCAAGAAGAAGGACCTACGGTAAGGACAAGTGTTCATCTTAGCATTGATTACGAAATGGAAATCACACGGGAACCTCAATATCTTGCTGCACTGGACCAGTGACGTGGTATATCAGGATGTGCCACGTGATGCACCGCTTGAAAATGTAATGAAAACGTCCTGGTGACGCAGCGTTCTCATGCAACACTGCATGGAAATCATCGTCCATGTTTTATGCACACACATCCACGTATCCAGCCACAACACAGACGCACACACAACTCGGGAAAGAACACCCACCCGAATGCCATTCCAATAACTGATACAATACTTGCCAAATTCTGGACAATGGTTCTTTTCTTAAAAATAGAAGTAAAAATTAATTTATCTGGGCATGGTGGCACACAGCTATAACCCCAGCAGCCCAGGAGGCTGAGGGGCGGATTACAAATTCAAAGCCAGCCTCAGGAAGTTAGTGAGGCCCTGTCTGAAAAATTTTTAAAAATTTAAAAATGGGCTGGGGATGGGGCTCAGTGGTTGAACATCCCTATGTTCAATCCCTGCTACTATACATAAATAAATAAAATGATTTAGAGAAAACATTACATCCCTAATATTATGTTTTAGACATAAAATTTGCCCTTTAGTGAAGAAGTGAACACAGACCAATAGCTTCAGAGATAAAAAGTATCGGGCTGGGGATGTGGCTCAGTTGGTCGAGTGCCTGCCTCGCAAGCACAAGGCCCTGGGTTCAATCCCCAGCA
>JAJEJO010003132.1:177851-214997 GCA_020662805.1 Glaucomys volans
AGACCCATTGACAGAAGGGCCCTCTCACTATTGTAATAATGAACATATCTGGGAGTGGGGAGCCCCCTGCAATGCTCCCACTCAACAGTCTGAGGCACAGGGATTGCAAGATTGAGGCCAGACCCAGCAACTTAGAGAGGCCCGAGGCTATAGAGCAAGAGCCTGCCTCCCAATTGAGGAAAAAATAGGGTTGAGTGTGTAGTTCAGTGGTTAAGGGTCCCTGAGTGGAACCTCTAGTACTGGCATCCCCCCAAAGGACCAGAATACACTGGGATTCCCTCATTGGTATGAACAACTCATTTTATCAGTCACCTGATTGCATTTCGTGCTCGGGGGATGGATGTTCCTATGATTTTTTGCAATGGAGATTTTAAGGAAATGATGAAATCCAGGCAGGATTCTGCTTTTACACTGGCTCTGCTCATTTTACAGGGACCTTCCTGTCATGATCAGCTCTTCAAGTTCAGCTCTACAGGTTCAGCTGTGGTTGGTGCCCTCTCTGAACTCCAGTGCTAGTTCTCTTCTTTCATTTTGGTGGGTGATCTTGGAGCAGAGGGAGGCACATTCCCAACAAGGTTTGAAAGCACTGAACTGCAGAAACCAGTTGTCCACCTGTTGTAGAGGAATGGAGGGCTGCGCTCATGTTTGGAAGTCTGTAGAAGGCAGGGTGGAACAATCTTCTTCAGAGAACATTTCCCTCTAAACCACATGTAGGAGAAAGTAACTGGGAATTCCCAAATATCTCAATGGGCAGGGGTGGGACCAAAAATAGAAGCCAAGTCAGCAACAAATTCAAATTGGGCACCCTTCCAGTCCTGACTGAAAGGGAAAGACTGAATTGTGAGGACTCTCAATGGACTAATGAGGAAGTGTCAAAGATTTGAGGTCAGAGGGGACCAAGGGTTTGGGACTTAGGGTGGGGTCAGCCAGTGGGTGTGGGAAATGAGATCCCTGGGTCTCTCCACTCCCAGCAGGTCATTCTTTGGCCAGTTCCTTATTTAAGGAATGATCTCCAGGTATGTGGGATGGAAAAGAGATTTCTAGGGGACCCAGAGATGATGTGGATGCAAGTGTGATCTCCTTCCACCAAAATCTTAGATACAGTGGAGGTGGTGTAAGGTTGGGTGTGGACCTTGGGCTACAGTTTGCAGATCTTTGATAAAGAGCTGTTGGCATAGACTCCAACACCAAAAAGCAGCACTCAAACAAATGTCGAAAATCACCTCCAGTTTGACATCCTTCCAAACATATACGGTAATGGAGTTGGAATCCGAGAGAACCTCAGGCCAGAATATGTCATCCTCTCCAGGCAATGGCTCTGTCAGCCCCTCAGCGAGACAGGCACTTAAGGGGCAAATTCCTAACGGGTCTTTAAAATGGACTTTCTTTTCCTTTATCTCAAATTCTGGGGAGATACATAGAAAGAACCAGCCTTGATCTCTACGAACACAGGACCACACTATTGTTTTTCATTTATGTTACTAATACGAAACATGGTTCCTTATGATACTGAACTCAGGTTATTGAGAAAGGTTAACATGGGCCATCGCTGTGACCCTGAGCTGAGCACAGCTGGAGGTGGCCGGGTCCACAATCTGGAAAGGTCTGTGTCCCCACCTGAACCTTTCACAGTGTGCTCCCTGACCTGAGCTGAGCATGCACAGAGAGGTGTCCTCCAACGTATGTTCTCACACCAGGCTCCTGACCTGACCGTGCTCAGACCTGTGCCTCCCACCCTAAAATGAATATGGACAGACTCCCAGAATAACATTCCCATGCTTCCTTTGTTTGGGGAGAGCCTCTCCTGGTAGGTTGCTCCAGTGCTCTCCTTCATCCCTGTAGGTAACACATCTTCCGCACTCCCTTGTCCTCTGGTCATGGCCATTGGCTGTACCCTCTGCAAGAAGTGGACCTCCTCCTTTGGGTTATGAGATTTCATAGACATCCACCTCCTTCACTTCACTAATACGGAAACACTAAGTGCAACCTGACTTTTACCTTTGGCTCATAGACTGAAGTGGCCAGTTTGCACACACAGCAATCCTGCTCTTGGAGGACAGGCTTTTCTGCCTCCTAATGTCCCCAGAGCCCTTTGAGAGTTGCAGTAAGATGCATGGATTCTAGGGAGATGGGAGATGTGTTACCAAGTTTTCCTAAGAAAGCTGGGATGTCCCCATTGTTTGGAAAGTGGGATAGAGGGAAGGTGAGGGTGAGGGGGGAGAACCCTCCCTAGGCAGGGGAAGGCAGGGTCCAGGAGGGAGAGTGGGGGCTGCAGAAGAATCATTGCATGGATGGTCCATTTATTCCTCAGGGAGCCAAGGCCACTGAGTGACCTCTCTCAGGGTCCCATTAAAGGAGATATGATCCTCACAGCAGTCAGGCTGGAATTTGTCATATTTTAGTTAAAGGAGGTGGAATAAGCCAGGGTAGCCCTGGGAGGGCCAGTGTGGCCAGGAGCTAGGAGTGCAGGAAAGAGGAACAGACAGGGCAGAGGAAATGCACAGGCCCAGGTCTAACCATCTCGTCACCACCACCAGGAGTGACAGAGTCCTCCAGGTACACCCCAAGTCTTTGCCAAATCCCAAATTCAAGGGTCAACATGCTCACAGGCCTTCCCTTTCTGAGGTCTTTCCCAGTCTGAGCTGAGAATCCTCCAGGACGTGATCAAGGTGGCGGTGAGCACCCTGTTTAATGTCTGCGTGAACTTCCTCTTGCTCTTCCCTTGTAAATCCCGTGCATGTTTAATCTCTCACCAGAGAGGTAAGAACTCATTTTTTAGTATGCTGGGATTGAATCACTGTCCTTTCAGTGAAAGAAAATGCAAGAGGAAGTCCATCCACCAATAGGCTTGGTCAAGATTGCCACGGCTCACAGACAGACAGACAGATAGACAGACAGACAGACACTTTTTATGCTCCAGTGCTGGGGTACATCTCTGACTCTGTCAGGAAGGCTCCTCCACTTTGGTAGGAAGTGTGCCTTCTCCTCTGTAGTATCATAAATACTCGGAAAACACAGATGGATCCTATTTTTTCAAACATCCACATTTGAGTGAAATTTTTTTTGGGGGGGTACCAGGGGTTGAGCTCATTGGCATGCCACCGCTGAGCCACATTCATTTTATTTAGAGACAGGGTCTCTCTGATTTGCTTAGCACCTTGCTAATGCTGAGGCTGGCTTTGAACTTGAGAATCTCCTGTCTAGGCCTCTTGAGCTTCTTGATCATAGGGGTGCACCGCCCTGCCTGGCTGAACTCATTTTACAGACTCAGATAGTCAGAGTATTCTCTCTCGACTCATATTTTGGAGAGTTAGGAGAATATTCCAGTTCAAAGAGGTAACCATGGAACATTTAGTGTCTGTCAATCTTGAAGCTACTCTCCTGCCCCCTGGAAAGCAAGCTACGTTTCCATTAAAGACAGCATTAGGTCCTACAGCCTTCGAGGGAAAGTTTTGTAAAACTGCTCGAACATTCAGCCTCTGCCTGCATAAAAATATTGACCATTAAAACCCCTAGCAGCCTGTCGACCTGGAAAAATATAACTCAAAAGGTAACTCAGATGCTGACTCTTACTCCTCTGCTTCATGTAGAATATAATTTCCCTGCTTACACTGTAAATTTCTAATTGTTCTTCACTTCTGGCTTGTTCAAGATGAAATATGAGTGTTCTTGTAAAAGCCATACACTGGTGTTTACCAGATTTTGTATCAAGCTTGGGATATGAAATCCTGACTAGCATTCAGCTCTATCTTCCATAAACTCTCGCAATGCCCGTCTCTTCTGCAGAACAACCAGAGACCACAACTTTGTGTGTTGCTCTTGGTAATCTGCACTATTTTTTCTCTCTTTGGTTAGTTTTCCAAATCTCAAATGAGATGCATGTTTATCACTCAGTTGAATGCAGCTATTTCTAAGGAGTTAGTCATTGGAATAAAGTGGCTATTGATAGGTGAGCCTTCATACCCTCCCTGGTCAGGGAAGACACTGGCTAATTTTCAAAGATGGTTATAAGAGATCCTAACCCCTAGGAATCAACCAGACATCTTGGTTGTCTCTGATGTGCAGATGCTAATTTGCAATAGGGGAGGGAGAATAGGGAAGAATAGTTACTTTATATTATTATGCATGTCAACCAACTCACTTAACAGTCCTAATTCTACTGTGGCTGGAAACTCTCACCCAGAGAGAGAATTCCCCTGGTACCATATCATTAAAATATGCAAATCACCTGGAAAAGACAGACGACCTTGGTTGCTGGAAGATGAAAGCAGATACCATTTCTCTCTCGCTTCTCCTACTTAGTGCTGTATTCGATTTATCAAGTGAATGACACCTGTAGAAAGTTCTGGAATGTACTATGATGGAAAAACCAGACTATGGAAAGGCGTGCTTTCAAAATGAAGGCTAAGAAGATCCATCCAAGGAAAGCTGAGGGTCTAGGCCAGGGAAGGAAAGCCTCAGTCATTCCATTTCCCAAATGTGCATGGTGCAGGGATCATACACCAGAGTCACGATGGATGCTGTGGGCATACCCCATAGATGGCCCATGTGGGATCACAGACAGAGAGATAACCTGTGGTTTCTCACTAAGACGAATTGCTCAGGATAGTGGATACAGGTGTGTGAGTTGGAAGGTGTGGGTCTAGACACCGCAGAGTAGAGCCCGCCATATGCAGAAGAAAGAATGGTCCACTTGAATTATAGGAGGGAGAGCTGGGGAAGGGATAGATGAGCTTCCACACAGAGGGACTTAGCTTATGGAGAGGGAGGGAGTTAGAACACACTGTGAAATGTGACCCAAGGGAAGAGAGAAAGGATTGTGATCTTTCTCAGAAGAAGGAGGACCTCAAAGATCTCACTGAGTTCACAGAGCTGAGAGAGCAGGCCCCAGGAGGACGAAGGAAGCCATTCATGTTCTGTGGACAAGCAGAGCTCTGTGGAAGTTTTGCCTGTGAGTGGGACAAAGGCCAGACAGACTCCGGATGATGTCACCTCAACAATGAGAAGCTGAGGTTGGAGTTTTTCCCTCCTAGCTCCTGGTTCTGGGAAGACGCACATATTAAATTATGGGAGCCTGCAACCCCATTCCAGTTGCTAACAGGGAAAGAATGTTGTTTACTGGAAGAACCAAAGGCCAAATGTGTTCTCTGATATGTGGAAGCTAATTCACAATAAGGGGGAGGATAGGGAAGAATAGAGGTACTTTATATAAGGTGGAGAGGAGTGAAGGAGGGAAGGGCATGGGGTAGGAAGGACAGTGGAGTGAAACAGACATCATGACCTCATGTGCATGTGTGACTGCATGACCATGTGATCCTGCAACATGTCAATCAGAAAAATGAGAGATGGCACTCCATTTATGTCTGATCTATCAAGATGCATCAATGCATTCCACTGTCGTGTGCAACTCATTAGAACAAATTAAAAAATAATTAAATGACGACTCATAATGTATGGATTTTTTTTCTCCTGGGGACTGAACCCAGGGACTCAGGCACACTAGCCCAGTGCCCCAGCGCGGCGCTGCAGCCAGGCCTCAGTTTCCTCCTTCGGTTTCCTCGCCACACCCAAAGGCCTGCACCGCCAGTCCACACCATGCAAACGGGTCCAAAGGTGAAGTCATTTTCAGGGAGTTCTTCCATAGGTACACAGGCGTGTGCCACCATCAGCTCGAGCATCGTGCCGAGGTCACTTACTGTGATTGGCAGCGTGTGTGGGAGTGAAGTGCAGGGACGCCTTGGCGCTCTTGAGGCGGGTCTGTCCCCAGTAGGTGATGGCCTGCAGTTCCACGGTGTAGTCCCAGTCTGGCTGAAGTCTCTCCAGCACCACAGAATTCTGAAGCTGCAAAGGAAGGCAGATCCCCAAACCCCATTACCAGCTGTCCACGCCTCCCGTTTCCATAGCAAAGCTCACAAAATCGTTTAGGGCCTAAGTTGCTGAGGCTGGCCTCTAACTCATTATCCTCCTGCCTCAGCCTCCCATGTATCTTTAATTTCCTAAGGTCAGACACCATGTGCATTCACACCCGACAGAATCCACTTCTATCAAGGATCAAAATAGATTTCATAAAAAGGCCCAAACCCATGAAAAAGTAATCTACCTATTTCAACTACTAGATGCTCTCTGGCAGTGTGGGAACAAATGATGTCAAACACCCTTCGTTCTAGATCTACCAGCTGGAACAGGAAAGAGGGCTCTTCCTAATGACCTGACAAAGGCTTGCGTTGCCAGAGACCAGGGAAGGTTAGGAGGCAGCACTGATCGTGCTTCTTCGCTATCCAGGGCAAACCTTCTGAGTCAAGTTCCCCCAAAAGCTGTAAGAGAAATCCCCTTGACCAAATGCCTCTAGGTTCCTCTGCCATCGCTATTGCCAATGGCAAACACCGGCCCGATTTCCTGTAGGTGATGCTAATATTAAACTGAAGTCAAGCAAAACTGTGTAATCAGCCCAATATCCTGGGGACGGACAGGAATTCTGCAAAGGCTGAAAGAGAAAGTCGTGTTTCCCACGAGCACAAACCAAGGTGACGTGTTAGAACTGAATCAAGGACTTTTTCTGAGGCTTACAGTTAGGAGAAATTTAGTAAGCTCCCTTCCAAGAACTTGTAATCAAGACAAAGAAGATCCTTGCCTTAGAATTTGAAATATTCATTGAAATAGGACATATTTGATCACATAAGAAAGACAGGTGGTGGGCAGCTGCAGTGGTACAGGCCTGTAATCTTAGCAGCTTGGGAGGCTGAAGCAGGAGGATCGTGAGTTAGAGGTCAGCCTCAGCAACTTAGTGAGACCCTATGTCAAAAAAATTAAAAATAAAAAATAAAAAAACCTGGGGATGTGGCTCAGTGGTAGAGGGTGTTTGGGTTAAATCTCTGCTATCCAAAAAAAAAAAAAAAAAAAAAAAAAATGTGATATTGAAAAGGATACTTGTCTCTAAAGGGGCGAACTGGGTGGTAATGAAGATTCAGGAAAAACATGTTGATCATGAATGCAACACCAATGGACAGGATTAGTAGCACTCTTTGCAGCAGAGAACGTTCCAGTTTCCTATATTCAATGAACAGCTTTAAGATCATTCCAGTGTCACATTCCCAGGGCGCTGCTGGGCTGTTGTCTGAAGTCACCGAATCTTCAATCGCATGAGTAAATCTCTTGCCTAAATTCCTCTGTTAGCCTCCTGATCCGAATGCTGTGCTTTTGGAGATCTCTTTGGAGGGAGAGAACAGGCTGCTCACGGGCATTTCCGAATCCTGAGTTTAAGGCTGTCAATGGAGAGCGGGCATCATCGTCTGCCTGGGCTCTGAGGCATCTGTGACCAGACATCGCTGCTTCTGTCACGGGATCAGCTCTGGGACAGATTCTGGGCTGCTGCTGCTGCCCCTGGTGACACCTGGTCTCAGCAGCTGACCAGCCTCCCCATGGGGGACGTCCTGTTTTTACCAGAGCAGGTCTGCATGAATCCGGGCTCCCCATTCCCTTTACTGAGCAGCTACTTGTTTAACTGCACATCATTCTCCCTAACTCTCACCTTCCGACAGGTCAACTAAAAGTCACTTCTCTTGGAAGCCCCCTCTGCATTCAGCTGCCGTGGATGATGCTAGAACGGCATCTGAAGGAAAGGGAAGACTTGATCCCCGAGACAAAAATTCTTATTTCTTTTGTGCTTTTCTGTTTTCTAATCTCATTTATCAACTGGTCAGACTTTAATATCGAAAACCGCAACGATTCACGTAGTTTGCCTCTTTTCCATCGCACAACCCAAAACACGCATGAGATAGTGACCCATGATCTAGGCTACCGTGGATGTTATGGTTTAGGTATAAAGCGTCCCCCAAAAGCTCATGCGTGAGACAATGCAGGAATGTTAGGAGGTGAAATGACTCAATTATGGGGTGCAACCTAATCAGTGCATTAGTACCCGGTAGGGGTTAACTGGGTGGTGAGTGTTGGCAGGTAGGCTATGTGTGGCTGGAGGAGGTGGGTCACTGGGCACCTGCCTTTGGGGTTTCTATCTTCTCCCTGGTGAGCAGAGCTCTCTCTGCTCCCTGGTGCCATGTCCTGAGCTGCTCTCCTCCTCCGTGCCCTTCCGCCATGATGTTCTGCCTCATCTTGGGCCACAGCCATGGAGTCAGCCAACCATGGACTGAACCTCTGGAACCATGAGCCCCAAATAAACTTTTCCTCTAGAATTGTTCTTGTCAGGTCTTTTGGTCACTGAAGCAAAAAGCTGACTAAAACACTTGGCTTATGAATAATTAAATCATTAACTCTGATTAATAATGGTGACTAATTTAATTAAATGGATCATTTATACTTTATTCTTACAATGGGCATATGAGAGACATAAATTGCTAATATCCTCAGTATATCTAGTATATCTTTTTTTTGGTGGGGGGATCCGAGGATTGAACCCAGGGGTATCTGACCACTGAGCCACATCCCCAGCCCTATTTTGTATTTTATTTAGAGACAGGGTCTCACTGAGTGGATTAGGGACTCGCTGAGTTGCTGAGGCTGGCTTTGAACTCACGATCCTCCTGCCTCAGCCTCCGGAGCCGCTGGGATTACAGGCCTGAGCTACCACCACGCTTGGCGCTCAGTATATCTTTGATGCTGTTTGGTTATGGATGTCATTTAATGCCACATGAAGTGTGGAAGTATCTACGCTTTACCAAGTCACTTTTGTCCTTTGGATCCCAGTGATTTCACAACTTGCTCTGGAGCTAGTTCTACGAGTAAAACACGATGCAAAATTCTTTGACATAAGGGATCAATCTGTATGAAAAATACCTTCAAAGTGAAAATAGTTTAACTAGGAATCAATGATGCGGGTTTTGGGAGAAAGAGTCTATGATTCCAAATAGCAGGGATATCAGAATCTTCAGTGCAGAAAAGCCTCATCTTTTCAAAAGCACTTTTAAACATAATTCCTTTAGGGAATTCAACTTGATAAATGAGGGAGAGGAGTGTTCATGCAAATTTCATAACAAAATACAGAAAGGTATACTAGTGTGATTCTCATCGTGTGCAACCAGAGAAATGGAAAGATGTTCCCCATTTGTGTGCAATGAATCAGAAAATAAATAAATAAGTCAAAAAAAAAAAAAAAGAAAGGTATCCTAAAAAGAAATGGGGTAACTAACTCCAATTAATGCACTCAAATTTCAAGTTCATTATGATAGAAATCTCACTGCAGAGAAGGGTTCGAGGAAGATGGAATTTCTTGGCATCTGGATGACAAACCACTTCAGATTCTTCTGAAAGTGAAAATCAACCTCTGTTTAATCAGGACTTTCTAAGCTGCGTGCAGGTGGGAAAACCTCGAAATGCAAAAGCCGCGAGCATTTGCTTTTCAGTTTACAAGGTTCTTTTCAGAGAGTGGGGGAGAGAGAGAGAGAGAGAAAGAGAGAGAAAGAGAGGCATATGAAGGGCATCTCCCACTATTTCATGTTCGTGGTTAGGTAGGTAAGAGGGACCTATTTCAAATTGTAGCTTTGATTTCTGGAGGTGACATTGTAATTGCCACTAGAATAAGAACATGGGTGAGCGGACTAACTTCCACTGCTTTTGCCTAAAATGTGGGATAAACGCTTGGCATGGAAGCTCATGGGTATTCAGCTGCTCTAACAAATGCCCGAGAAGATCAACTTAGGAAAGGTCTATCCTGGCTTGGTTTCAGTGGTCTCGGTCCCTGATTGGTGGCCTCATTGCTGTGGGAGTGTGTCATGGCAGAGCGGGTGGCCCAGTGAAATTGCTCTCCTTGTTGCTTAGAAACCACAAGGAAGAGGAAGAGTCTGGGGTCCCAGTGCCCCTTCAAGGACACACATCCAAAGCCCTGCAGAGATCCCAGTCCTGAAGACCCCACCACCTCCCCACTGCTCCCAGCAGGGGACCAAGCCTTAAGCCCACATGTGGAGCCTCAGGGGACACTTGTCCAACCCTCCCTCCTGCAGCCAGCAAGAGAGGCCACTCTTGGGACCCGTGGTGGAAACCCACCCGCAGGCAGGCCGGACCGTCCTGCTCGTCCCTTACCCCGTCCGTCGTCTTTCTCCGCTTCTTCTTCGTTGGGACCAGGGACTTGCCGCTCACCGTCCAGCTCCAAAACACTTTGTAGTGATGCACGGGGATGTCTGGCTCCTCGGGGAGGTCCCAAGCGACGGTCACCGTGATGGTCCCATCACTGTTGACGGTGGAGTTGGCCAGCTGGAGGTTGGCGGGCGCTGGTGGTGCTGAGGGATCTGCAACCCAGGGGACAGAGAAGCCGTCTGAGTGGCCGCCAGGGACAGCACCATTTCCATGTGCAGTGTAATCAGACGACTCAGGCATTACGCCCAGGCTCCCCATTCTGGTGAGTCTGGGAAACTAAGGTGTTGGCGAGGATGTGGGGAAAAGGCACACTCATACATTGCTGATGGGGTTGCAGATTGGTGCAGCCACTCTGGAAAGCCGTGTGGAGACTCCTCAGAAAACTTGGAATGGACCCACCATCTGACCCAGCTATCCCACTCCTCGGTTTATACCCAGAGGACTTAAAATCAGCACACTACAGTGACACAGCCACATCCGTGTTTATAGCAGCTGAATTCACAATAGCTCAACTATGGAACCAACCTAAGTGCCCTAAAACAGATGAATAGATAAAGAAACTGTGGTATATATACACAGTGGAATAGTACTCAGTCATAAGGAAGAATAAAATTATCGGATTTGAAGATAAATGGATGGAGTTGGACGATATCATGCTAAGTGAAATAAGCTAAACCCAAAAAACCAAAGGCGAATGTTTTCTCTGATAAGTGGATGATGATACACAATGGAGGTGGCGGTGGGGGGTAAGAGAAGAATGGAGGAACTTTAGATTACATAGAGGGAAATGAGAGGGAGAAGGGGGCAGGGTATGAAAGATGGTCGAATGAGACAGACGTCATCACCCTATGTACATGTGTGATCACACAATTGGTGTGAGTGTACATCGTCCACAACCATAGAAACGACAAGTTGTACCCCATTTGTGTACCATGAATCGAAATGCAGTCTCTAAAAATGAAAACAAAAAATAAAATACAAACTAAAGCAGAAAAAATAAAATAAAATAAGAAACTTCTGTCCTATTTTTTAAAGAAAGAGACAATCCAAAGCAGGCGATACTGCTGGATGACGGTTCTCCGACAATCGATCGCAGGAACTCTCTGAAGGTGCCCGAGATCGACACTGGGACACCGGGGTCTGTCCCTCCAGGCGGAGCCCGTGAGACGCACGTGATGTAAACAGGTGGTTCTGCAGAGGTGATCTTCAACTGGACACTTCTCTGCCTGGTGCCCGTGACCCCGGAGGCCTGCACACCCCGGGTTCCCCTGAGGAACACATGCTCGCTCCTGTTTTTCCTGGTAGGGAGACATCTGGTCATCGGGATCACATCCAGCGTCTCAGAAATAAAAACCTGTCTGCGCTGGGGACTCCGATTGATTTCAGCGGAGACCTCACCTCTGAACTTGAGTTAAGGATTCACATGCCTCCTGGTCAGCTCCATTTGGAGGATCCCAAAGCAGACTCGGGTGCCTGCCCCACGCCCCCCAGACACCCTCCCCTGGTCTGGTCCATGCAATCCGTCTCCCCTTAGCTCCGCCCCAACGCGGACTCCTGCGTCTCTTTCCCATGCGCATCCTCTGCCCTCATTTGCTCACTGGTGCTATCACGGAATACCCAAGGCCGGGCGCTTTGTAAAGGAAAGAGGTTTATTTTGACTACGTAACCACATCAGGTCACTCTTCTACTCCAGCGCTCCTGGCTTCCCTTCTTACTTAGAGTAGGAGCAAAAAACCAAAGGCCGATTGTTTTCCCTGATGAGTGGATGATGATACATAATGGGGGTGGAGCGTTGGGGGTGAGAGAACAATGGAGGGACTTTAGATCACGTAGAGGGAAATGAGACGGGGAGAAGGTGGGGGCATGAAAGATGGTGGACTGAGACAGACATCGTCTCCCTATGTACATGCACGATCACACGAATGGTGTGAATCTACATCATGCACAAACACAGAAATGAACAGTTGTGCCCCACTTGTGACAATGAATCAAAATGCAGTCTGTAAAATTTAAATACATACATATTTTACAAATAGGCCATGAAGCCGGGCGAGGTAGCACACACGTGTAATCCCAGCGGCTGGGGAGGCTGAGGCAGGAGGATCGCGAGTTCAGAGCCAGCCTCAGCAAGGGCAAGGCACTAGGCAACTCAGTGAGACCCTGTCTCTAAATAAAATACAAAATAGGGCTGGGGAGGTGGCTCAGTGACCGAGTGCCCCTGAGTTCAATCCTTGGTTCCAAAAAAAAAAAAAAAAAAAGGCATTAAGCCAAATTTGGACCAGGGTCTGAATTGCCAGCCCCTGCTCAAGAGAATCTTAAAAGCTTTTATAGAACTAATTCTATGAAATTTGACGCAAACACTGTTTATTTGCAATTTTATTGACACATGATTATATATTATTGATTAATTGTTGGCATGACTTTCCCATTGGAGAAAGGGAGCATGAGGATTGATTTCTCCATTCTCCAGCTCGGGATTTTAGAGGGAGAGCTCAGACACACATCACAGAACCGACTTTCCGTCCACTCCTCCTTCTGCGTTTCAAAGCGAAGCGTGCTCTCCTGCCAGTCACTCCCCTGACTCCCTGGATGCTCACGATGACCTGCAGGAGCGCATCCCGGAAAACATCCTAGCCTCAGAGATGACCGAGCCAGGAAGTCACACACGAGTGCACGGCTGCTGATGCAAAGCCTGTGGGATATTCCGTGTGTGGACCCAGCTCCAGCCTCCAGAACAACTGTTCCTTCTCTCCATCGTCCGAGGTGGTGCTCTTAGCAGAGGAAGATGGACCGGCTGACCTTCAGCAAGACAGATTTCAGGTCTGATCACTGAACCTTTTGTGAGCACGTCACGAGCAGCAGAGTAATAGGCACGAAGTCTGGGCACAATGGGACACTTTGAGCCGGGGTGGGTAGAGTGACAAACAAAACCACTTATCACCCTGGGCGAATGCAGGTCTATTATGGCACTGACACAAGCTCCCATGGGAAAGGACGCCGGCTGCCTGTCCCGGGAGAAAGCCCCCCTCTCTTTCTGAGGCAGAGTCCCGAGCGCTCCGCAGACAATGCTGCTGTTAGGCAGAAGGCGAGCTGCATGCTTAAAAAAGAGGGACAGACAGACAGCCAGGGCTGCAAAGAGAGCGAGCACTGTAAATAATCTGCGCGCGCGCACACACACACACACACACACACACACACAGAATGAAAACTATGTATATTGCAGGAAAATGAATGCATGTGTCTGAGATCACACGTCCCAGCGAGCTGAGTCACAGGAGCACCTCTGAGCCATGTGACTGAGGTCAACGGAGTTTTATTTTTAAACACACTTTGCAACCATGTTGCAAATTCTCCAACAAATAGAACAGTGGTTCTCATCATAGTTAAACCTCGTTTTTTTCTTTTCTTTCCAGATATCACAGTTGGGATAGCTTACCTCCCCCTTAAAAAAATATATTCTTCACCAGGCAGTGAATAAAAAGTTGCTGTAGGTTTGCGGCAGGTAAGTTGGTAACTGTTAAATGCCTTCGAGACTCGGGTATGACTAAGTCTTGCTCAGTGGAGTGGGACATCTCGGCAGCCCTGGGACAATACAAAGTCTCGGGTCCCCAAGGAGCCACAGGGAACTTTATCACTACTGCTGAGCTCTGTCTGGCTTTGCCAACACGTTGCATCCCGTGCAGAATAGCCTGACCTGTGCTTCCTGTCCCCGGCGAGAGCAATGCTTCCTTTCCCTCTGCACGGCACGCAGAAACGAGGAGAAAAACAGAAAAAAACCCCTCCAAATTTGGAGGGGAAGAAACTTACAATAAATATAAAAAGACATATTAGGTTCGTGATACCTTGGCTGGATTTCTACCTTTCTCTTCATAAGATCCCTTAAATGCATGTTTATTTTGCAGGGTTGAATTGATACCGATATTGTCTTACATGGTCCACTAAATTTGGAATATTTTCTTCTTTCAGTGCTCACTTGCATATGCGCACAGCCTCAAGAGCCAAAAGGAAACCACTTTTTCCCAAGATTTTTCAGAGTTGTGAATACAATCTTACTGTAGGTAGCAGCCACTGAGCAGTTTGTACTTTGGTAATATATGCATTTTTACCCATTCCATGAATATAAATAATATCAAGGAAGAGGGTAAACATCCATTTGCTGATAAAGAAGCAAAAAGCACACAAACCCACCATGTATTTTTCTGTGGCTACGACCCTGATCCTAAGTAGTGTGCCCGCCAAGTTAGGGTCCCCGTTAGTTAAACATCAGTAGCTTTCTTATTCCAACAAGTGGCCAGTCAGGTTAAAACCTTCTAATGCTGAGAGACGAGAGAGAAGAAAACTGAAGGGAGAAAGACAGGACTCTTCCTGTCACTACCTCCGTCTCCTAAAGGAAACTTTGCCACAGTTAATAATATTGGAGTTCCTCTCCCAGTGCTGAAACTATTAACAAATGCAATTCAAGACGTATTAGCAGCAGTGTGTAAGAGCATTGCTGAGTTAAACAAGAGGTCACTGCCAGGGTCCCACCAGGGTCCTGGGGGCTGTGTAACTCCAGGGCTCTGCGCCCCTGCACCTCCCTCCTTGTCTGAGGCTGTCTGCACCCAGACCAGCCCCGCCATGCCCAAGCCAGGTGTGCGGTGGAGGTGAGTGACAGGGTGTGGTGTCTGGATACCAGACTCCCTGCCACACCTCTCCAGGGAGTCGCTGTCCCACACCAGCCCCTGCGCTCCCCGTGGGGACAGAGCTCCTCTTGGCCACAGTGGTAACCAGTGTAAGAATTACCCTCTGCTGCCTTCCTTCCCTGGCTTCCTGGATCCCCTCCTACATCAACTACGCACACTCGACCCCCCTGAGCTGTGCAAGCTTAGAATCTTCCGGCTTCTAGAAGAGTCCGAGCTTTGACTGCCCATCTCCACTGACTCAGAGTTGAATTTCAAAGCTGCGTGGGTCCACAGACCTGGGGAGGTACAGACACATCTCTGCGATTCCCAGTCATCTCTCCCAGGTGGAATGAAATAGGAAAGAAGTTTAAGTAGATCCTAGGACCTGGCAGGCTGTGTGGCCAGAAAAGCCCTGACTGTCAGGGGTGGCCTGTGAAGGTAGATCACTGTGGACAAGGAGGACCGTTTCCAAGTTCTAAATAAAGAGAGAGAAAACGGAAAGGTGCACTAGGCTATCAATTACTACTAACTTTATTTTTAATTTCTCTTTTAACCCAGGGATGCTTAACCACAGAGCCCCATTCCCAGCCTTTTTTTATATTTCATTTAGAGACAGAGTCTCACTGAGTTGCTTAGGGCCTCGCTAAGTTGCTGAGGCTGGCTTTGAACTAGAGATCCTCCTATCCTCAGTCTCACGAGGTGCTGGGATTACGGGTGTGAGGTACCGAGCCTGGTTATTGTTAAAATTTTAATTTTATTTTAACAATTTCCCTTCTCAAATACTATAGGCAAAAATGGTACATAGAACTTAAACAAATAAATTTAAAAGGCATTCAAAACTCTCTTTTATTCTTACTATTTCCAGCAAAAAAAATTTTTTTGAAATAAAAATTCAAAAAATAAAAATAAAAATAAAAAATTTCTGATTCTACCCATTCTGTAATCCTGGATAGTTTCTGGAGTGGGTAGGAGCTGGAGGTGACCAGGAGCAGGGTGAGCACGCCCCTGAGTTCCTAGTCCATGCACTGGGCTACTTACTAATCTTTGAGTTAGGATCTTCCATGAAATAGAGATGTTGAGTTAGGATCAATCAGGGCAGGATAAATGAGTTAAAGAGAAATCACCTTAAGCAGTCACCAGTCCACTCTGGCAAACGACAGATGAATTTTGGATTGGACACAATCATAAGCAAGAGAGTGGCAAGATTCTAGACTTTTCTGTGAAAATTGGGGTTATGCCTATGAACACCCAGCAGGGAGGCGAACTTAATAGAAAGTCTTCTTTTTTATCATTCTTTCCTTTTTCTACTTAATTAATTTTATTTTTATTTCCAGAGGTGCTTGTGGCAGATGGAAACCATTCCTTCCCATGACGGCTAGATCACCACCTGTCCCACATACAGGAGGGAACTGCCTGCCTTGGACGCAGCCTCATCCTGAGGGGACAGGAATTCCTTCAAACGCAATGCACATCACCAGAGGACAGGGGCAAGTCCAAGTTCCACAGCAACACAAACAAATGGGCATTTATTGCAAGAAAAGTCACCATTTTTGGGGAAACATTGCAGCTGCCATTAAAGTGTTCTATTTCCCTTCGGAAATTTAAGGGGAGGAACACTAGTTATTTTTCTGATGTGAGTTTGTCTTTTTGTGACTCAGGGTTCACTCCCTTTTTTTTTATTTGTTCGATCTCGTCGTACCTGACAGTGGAATGCATTTATACATCTTGATGAATCATACATAAATGGAGCATCATCTCTGTTTCTCTGATTGTGCGTATCCATTCCTCTTCATTCTGTGAACTCTGGTCCAGCAGCTCTGACATGTCGGGCTCTGGAGTTGATAAGTTCCCCAAAAGACGTCATGTAAAGAGCATGGCTTCCGCTCAAGTTAGACCTGGGAGCTTGGGACATGCTACGCTCAGAACAGACTCAATGTGACAGATTCTAGCAGGTAGCTCAGACGATGGGGTTGAGAATAAAGAGAGAGACGCAGAAGCAGAGAGGCCAGGGAGGAAACCATTGCAGTGATTCCTGGTCAGAGACGAGAGGGACTTGGGCAAAGCCAGAATGAGCAGACTAGTGGATCCAGGCACTGAGTTACAGTTTGGATGTGAGATGTCCCCCACAAAACTCTTGTATTTTTATTTATTTTTTTAAAATTCTTAAAACTTTTTTATTGTTTTGTTTGTTTTTCATTTTTAAAGACTGCATTTTGATTCATTGTACACAAATGGGGTACAACTTTTCGTTTATGCGCAATGTAGATTCACCTCATTCATGTAATCATACATGTCCATAGGGTGATGATGTCTGTCTCATTCCACCACCTTTCCTACCCCCGCATTTCCCTGTATGTAATCTAATGTTCCTAAATTCTTCTCTTACTCCCCACACCGCTACCCCTATTATGCATCATCATTCACTTA
Organism: Glaucomys volans; assembly: GCA_020662805.1. NCBI lineage: Eukaryota > Metazoa > Chordata > Mammalia > Rodentia > Sciuridae > Glaucomys > Glaucomys volans. The sequence continues at coordinate 195,026 of JAJEJO010003132.1, forward strand.
TCAGAGAACACATTTCACCTTTGGATTTTGGGGCTTGGCTTATTTCACTTAGCATGATATTCTCCAGCTCCATCCATTTACCAGAAAATGGCATAATTTCATTCATCTTTAAGGCTGAGTAATATTCCATTGTGTATATATATATCATAGTTTCTTTATCCATTCTTCTATTGAAGAGCATATTTTTGTGTAGGGATATTCAGAGGTAAGATGATTGGAATATGAGATGTCATCAAATCAACCTATCCTCGGCTCAATGGGCTGGCTGGGTGGACACTGTAGGCAGGTGGGGTGTGACTGGAGGAAATGAGTTGTTGGGGGTGTGCCCTGGAAGGGTGCATCTTCCCTGAGGCCTTATCTCTTTCTCTTTCTCTTCCTCTTCCTCTTCCTCTTCCTTTCTCTCTCTCTCTCTCTCTCTCTCTCTCTCTCTCTCTCTCTCTCTCTTTCTCTCTCTCTCTCTCCTTCCTGATTCCATCATGAGCTGAGCAGCTTTCCTCCACTGGGCCCTTCCGCCATGATGTACTGCCTTACTGGGACCCAGAGCAATGCAGTTGGCCATCTCTGGACTGAAACTTTTGAAACCATGAGCCATAATGAACTTGTCCTCCTCTAAGTTGTTCTCATCAGGTGTTTTGGTCACAGGGATGGAAAAACCAACTAAAACACATGCAAAAAGGGAAATCTGGTATTTTTTGAGGACCTGCTCTTGACTTACAGGAATTGACTAGAGTCACGAAGGGCTCTTAGTTCTTTTGTGATGAGCAGCACAGAGGACAACATTGTCAATCACTAAAATAAACATTGAGAGAAGAGAAGGTGGAAGCTCGCATCCTTTATTTCTTGGGGGATGCACATATTTCCAGAAATGGAGAAATCATTTGTAAAACAATGTGATTTTTATGTTTTAGGGTCTTTTCTCCAAAAAGGTTCTTTTGTGAATACATGTCCTAAACTGAAGAATGGTAATTATTCTAATAGGGCTGCCATTCAAATACATGGATAACAAAAGAAGTTAAAGAAACAGAAACAACTTTCTTTTTACCTTTGAATTCCCCCAGTGTGGCATGGTCTAACCCCAAATGTTGGTGATGGCTACACAGTAATTTAAATAATGAAAGTTATTGGGTTGTACACCTGTGAAGGGTAGATTTTGTGATACATAAATTATTTCAATCAAGTTGTGAGAAAATATTTCCCAGTTAGGCTCTTCTCTCCATTTGAGGTTGAGTGAGGTGCCATCTTGGTAGAGGTAAAGTCTCCTTTGGGTGGATCCCAGAGGGAGGAAGTATATTCCCCTGTTTAGATATCTGTGACACTCAGGTCATTCTTGTGATGTGTCTCCACTGAAGAAGTGATAGAACCTGCCATGAATTCTGGGTAGACCTGTTTGGTTTCTAAGAGCTTCATAACTAATATCCAGGATATGCCTCCCAATGCAATGTACGGCATTGGAATTTGGGGCATATTTTAAATCAACTCTTTCATGGTGATGGCAGTGCTTCAAAAAATGGTGCATTTTTGTTCAACAAAGGCCAACTGAAATTCTGTTCTATTGCATTTCTCTGTAACACGAAGAAGTATTGAAACTGAGCAGCTTTCCAACTTTGGGATCATCCCCATGACAACCCTGAGGCCATCTGCAGACCTCCACCTGGGTGCTCAGGGTCCTGGGACAACAGGACTCTGCAAGGAAACCTGGGAGCCAACCACCTCTCCTCCCCACCCACTCTGTCCACCATGAGTCAGGAGGTGCTCCCAGTCTTACAGGTAATTTGACATCTGTCTCTTGTGAGATGTCTGAGATAGCATCTTTGTTCTTAAAGTGCCAACCTAATCCTGCTGGCTGTGGTACAGAGGGTCACACATTTGGACCATGACGTGTCTAGATCCCATTTGAACCGTGAAAACCAGGGGAAGAGTCCTCAAGCTTTTCATTGATCCCTGCCTCCTGAGTCCTCAAGCTTTTCATTGATCCCTGCCTCCTAACCTAGGATTGAGCATTTATTTCACCAGCCTCTCCAAAGGATCAGAGCAGCTGGAGACCGAGTCTTGTCTTGAGGTTTGAGGTCTTTATAATTCCACCTGAAAGCATGCTCAGCTGCCTCCTGCATTTGCTTCCCTGAAACGAAACACACCTTTCTCTTTTTTAAAAAAAAATGATTTTTTCCCTAAGCAAGATGAAAATCTGCGATGCATTCTGTAATGGAGTCCAAATATCACTTTTCCGACAAGGTTTCCTCTTGAGTCCTGTGTTTTGCAGAGAAAGTGGTAGCAGATAGAGTGAGATGTGCACCTTTCTCCAACCAAGCTCCAGAAATTGCAAATGTAGCCTCCACACCCTGGACGTCACCCGTCTTACATTCATCGTTAACACCACAACGCATATGGCTTCCAATCAGCTTACATCAGCTTCTGTGTGACTTCACGTTAGGAAGTGAAAATGACTGATTTGTTATCTATGGAGCCAGATCTGGATTAGTGAGGCTGCTATTAAATCGGGTTTGAAAGTGCATTGGAGAAATCAGCCTGAAGATGCTGCAATCTGGCTAAATTATGTCCTCCAACTCTCATAGAATAAACCAACCACTGAGGCCATGCAGAAGTCATCTCAGTCCACAGGGCTTAAACAGCAATGAACCGGGGGTTGCAAAATCGTAGCCAAGACCAAAAATCACTAGGAGGACCGGACCCAGGTTCTGGATGTGATGAAACAAAACTAGGAGACTAATTCACTCTTGGTTTAACAGCAGTTTTATGAAAATTCACATAATCTAAGGGACCTAAAACTCAGGATCCCTCCCCCAAATTTGTGGAATTATGCTCGATGGAGAATCTTTTCTGTTTTGTCCCAGAGATTGAACCCAGGGGCAGTTAACCACTGAGCAACATGCTCAGCCCATTTTATATTTTATTTTGAGAAGGGTCTCACTGAGTTGCTTACGGCCTTGCTAAGTTGCAGAGGCTGGCATTGAGCTCACAATCCTCCTGCCTCAGCCTCCAGAGTACCTGGGATCACAGGAGGGCACCACCGTGCCCAGCTTGATGGAGAATCTTAATGAAGACATTGAGTAGAGGAAGTCGATGGTGGAAAACCCCGACTTCAAATTTACAAAGCCCCCTTATTAGCGTTTCCTGTGACACCTCGAAGGTAATGTCCACTGATGCCCTTAAACCAAGAATGTGCATGTACCTTCAAACACACCTGCCCCCTTCTGTAACAAGACCACGGCCACCTGCTGACCCAGCACCACAAGGAGATGGGAGTCACAGATGGCAGGGAGCAAGGCGACGGTCCCCACTGGGCGCAGGACAGCAGGACTGACCTTTGGAAGAGCGGAAGTGCTTGCTGGGTGCCGTGAAGCCCCGGGTCCCGTGCACATTGACAGCAGCCACTCGGAACTGGTACCACCTGCTGGGTCGGATGTCTGTCATTCGAACACGCTCGTCCGTGGTCTGAGGGGAAAGGTCACAGGCCACAGGTCAGTTTTTATTCTGGCATGTCCCATGGGTGTGTCTGAAACGGCGATGCAAACTCTGCAGCCAGCGCAGCTGGGCCTGGGCCTCCCTTTGAATGAGCCCCTCTGCTCACCTCTCAAGACGAGAAGAGTCACCGCGAATCAGGGAGCTTCTGAGCTCTCGTCTCCCAAAGGTAGACGTCTCTGGAAGTCAAAGATCTTCCCACCCACACTTGGGCATCTTTACATCTGGTGTCTCAATGCAGCACTTGAGGGACACACTCAATAAAGAATGTGCACCGAAGGGTTGCATTAGGGACAAGAGAGTCGATCCATTTCTAGGTTATGGGAAGAAGATGCTTCTTAACCTTGCATGCCAAATATCATTCTAAAGCAGGTATGAGAACTCAGATCCCTAAAGACTGCTAACAAGACCGAGAAGTGAACCGTAGCTCAGAACTATATGTGTGTGTGTGTGTGTGTGTGTGTGTGTGTGCGCGCGCGCGCTGGTGCTGGGGATTGAACCCAGGGCCTTGTGCTTATGAGGCAAGCACTCTACCAACTGAGCTATATCCCCAGCCCCAAAACAATATTTGTATTTGTGTAAATCACATAATATCCCGAGGAATCAGTCCTGGCCCTGAGTACTAATATGGGTTCACTATAGTTCACCTTTTGTGTCCAGGAATTCTGCACTCTTGGATTCAAAATGTTTGGAAAATATTTGGAAACCTTTTGAAATATTTGGAAGAAAATTTTGGAAAGTATTTGGAAAAAAAATTGTGCCTGTATTGAACTTGAACATGCTTCTTATTTCCGTAATGAGAGTCCCTGAATGATCGTTAATCAATACTGAGTCATATTGCTGATCATATCATTTGGAGAGCATTCATGTCGCATTAGGTATCACACGTCATCTGGCCGGGACGTCAAATCTACAGGAGGATCTGACAGGCTACAGGCGTCCATGAGGGATTTGAGCATCAGCAGATCTGGGGGTCTGCAGGGGACCCTAGAATCACTCCTGCATGGATATCCAGGGACAATGTACCGCCTTGTCCAATTATAAAAATAAAAAAGGACATTGGGAGACACAGGTAGGTTTTCCTGCCAGGGTCCCAAGATACCACGTAACCTTGGCAGTCCTCAACCCGAGGTGATGCACCAACTCATGATTGTGGTCCCACCTCCTCCTGGTGCAGACTTGCCAGGTGAACCTGGGGAAGAGCCCAGAATCCAGACGTCCCCAGACCTCTGTACAGTGACCTGCTAACCAGGGCCGGCACGCCCGCCTCCATCTCTAGACGCCAAACACTTCTGAGACCAAAGGAAGAGCAGGTCTCAGTGTGCCGTTCTAGCTGAGGACGATTCGGGATGACGTCGGCCTGCAGAGTCTCAGCTCTGAGTTTGAAACACTTGGTGAGAACCCAGAACACTGAACAAAGAAAGATCTGCATGTGGCTCAAAATAACAAGAATCGAATTACAGTCGAGTCATTCAAGAGCTCTCCTCTCTCCAAAAAGGGGATACTTTCACAAATCTTCAGTTTGGAAAATTGGCCAATGAATCTGTCCCGTTATTTATTGAGGACCACCAAGTAAACCTGATGGGATTTTGTTCAGTATTCTGAGCAGCTATAAGTTGCTCAGATGCAAATACTTCCTTTTTTCTTTTTACAAAATAAGTATAGAAAGCAATTACTAAGTTTATTTGATGTAATTTTTTCCCCTGATTTTAGGTGTTTCTTTTACATCCAGCTCTTCACTTATTTATTTGGGGGTCTTTACTTGATTTTAGTGTCAACTTTAGTCCCTTGTGATATTTTACTATTGAAGAAAAATTAAAAGTTCTTCCAAATGCTGAGAAAAATGTCCTGGACAAACTAAAGGTGAGAATTCATTCCTAGAGACCTAAATGTCCAGGGTGCAGTTGAGCTGTTGAAAAGCCGGAAGCAATTTCACGCTGAGAACTTATTCTCTCTGCACACACATGGTTGTTTTGAGGGGTGGGCCGCTGGTGGTCTACCCAGCTGCTCTTGAAAAGAACAAGAATCTTTGTTTTTTGATCATCAATAAGATAGATGGGAGGGTGTCCTGTGAAGCTGGCTGGGCGTTTTCATCCGGGTCGCTCAGGAGTTCTTCAGGGGACCAAGGCAGAGGAATCCCTCAGCAGAAGACTCAAGGGCCACTGGCTACATCCCACTAAGCAACTGAGGATATGAGCCTCATTCCATGCTCCCTGAAACTCTGGGGGGAGGAAAGGCTTAAACGCAGGGGCAATAAAAGTCACTTAGATTGTAAAATAACAAATGAGTCCTGAGATGCTGCATTTCTCTTGCTGAAGTTGGTTTTTATTTCAGCTGAGAGAATCGTTGTTCTTAGAAAACCAATGTCCTTCAATAGATGAATGGATAAAGAAACTGTGGTATATATACACAATGGAATATTACTCAATCATCAAGAAGAATAAATCATGGTATTTGCAGGTAAATGGATGGAGGTGGAGAATATCATGCTAAGTGAAATAAGCCAATCTTGAAAAGCCAAAGGCCAAAAGTTTTCTCTGATAAGTGGATGATGATACACAATTGGAGGACAGGGGGGTGGGATAAGGGAAGAATGAAGGAGCGTTGGATTGTGAAGAGGGAAATGAGGGTTGGGGAGGAGGCAGGGGGAAGATAAGATAGTGGACTGAGACAGACATCATCACCCTATGTACCTGTACATCAAGCACAACCATAGTAATGAAAAGTTGTACCCCATTTCTGTACAGTGAATCAAAATACAGTCTGTAAAAATAAAAATAAAAACCAATGTGAGCCATTAGATGATAAAATGATTTCCCTTCCCTGTGTCTTCTGAGCAAATGACACCAGGAATCAAGTTTCTGGGAAGCTTCCTGGCAGATCTACAGGGCTGGGTCCCTCTTCAGCAAACAAGCATGATTTCATTTGCATGCACATTTGATTTATTTCTGTCATCTAGCTGTCTTGACCGAGGCATGGCGACTCAATTTGCTGTGTTCAAGTGTGCAGGGGACACTCACCAGGGAAGGTCTCACCTGAGCCACCGTCTGCCAGTGAGTGGCATCGTCCTCGCTGGGATGGATCCCGTAGTTCCATCTCCTCTGTACCACGTAGATCACGGGCTCGATGGAAACGTTGAATTTGGAGGACCACTTAACCTCCAGCTGTCCGGACTTGAGCTCAGTAAACCGCAGCTCTTTCCTGGGCTTCAAGGGGACACCTGGAAAGAGACGTGTCAGTTGAAACCATCTGCATGGGCCCGAGTCCAGGTAAATGCTGAGGAGGGAAATCTATAAGAGAGACACCTCTCATCTGCCACCCCCCAATATTCTATGTCCTCTCACCGAAGTGGCTTCTCCCCACCAGGTTTCACAGGGGACACCTGACACCAGCTTCAGTCCATCCCATGTCAGGAATACCACTCCCTTTTCCTTTAGCTTTTCCTTTTCCTTCTTCCATTCGAGAGGGTCAAAATTAATTCTGGGTGTGAACAAATCCTTTTCTCCCAAGAACCTCTATAATCACTGTTTTATGGTCATTGCACTGAGGAAATTGTGTCACCAGGTTGCTTCAGTCAAGGATCACATGGGACCCACACAGGGCAATCATTACCAAAAATTGAAGTCATTTCTCTCTTTCCAACAGCCTCCATTTCTTTGGTGACATTCTAAGGTCATTAGAACACAGTTCCCAGGTTGGCTCTCTTTTCTACCTTAGGAAGTATTTCCTTTAAAGAAAATAATGTGCAGTGCTAAACCTTCTCAAGTGGTGAAGCTCACAAGCATGATTCCCAAAGTGCGAGTCTTTAGGATTCTCTCACAGATCACTCAGGCACTCCCCTATGGAGTTTAACAGTTTAAAATTGGAAAATGAAGAATTTAGAGCATTGGGTTTTGGCCCAAGTGAATGCCTTGCTTCACAAGTCCCTCACAGGTGTCTCCCTCTGACCGAGTGAATCACTTGGATTCCTTTCTCCTTCTATACTGCAGATGAGCGGTCTTGGTGAGTGGAAGATTTAAGAACCCTGGTACTAAATCATTGGGTTTATAGGAAGGGAATTTCAGAGGAAATTTGGTGGAATCCAGGGCGCCATATTGGTCAACACCACCTTCTGTTGAGAATGGCATTTGCTTAAGGCACTGAAAGCTCCTTTGGAAAACCCAGTTCAGAAGGCTCGATTTCTTTTTCCATTTATTGACTTTAAACAAACAGGAAACTAGAAATTGTGGAAACACAAAATAAATAAGATGGGAAGCATATTGGGTGTCAATGGCTGAATCTCAACTCTTTTTTTGTTTTGTTTATGTTTTTTGACTGAATTCACATTAAGTCTCATTTAGGAAAATTTTAAATTCACCAAATTCTTAGGTGGAAAGAGTTGGATAATTTTAATACAGCATCTTCACAGGTGGTCAGAAGTGATTGATATAAAAAGTGTTTTCTAGAGAGCACATTGCCCACACCTATTCCTTTCTCCATATGGCGACTCTGCTGGCTGTGGCTGCCTCTGGCTGTTCAATCTACCAAGGATTCCTCTCACCAGTGGTTCCTGTGGCGTCGTGAAGTGGCTCAGTGGTTCCCTGTCCACATTTTGAACATGATCGAATTGAGTCAGAGGAAGATGGGGTGGCCTGGAGCGATGGTTTGGTCAAATTCCTCTCTGAATTCTAGACTTCTTTCCACATTTCAAAGTAGGAAAAGCCCCCTTGGAAAATGGAGCCAAGAGGTGGTTTACCTGGGACGTTCTGTTCTGACATTCTGGATGTTGGCCTGTTGTCATGGGACTTGGCTTGGCCAGGATTGGTCCCCTGTGCAGTCGGTGCATGAGACTTTCCACGCCTGCATCCTGAGTGCACCGCCTTCCCATGGACGTTACTTCTGATGACCACCCTCGTTCTGCTTAGCAGCATTTCCCTCCGCAAGTCCCACCCTGAAATCCTCTCCCCCAGCACACCCCTTGTTCGGCGATGGCCATCTTCCCCACAATGCTACTCTTCAGGACAGAGCTGCCCTGATTTGCCCTTCTCTCCACCAGTCTCCACTGGTTTTATTCATAGTGCATTTCTGGGAATTCTGGAATCATCCATCTCCATGGTGGCCACCTGAGTTTTCTTCCTCTCGTCTCTGACCTCTGCTTTCCAGCTTCCCAGCTCATCGGCCTTCATGTTAATCTCCTTTTCTAGTTCCCACTTCATGATATTCCATGATTACTTTTGAAAGTAGAGGTGGAGCCCAAACTCTCCAATTGCATCCATTTTTCTTCATCTCCTTCGAGACCTCTGTCTTTCTGATCAACTACCATTTATCTTTCAGCTAATTCCAGGCTGCCTCTGACATTTCCATCACAGATCGCATCTTTGAATTAACTTTCCTGGAAATAGAGGTGCTTCCAACATTCATGGTCTCTTTATGGTATTGTTATTATTATTATGAATCATCTTCCATTCTATTTTCTGACTGCAGACACTTAAACACTTCCAGACGCCAACCAAATGCCACCCCTGATTTCCCAGTTGGAAGAAAAGGCTCCATTCCTCGGCCCTCTCTGTTCCCGAGCCTGGAACCGTCAAGACGTGCGTGTCACTGCCGGATGCTGCAAGAAGCTCATTTACGGATGTCTGTCTTCTGCACGAAGCCGCAGCCCCCAGAGGTCAAGAGCCAAGTGCCCTTCATTCCCACCTCTCGGAGTGTCCCAGAGGAGAGCATTCTGCAATGGCAAATGCTCCAGAACTGTGTGCTGAAGGCATCGCCTCCCTGACTTCCTTTGACTTCATGCAAGAATAAACCCAGGGAAATCAGGAAGCATGCAGACGCTGACATCCACCTTTTCCACAGTGGTGAACCCCTGCTGGAAACTCACTTCATAAAAAGAACAATTATCCCAGGAATCCTGTGCAGTCTTCCTGAGCATGTGTACTTTCAATAACTCGGCTTTCTCCCATCATGGTTATTTTATTCAAATGCACATTCACTTTGCTTTGTTTTCAAAGGGTCATGCAAAAAAGTACAGCAGCCAAAACATTTTCCAGATAGAACAGTTTTTTTGTTATGATTTGTTTAAATTGTTTATAGGGTTTTTCTAGTTCAAAAAATTGTGTTTTACTGATAAGATGGGAACCCCTAAGTCAATTGAGGATCCGTTTTAAACCAGTCTGTGTTTATCATGTCATGAGAAAGCTACCCAAACTTGTTCAGAGTGATGAGAATCCACACTGAACAGAATGGTCGCTTTGTGGCGTTCTTGCATCTGAGATGGGCAGGCAGGTGGCAGACACACCATCGTACCGAGAGCTGTGCCCATCTGAGAACGTTTCCTGATTCTCTTGATGTCTCTGTGCACAGGGAGAAGATGATCAGGTGGTTCTGCAAACCTTCACAGCACAGTTTCTGAGACATGCCAATCCACCCTTCTCCCCGGGTGTCCGCCGTGTGATCTAGAGTGAACACAGGGCTGGTGAACACTCCAGCAGTCCAACTGACCTGAGCCCATCAGAAGCAAAGGCAAACATCCGGATCTCGGTGCTGAACGGATTTAATCTTGAATAGCACTCGACTACCGACAGCCGTCATCAGACATAATGAGCCTCAGGGCCACCTCGGTTCAAATCTCTCCATTAAAAAAGCCTCTTTAATTATGATGTGCAATGTTCTGCAATTTGCATGCTAAGACGGTCCATCTGCTTTGCGTTAGGGTAGCTGGCTCCCTTGATTGGAAGTAGCTCCAGTGCTCCTCTGTAATTGTGTGCAGATGGGGCGCTGCACCCCCAAGACCTCCAGCCTCTCTGCTGGCGTGCACCATCCTCCTGAGTCCAAGGAGCATCCCGCTGGCGTAACCAGATGTGGAGATGCGATCGCCCCTCATGTGCTTTCCGTTACAACCGTGATTAGAAATCTTCTTCTTAAAAGCTGTTTTCGAACAAATGAGCATCTCAAATCTGAACTCTCCTGATGAAATATATAAAAATATTATCATATGTCACCCCATAAGGTGTGACAAAAAAGGTCTTTTTTTCTCTAAAATGCAGGAAATATGTTGGAGGAATCAAAGCAACAGAAACCCAGAGCTTTAAAGATGTTGAAAAGAAATTGATAGAAAAATCAATGATGATAAATGATCAGTGGTTGCACATCCACATCGAGATTCAATTATCAGTGTAAATTTTTTTTTCCTTGTGGGTCTCAGTGATTGGAAAATGATGATCTCTAAAGTCCTGAAATCTGAATTTCATGTATTAAGATATGTTTGAAAAATATTAAATCAACTCCAACCTCAGGTCTTTGGGAAAAGAAAGAAATGGACAAATGATTCCCTGTTGATTGGTTTGCAACAAAGAGAAAATAGTGATCACCCAGAGGCACAAATTGGTCTGAAACTTGGTGGAATTTTTAACTTTCCTCCTATGGTGAGATTTGCAGGTCACAGAACTAGAAACTTCATGCTTCTTCACTCCCGTGAGCTCTTCAAGTTTTTTCTGCTTGTAGCTTTATTGAAAAGCAAAAGAAAAGAAGTGCGTTGTGTGTTGCGGACTCTCTCACGGGTCTGCTGAGGTCCACCTCAGAGGCCTGGGCTGGGCTCACCCAATGCTGATGCTCTGATGCCTCTCACGTTTTCAAACCACCTATTGTTTATAGAAGCCCAAGTTTCAGAATAAATATATTCACATAAAGCTTGTGAGGCTATAAAATCTGTACCTCTTACCTCCCCTTCCCCAAACAGACACTATTCTGCTTTGTTTTTTAATTTTAAATGGAACCAATAAGTACTAATATGAAAAACAGTTAAACTGATGTTCTTAAATATCCATTTGTTTCAAAGATTAAGAAAACTATTGCACACTTCGATGATTCTTTTGTGCATGACAAGCTCATCAGTGAACCCGGAGCTGGGTGAGAGCCGTTTCGTCTGGATCTTTCTGCCCCGTGCCCAACACGGGTCACTGCAAATGACAGACACTCGCCAATGTTGACTCAACTGAAATGCATCCATCCTGGAAGACCTGGGGACATCCACTTCCTTTAGACTTTAACTGGGGAAAACATTAGCAAATATTTGTGAGGCTTTCCAAACGGACAACCTAGGTGACGACGTTGTAGTAGGTAAATATCTAATAAGTGAACAAGCTCGTGAGAAATGTACAAGTGAGTCGTGTTGCCCCACGGGACTTGGTCCTCTGTGGTGGACACTCTGTATTTAATTGAAATATTCCACGCTACAAAGTCGCCTAAGACTGAGTCCAATGGGGTCACAGGGCCGTTGGAGGCTATCCCTTAGCCCTATAGGCTGATCTTATTAGATTAGAAATGTCTGATAGCAACATGTGCTTTCCTTGGAAGATGATGGTGAGGATGTAATGGTGTCTAACGAGAGCTGTGGATTGGGATGCTATTTCAATAGGTGTGGGGTCAATGTCTGCTAGCAGCTGCCAAGTCACATCAGAACATCCCAAGGTCCTGAGGCCATCAGCAATAGTTTCTAGTGGGAGCAAGCAGGCTGACTTCTAGTTGAGGACGTCAACAAGGATTCCAAGTGGCTAGGAAGCTAGAAGGTCATGGAAAGGGCTCTGACGGGATCTTAGACACACAGACGTACTGGTCGTCTCCAAGGGTCCTGGGACACCAATATACATATATATTTATATATATTTATATAATTTTTATATATTTATATACTTACATAATTATGTTTATATATATTTATACTTATTTACATGATTATATTTATATAATTTATATTTGTATATATTTATATAATTATATTTCTGATCATATATGATATATAATTATAGTTATGTACACAAAATTATTCCCAAAATAATTTAGCTTTGTCATTCTTATTATGCAAAAATTCATCGGCTCATTGCAGCTCCACAGAGTCCGTTCATGATATCCATGGCTTATTCTCCAGGAATTGCCTCTCCCCCAGAATCCAAGAGTTGCTTTGCTGTACGAGAGGGACCTGGTCACTTCTTAAACACCCGCCCTATTTAGTCACGTCCAGGTTTAAAGGGTGTCTCTATATAATTCATCCCTGATTCTGATCCTGCCCAGAATGGGTCTTCTTTTCTGTGAAGCAGGGAAATCTGAATGCGTATTGATTCTCCAATGATTTTATTTTTAAATGTGTATTTTAATCTATGTCATTGCTTTTTAAAATATGCTCAACTCAGGAGTTTTACCAACGGGCTTGAGATGAATGTTCCGAGAGCATCCTGGCAGGAAAGAGCACGCCATCAGTGACGACAGGGGAGCCTGTCGTCTCCTCGGACTTTTTAGAAGATGTCGAAACGTCAGCTCCATTTGAGAACCGCCACTCAGTAAGAAAGGGAGGACAGCAAATATCTTGGATTTGGGACATAAAACTTATGTTGGGTTTCTAAAGATCCTGGGCACTTTTTCAAAAATTAATAAAATTGGGCGGACCATCTGGGTTTCGAGGGGAAGGCATTTCCCAGCGGGAGACAGGGAAGGAGAGGGGCACCAGCTCTGGAGGGTGAGTTCTTGGGGGAAGGGACTTGTCACAGGAGCACTGCTGGGGGTGCCGCTGTGCCCACAGGCTGTCAGACCCAGCAGCAGGGCAGAGGACGGAGAGGTGGCACGTGCATTGGAGCAAAGGGAAGAGACCTCATCCTCTCACTGCAATGAACTGCAACCTCTGGTGGACCCTACTCACCATTCAGAGTGGCCAGAAAATGAGCAGAGCGTGTGTCCCTGTGTACCTGGAGGACACGCACACGATTCACAGGGCAGCAGAATCGCTCGGGCAGGAGCAGCCTCAGCAGGGGGACAGGAGGCACGCGCCCCGAGCCCTTAAGGGCTCTAGAATTTGCTTTTGAATGCCAGCTATTCTATCTGCAGAAATGTGGGATAAAGGGAGTCCCCATGTGGGAAGAGGGTAACTCCTCTGTCTCAAGATGACTAATCAAAACATTTACGGCCTGCACAATGACACTTCTGTTCTCGGATTGTGCCCACAGAAAATCCTCAGTCCAAGTATGTTTATTCTGTGTTTTTCAAGTGTGCCCCAGCCTCAGCCTCCTCTCTGGGGATTTGCACAGCTTCATAGGCTCAGTCTGCCTTTGAGAAGAAAACATACAAAAAGTTCTTGGATTCCTACTGTCCCCTGTATACAGTTAAAACTCTGGCTGGGCACAGTGGCGCACGCCTGTAATCCCAGCAACTCGGGAGGCTGAGGCAAGAGGATTGCAAGTTGGAGGCCAGCCTGAGCAACTTAGTGAGGCTGTAAGTAACTTGGCGAGACCCTGTTGCTGAATAAAACATGAAAAGGGGCCGGGGATGTGGCTCAGTGTTTTGGTTAAGCACCCCTGGGTTCAATTTCTAGTACAAAAACATCACACGCATGGCTGACACCCTCTCCGGTGCACACAGCCTCTGGTCACAGCCTCCCGGCTCTGCTCCTTACCTTTGTAGAGGGTCTTGGGCACCTGGCAGGTGTGCCCGCACCCGTTGGGACAGCACTTCTTCACCCCCGAGCACTCCTGGTCAGCCTCGCAGCTCTCGACGCACGCGGCTGCGAATCCGCTGGCTTTCTCGGGAGCCGGGCAGTCCCCCTGCTTCACCAGCAGGATGTACTTGAGGAATTCGCAGCTGGTTAGACACTCGTAGTTTTTCTTGGGGAACAGAGGCTGCGAGAGAGAGATGGAAGGAGACGGAGAGAGGAGAAATTTTATAAAAACATTTCCACTAAGCACACAGGAGTCTGATTCCTAGACATCTGAAAGGAGGAAGTCCAACTGTTTTGTACCCTCGAATTTCCCATTGAACTATATTTTCTTCGGGGAGGCACCAGGGATTGAGCCCAGGGGCACTTAATTACTGAGAGACATTCTTAGGTCTTTTTCATTTTGAGGCAGGATCTGGCTAAGTTTCTTAGGACCTTGCCAAGTTGGTGAGGCTGGCCTCCAACTTGCAGCCTCCTGCCTCAGCCTCCCAAGTCCCTGAGATCACAGGCGTGCTCCACTGTGCCCGGCCCCTTGAACATTTTACAAGACAGATGTATTAGTTTTCTCCACCCCACCCCCAGCTAAGTCACAGTCCATGGTAATTTCCCAAAGGAATAAACTCCATTAGCTGAATTTAGATTGCACACAACCGTCACACTATGAGTCTGAGTGCACAATCACCTCTCTTTACCTTTTCTCTCAGCTCAAAGAGAGCCGTCTGAAGTGTATCAGAGAGGCTGGGTGGAGCTCAGTGGGGCAGCACACCCTGGGCAGGCCGGGATCCATCCCAGCAGCAAAAGCAGAAACCATGACTACAAATAGTTAAAGTGCATTAGCTGCGATCCCAGGGGCGCCTCAGACTGTATGCTCGACACAGATTTTCATTTTTAATGAGTCACATTTCCCCACTTTCTTCCCGTGCCATGAGAGTTCGTAAGAACAGCACAGCAGCGTTCCTGTGGGACCTCTCTGATCCCCCATGACAGCCCACCCACTGGTGTCACATCACAGAGCAGTCCGAGACCATCAATTCAATCTATCTAAACGACACCCAGGTTTTGGAGGCCACACCTCATGCAATCTGTTAACAATAGGGACTTGTCAATAAATCATTGAGTCAAAGAGTGTGGATTTCCATCACAGCCACTTGCTCCTGCGTCTCGCATCTGTGAAAGAGGGTTTCCAGCACTGAGTGGGTGACATTTTGAAGGAGCCCAGAATCCCTCGTCCACTGCTGGGAACAGGAAGCCCTGGACTTTGTAAAGGGACACAGCTGTCCAGCCAGGGTCCATCTCTCAGCTGGCTTTTGACCCAGGAATTGGCCGAATTGTCGTCAATGGAAATCATGACAGAGCGTGTAACCGCTGTGGACCTAGGCTTTCCATGATGAAGGTGACTCACCACACCCTCCTTGTCCCTTCCCAGCTGGACACGGGCGATGTTGGGTACTGCAGATTAGCTGGGGGGGTGTCCCCCGGAAGCTCGTGTATGAGACCGTGCAAGCAGGTTCACGGGTGAAATGATGGGGTCATGAGAGGTTTGACCAGGTCAGTGGATTAATCCACTGGGATGCATTCCCTGGGTGGCAGTGTAGGCAGGGAGGGCGTGGCTGGACCAGGTGGGTCATTGTGGGTGGCATGCCTTGGAGAGTGGAGAGCTCTCTCTCTCTGCTTCTTGGTGCCATGAGTCCAGCTGCTCTTCTCCTGCTCACCATCCCGCCATGATTTTCTGCCCCACCTCTGGTCCAGAGCCGTGGATTCAGCCATCTATCAACCCAGACCTCTAAAACCATGAGCACCAAATAACCTTTCCCCCTCTAATTGCTCTTGTCAGGTCTTTTGGTCACAGTGGTGAGAAGGTCACTGCCCCAGTCAGGGAAGGAGAACCTGCCTTCGACGGCTCCGCGCACAGAGAGCTCACACTCTGAGCCCAGGTCGGCCACCGCTCGGCAACAGCTCAGGGTCCCCCAAATGATGCAAAGAACAATGTCCAGCAGGGCTGGCCATTGGAGTGACATCGAAGATGGCGCCCAGGCTACCTGGAGGCCGGAAGTAGGAGAGGGCCCTCCTGGGAGCTCAGACGAGCTCAGCTCTGAGCGATGGGTGGACATGAGACATCAGGGGTGCAGGGATGGTGAGCCCAGGCCCAGGGGGAGGGTCCGTCATGAGGCTCGCTGAGACTCCACCACCATGACCAGCGACGGCTCCCCTGGCAACTCCCGGGACAGCTGCTCGTCAAACACACACCAACCCCACGGAGAGCAAACCCTCTTGTCTGGGACGGTGTCGCCTCTGTGGAGAGCTGTCTCCACCTTCCTTCCAAAAGACAGCAATTTCATTCATTTTAGTCTCTCATTTGTCTTGTTGAAGATGCTGGAGATGCTCGGCTAACATGTGCTTCACTCCACTGTCCTTCCTACCCACGCCCTTCCCTCCCTCACTCCCTCCACCTAATCTAAAGTGCCTCTAGTCCTCCCTAGCCCCCGCCCCTTATTGTGCATGAGCTTCCACATATCAGAGAGAACATTTGACCTTTGGTTTTCTGGATTTGGTTTATTTCACTGAGCATGGGATTCTCCAACTCCATCCATTTACCAGCAAATGCCAGGATTTCATTCTTCCTCAAGCCTGAGTGATATTCCGTTGTGTATATGTACCACATTTTCTTTATGCATTCATCTGTTGAAAGATAGTAGAGTGAAACAGACATCGTGACCTCATGTGCATGTGTGACGGCATGACCATGTGATCCTGCAACTTGTACAAGCAGAAAAATGAGAGTTGACTCTCCACTGATGTCTGATTTAGCAAAATGCATCCGTGCATTCTACTGTCATGTGCAACTCATTAGAACAAATGAAATTTTAAAAAATAAAAATTAAGAAATAAATAAAAATGAATATAAAAGATTCTCCCAGGAGGTGGGGAGAGTTCTACATAAAATTTGAAAATGGCATGAATCAATTGTACTAAAACCGAAGCTCAGCGGAACCTCCAGGTAACACTCGGAAGAGAAGCTACAGTTCCAACATCCAATCGCCACAAATTTGCAACTCATTCATTCCAAAACCGCTTTATAAACACGTCGAGCATCAAGATCTCTGCAGGCTTTTGCCTCCCATGGTTTTACAGCTCACTTTTCCGTTAGTGGTTTTAGATGTGTTTTATTTCTTTGGCTCTTGGAGTTTTAAATTTAGATCCAAACCTAAGTTAGTCATTCAGAAAGTACGCTACCAGATCTGCAACCATCAGGCAGGCTGCGCCCGCTTCCCTCCTTCAACAACGTGCATACATTACAAGCACCGAAAGAAAATGCCTAGTTACCGAGATCACTGGCCCCCAACCAAGGCTGAGATTTCCAACCAGAAACCATCTCATGAGGTCTGGCGAGCGTCTGCTCTTTGCTTAGTTGCAAATCACAGTGAGTTCTCTGGCCTCAAGCTCCAGTCAAATCAACTCAACGCAAACACAGGGACTCAATGAAACAGATGCACAGAGGGAAAGAGGGCCTGAGTCAGACATCGGCTTCCAAAGATCGTATTTTCCATTCATATGTCATCCTAAGGATGTGCCTGTCAATCACTGCACCCTTGAACCAGAAAACAGAGTCATATCCTCGCACTGATAACCACTGAGCTAACAGGGCAGACTTATAATCAACGACCACAAGAACAATCAAACAGTGGCCTCAAACAGATCTGCAACGTTTATTCCCAGGGAGAATTAAAGAAGAAAGGTCATCAGGAGCCCAACAATCTTGACCTCTGCAGGGGATGTTCCATACAGATATTCAATATGTTTTCCTATTTGGTGCAAATTCATAAAGGACCTCTATGATTATTTTGAGGACCATGCAATCAAATAGGCTCATCTTTGCCCTGGGGGTTTCGAGACTGGCGCGTGATCTTGAATCATCGGGCTGACACTTTGAAGGCTGCACAGTTTCCATGCAAAGGAACCAAGTGCAGTTTGTCCATGATACATACACAGGAAGGGTTAAGCAACTCGAGTCCTCTCTCTTCCAGCTCCTACAAGTTTACTGCTCCACATTCCAGAGTCTTTGTTACTCTGACAAAAACTTCCCAAGATCCAAAGAGGGAACTTTGACTCTTCTTCCACAGAGTGGCCAGAGTCTAGTTTTCAATCTGTTGCTTTCAGGGTAAGGAGTGGACTCTGCTCATGGGGGACTTGGATTCCTTTGCATCTTGTAAGAAACAGTTGGAGGGGGGATTGAACCACTGAACCACCTCCCCAGCCCTTTACTGTATTTTATTTAGAGATGGTCTCACTGAGTTGCTTAGGGCCTCCATAGTTGCTGAGGCTGGCTTTGAATTTGTGATCCTCCTGCCTCAGCCTCCCGAGCTACCGTGATTCCAGGCATGCGCCACCACATCCAGCTCAGTTGGAGGTTTTTACTTAAATGCAGTTCACTTTATAATTGGGCGCATTTGGTACAAAGGATCTGTGTTTTATCATTTCTGTTTCTCAAAGGTGAAATTTGATGTTCTCTATCCATTTCCCTGGATCAATGTCTTGGGATAGGTTGAAGAAACACCCAAGGTGTGTAAAGGAATTGGAGAAGTGTGTGGTCTGGGCATCAGCTGTCTCTTCTTGTCTTTCAACGGAGACTTGATGAGAATTCACAGGAGTGGGTAGAATAAGGGGAAAATGTCCAGCAGTCAGAGGTCACCGCATGGGAATATGAATCCCGGGGACAGAAACAAAATGGACAAGCTAGTCCCCTAACCACAAAAGGCGAATCCTGTCAAGGGGGGTCACGTGGGTCTCAGACAAGCAGCCTCTGACCAGCCGCCTGCAAAACCCCTCGCAGTGTTATCGATTAATGACGCTGAGTTTTTGCTAAGAGGAGGGCGGGGGAAATAGGAGAAAAGGCATTTTTCGCATCACTATGAGTGAAAAGCCTGTGAACTTCACAGTTAATACAACACCCGGCACCCCAGATCTACGTCCTAGTCTTCAAGGTTCAATTTCTTGCCCATACAATGACATCGGGTAGACTAAGTCAAGTTATTAATTGTAAAATTAATGTAACCTTCAATTCCTTCATAAAGCTATTCATATGATTAACATTGAAAATCACATAAATAGAAATCTTTTCTCAGGTCTTTAACTACAGTTTAAAATTTTGAAAAAAAATATGGTTATTACAAGCACTAATTTCTCTTTCCTTTTTTATTTCTGCCTTTGCCATTTCCAAAAACAAGAAAAAAATTGGCATTCAAAGGTTATGTATTTTTTAATTAGATAACTAAAGGAATGGATGTCATCATGCATCTGGAGAAGGAATAGACAAAGCAAAATGGTAAAGGGAATCTCTCAGTGGTGCATTGGATAAAGTGAAAAAGTCCTGCGTATTTTAAGGTATGTGTATAATCATATTATAAAATTAATATGCAACATGAATTAACTCTTATAAATGGCTCCTACATCTGATCTCCAAATATCTAAGAAGTAACACATGCTTCTCAGTGCCTTAGCTGGGCACTGGGCTAAGCTCCACTCAGAAAAAAATAAAAGCATGTTACCTACTTGTGACAAGGAGCTAAAGAGAAAATGACATCCTAACCATAGTAGATGGAATTTATTGGATGCTTGAAGAAAGAGTTACTCTGCAGAGAGCAGTCTTTGGTTTGGAATTAAATGCGACCAATGGACAGTAAATTCATTCGTGAGCAGTAGGGGAATGATGAACATGAAGAAATGCAACTGAGTACCCTCCCTTCCATGCAAAATCAGGTAAACACAATGCCCTGCCATGCAGAGAACACAGTATTTTGTATTTAGTTCAATCCTACAGACACGTACCATGCGTCAATTTTTTAGATACAGAGCAACGTTTGCAAAGAGTCAGGGGTTGGGTAGGTTTTCTCCTGGCCAACCAGGAATACAACCTGGAAGAGATCATCTTCTGAGATGAGCATAACATCCTCATCATCACCATCATCTCTACCAATACCACCACCACCACCACCACCATGATCATTATGACCATCACCATCACCACCACCATCA
>JAJEJO010003132.1:215007-237763 GCA_020662805.1 Glaucomys volans
CATCACCATCACCACCACCATCATTATCACTCCATGAACACCATCACTATCTTCATGACTGTCATCACCACCACCACCACCATGATCATTATGACCATCGCCATCACCACCACCACCATCACCACCACCATGATCATTATGACCATCACCACCACCATCACCATCATTATCATTCCATGAACACCATCTTGACCTTCATGACCACCACCATCACCACCATCACCACCATCACCATCACCACCACCACCATTATTCCATGAACACCATCTTGACCTGCATGACTGTCACCTTCACCACCACCACCATTACCAAGCAAAAATTAGACCAAATGGTTTTTCAAGTTCTCAGGGTAAAGATGAGAAGGTGCGTGTTAAGCCAGTGGTTCTCAACTTGCTTCCCTATTAGAAGCCCCTGGAGAGTTTCTAAAAACAATGCCCTGGGTAAACTCCTGATCTCTTACTTTAGCCTCCCTGGCATGGACTGAAAGAAATGGCCATTTTTATAGCCCTCTTGGTGATTTCAGTGTATGAACAAGATTTAAAAAATAAATCCAGTGGATGAATAGACCTTAGTGAGTTGTGACGACCCAGGTGAGATGGTTTTCAACCAAACATGTTCCTTAGAGACTCAGCATCCAGGGTTTTTACTTGGAAATAGTCATATCAGTACCTTCTGCCTGGCATGCAGCCAAAATCCAAGCTCTCAAGAGGAAACGATGTTCTGGTAAACCACACAGAGCGTACAAACACACTCTGAGCGGTGAACCCCACTGATTGCATTGCTAGCAAGAGGTGGGAACCTTCTAGAAGTTTGAGTTTCCAGATCCCAGTTCAGAACAAGCCAGTGAAGCAGGATAAACCACTGAAGCAGGCTGCTTCTTCTTCTTCTTCTTCTTTTTTTTTAACAATTTGCTTTAAATTGCCATCTAACAAGTTAGTATAGAAGAAATGAATTCTGGGGTTCCATTGCACAGTAGGGGGACTGCTAAGTGGGCATTTCTAAGGAGAGTGGTCTCAGATCTGCTCTTCTGGCACTTTCTTGATGCCGGCCTATGGTTATTTCCAGGCGGGTGAAAGTGGAGTAATGGTTTGGTTTTGTTCCTCAGTGCAACTCATTCACTTAATTTTTAATGAGCAGATAAGAGCTCTATAAAAAATAAAGACAAATGGTGTGTCCATTCCAAGTTTTCTGAGCAATCTCCATACTGCTTTCCAGAGTGGCTGCACCATTTTGCATTCCCACCAGCAATGTATGAGTGGACCTTTTCCCCACATTCTCGTCAACATTTATTGTTGCTTGTATTCTTGACAACTGCCATTCTGACTGGGGTGAGATGAAATCTTAGAGTAGTTTTGTTTCGCATGTCTCTAATTGCTAGAGATGCTGAACTCACAATAGCTGAACTATGGAACCAACCTAGGAGCTTTCAACAGATGAATGGATAAATAAAATATGCTATATATATATATATATATATGCTGTGTGTATATGTGTGTGTGTGTATACACATATGATGGAATATTACTCAGCTTTAAAGAAGAATGAAACGATGGCATTTGCTGGCAAATGGGTGGAGCTGGAGAATATTATGCTAAGTGCAATGAGTCAACCCCCCCCCCCAAAAAAAAAGGCGAAAGTTTTCTCCGATTTACAGATGTCAACTCACAATAAGGGGAGAATAGGGAAGAACAGAGTTACTTTATATTAGGTAGAGGGGAGTGAAAGGAGGGAAGGGGCATGGGGTAGGAAGGACAGTAGAGGAAACAGACATCATGACCTCATGTGCATGTGTGACTGCATGACCATGTGATCCTCCAACATGGACAATCAGAAAAATGAGAGATGGCACTCCATTTATGTGTGATCCATCAAAATGCATCAATGCATTCCACTGTCATGCACAACTCATTAGAACAAATAAAACAAATTTAAAATTCCATTAGCTCTAATTTCAAAACAGAGGTAAGGCCACCCTCCAGGTGATTGACAGAGGGAAGCCCACCCTCCAGGTGATTGACAGAGGGAGGCCCACATCTACACCTGGGCCATCAGGAAGAGGTGCCAGTGGACAGGTATGTAGACCCAGTCAGTCCGCCTGGACCACTGGACCATCTCACTGGACACGTCTCTGTCCCACAGTGGGTGCAGACCTGGTCACTGAGGTCCCCAGATCCTCTGGAAGCCACCTCCTCCAGCCCAGCCCACCCCTGTGCTTCGAGACACCCGATGACATCATTCCATTCAGGTGCACCTTGAAGAGCAGCCTGCCCTCCACGCAGCCTGTGTTCCCTTACCTCACAGAAGCTCTGGCACTGGTGCTTCGGCAGGTCCCCCGGATCCTTGCAGGGCTCCAGACACTGCAGGAGAGGAGAACAAACGAAAGTGACGCTTGCACGAGAACCAAGCCAGGGAGGGAGAGGAGGCACCGGGGCAGGCTTCCCAGCGCTGCGTGCTGGCTGGTTCGCGCTGGGCACGCTTGCAGCAGAGCAACCAGACACAAGACGCATTTCAACACGATCAATAAAGGACAGTCCCAGAGGCTGCAGGGAGTCACAGGAAGAGCACCCTTGCTCCCTGCAGATGCCCGGGGGAAACACTTCTTATTCCAGAAGAAGTGCTTCAGAAAGCGGGTCCCGCCCGAGGAATCTTTTCTCATGGAATTAAATATCCACTTGCTTTTGAATCGGCAACATGGGCGAGCTTTAGCATGCGCCTCTGAAAACAATCAAGTGAGAAATTCACTGTTGAATATCCAATGCCCTGTGCACTGGTGTCTGAGCTGAACGCGCCCATAAGCAGGGGCGCCCATGCCTGTCAATGACGAGTTCCTCCAATCGACCTGCACATTGGGATCCCACATGAGAGATGTGCAGGAGAAGAAGGTGTATTTAGATATATACATTCACCGTATTTCTATATATATGTTAATAAATCAAATAATCAAAGACAGTAGCCAAGCTTCACTGGTTCATAGCAATGTGATAATAACATTGTTAAATAAAAATTTCTCTACACATGTACCATAGAGTTCACCGCTATATACACAGCTCACACAGCAAATAAGGCGAGTACATGTATATATACATATACACACACACAAATACACATGCACACATATAGAGACAGAGACACACACACACACACACAAGCTAGGAGCCTCTATGTGTATGATATGATAAAAGTCCTCATGATTGAAATAAAAATGATGAGTTCTTATGCCGAAAGATGATTCTCACAAACATGCTATTCAACTTTTAAAAAATTTTAAAAATTTGTTCTAACAAGTTGCCCATGACGGCAGAATGAATTGATGCACTTTGACAGATCAGACATAAATGGAGTGCCATCTCTCATTTTTCTGATTGACACGTTGCAGGATCACATGGTCATGCAGTCACACATGCACATGAGGTCATGATGTCTGTTTCCTCTACTGTCCTTCCTACCCCAGGCCCTTCCCTCCCTTCACTCCCTCTACCTAATATAAAGCACCTCTATTCTTCCCTATCCCCTCCCTATTGTGAATTAGCATCTGCATATCAGAGAGAACATGCAGCCTTTGGTTTTTTTGGTTTTGCTTATTTCACTTAGCATGGTATTCTCCAGCTCCATCCATTTACCAGCAAATGCCATCATTTCATTCTTCTTTAAAGCGGAGTAATATTCCTTCATATGTATATACCACATTTTCTTCATCAAGTTGTATTTTCATCTCTCTGGACCAGAGGTTTCTGATATGGGGGTGAGGAGGAGGAGGAGGAGGAGGAGGAAGAGGGCATTTGCCCAAGGGTGCTCTAGCAGGAGCTCAATGAATCTGTCCCTTCTACGTCTCAAGGACCAAGAAAGAGAATGGATTCACATTTTTTTCATGCACATTTCAACAAGAGCTTTTGTTTTTCATTGATGAAGTAATTAAAATCCCCTTTCATCCTAGTGTCTCAAGGGTGTCTCCATCATTGTGCTTAAGATGCTGGTTTTCTTGGCAGAAATTCCAATGGCTTTTGTGTGGCCAGAAGGTAGGCAGAGAAGGATGAGTTGGAGAGCAGGGAGGTTTGTAGCCCATACGGCATGCTTTCACAAAAATATTTTCTGTTGAATGATTTTTATCTATTTCTTTCTGGGTTATTTCCTGCACGTAAGAAATAAGTCTTGAGTTCTGAAAAAAAGACAAATCCTAGCTCTCATTTCTTCCCTGTATATATGAGCAGCGTAAAATGACGCTCCCCACAGAAGGCGCCAAGGACGCCTCTGCTTTCTGAATTGAAGGGAGCGACTCTCCCTGGGAAGGTGCAGATCTGCTTCAAGAGGGAGGTGATTTCTCCCCATACATCCCTTGAAATACGTGCACCCTGCTGACTTCAGATCCACCCATGGCCATCCTCCCACTCTAAATGGGGTTAGAGATTGTTACAATCCTGTGTGTGGAAACCTCAGTGCATCTTGTCAAAATAATGACGTCTTTTGGCAGGTGTGCAGCGAGGAAGAGCAGAGGACAGACCTTGACCAACAGCAGGGCCAGCACCACCGCAGTGGACAGAGGACACTTCAGGCCACGCATCAGCGCTGTCTGCATACCCAGAGGGATGACTGTCCCACCTTGATGCTCGGGAGAAGCCCTGGGCCTGTGTTTGGCTATTTTGCTCAGCGTGATAGTCTCCGACTCCATTCATTTAGCAACGAATGCTATAATTTCATTCTTCTTTAAAGCTGAGTAATAGTCCTTCACATACACCACATTTTCTTTATGCATTCGTCTGTTGCAGGGCACCTAGGTTGGTTCCATAGCTTAGCTATTGTGAGTTGAGCTGCTATAAACATTGATGTGGCTGTGTCACTGTAGTGTGCTGATTTTAAGTCCTTTGGGTGATCTATCAAAATGCATAAGTGCATTCTACTGTCATGTACAACAAATTACAACAAAAAATTTATTAAAAAAAGATACTGCAAAGAGAAAGTGATGACTCGCCAGTGGAGACACTTGGTGGAGAAGAACTTAAAGAGATCCAAGTTGCCATTTGCAGGAATGAAGACAGAAAAAGAAAAAACAGACCTGTATAAGTCCTGAGATGACACAGAAGGCAGGGCAAGCAACCCCCAGGAAGGGGCCCTGCCCCAAATGCAGGACCTCAGTCTAGCCACAAGGAAACATCAGACTGAGGAGCCTCGTACGATGTGACTGGTGTCTAGACATCAAGGACACCAGTCCCTGCAAGAGAAAGACTGAAGACCAACTTCAGATTAAAGGAGACTAAGTTATGTGACAATCTAATGCCACCCATCATGAGAGATGAGACCCTGCATCAGACAAAGCAGCCATCAAGGCTAATGCACTTGTCCTCATGAGGTGCATGGAGGGTTGTTAGGAGCTAAAGACCCAAGATTTCACAGAGCATGGAGACTCCTCAGAAAACCTGGAATTGACCTAGCTATCCCACTCCTTGGTTTATACCCAAAGGACTTGAAATCAGCACACTACAGTGACACAGCCACATCAATGTTTATAGCAGCTCAACTCACAATAGCTAAGCTATGGAACCAACCTAGGTGCCCTTCAACAGATGAATGGGTCAAGAAACTGTGGTACATATACACAGTGGAATATTACTCAGCTTTAAAGAAGAATGAAATTCTGGTATTTGCTGGTAAATGGATGAAGCATGATTTGGTTTGGAGCCAAACCCAAGAAGCAAAGGCTGAATGTTTCCTCTGATATGTGGATGCTAATTCACAATAAGGGAGTGGATAGAGAAGAATAGAGTTCCTTTATATTAGGCAGAGGGGAGTGAGGGAGGGGAAGGGATGTGGGGGTAGGATAGTAGAGTGAAACAAACATTATTACCTCATGTACATATATGACTGTAAGACCAATGTGATCCTATAATATGTACAATCAGAAAAAGGAGAAACCACACTCCATTTATGTATGATCTACCAAATGTATAATGCATTCTGCTGTCATGGACAACTAGTTAGAACAAATTTTAAAAATTTTTTAAAAGATCTAAGATGTCTGCAACTTTGTAAGGTTGTAAAAAATATAATTGCATGTAAATATAACGAGATGTAATGAACAGAATATTGACTATTGGCCAATATAAACTGGGTTAAGCAACTAGAAATGAAGGACTAATGTGGCCCCCGACTTGTTTCTGTAAATAAAGCTTTATTGGAACCCGGCCACACCCACTGATTTACATATCACCCATCCCCCACTAGGCTGACGGAAGTGAGTCCTTATGCAGATAACAAGCAAGCTAAGGTGTTCCCGGGGTTGTAATCAAGAAGTCTGCTGCACCCTGATCTAGATAAAAGGTGTGCGAGAGGTCACCGCCTGATTGTCGTGACTTTTCCAGGTTTCTAGAACACAAAGTTAAAAATTAAAAGTAAATTCACCAAGTCATCTTAGAATTACTTCAAACCTCAAA
The DNA here is from genome assembly GCA_020662805.1 of Glaucomys volans. NCBI lineage: Eukaryota > Metazoa > Chordata > Mammalia > Rodentia > Sciuridae > Glaucomys > Glaucomys volans. The sequence continues at coordinate 221,433 of JAJEJO010003132.1, forward strand.
ATCACAAGATTTCTCCAGCAAGCATGGTTTACAAAGTTATTATGGACCTAGATATGAGCAAAAGATCATTTTAAGAATGCATGGGGCTGGAGAGGAAGCTCAGGAACAGCGGGGTGTCTGGCATGGGCGTGGTCCTGGGTTCATCCCCAGCACTGCAAAAGGAACAAATGATAATAAAAGGTCTTTTAATGGCCGTCTCAGGAACCCATACGGCACAGAGGCCAGGGTCCCAGAGGAGCCTGGGGCTTCCTGACTGACCTCCAGGGGAAGCAGGGTGCTCAGGAGGAATCCCGGTCCCGCCTCTTGTCTGGGCATCTCATTCCCAGGCAGGAAGCAGGTCACCCAGCACCCTGGCCCAGGCTGCCCCTCAGAGCCCCTCCCTCTTTTATTCCTCCTGCATCATGGAAGCCACGGGTCCCTCACATGGAAAACAGGGAACGAGGGCAGCCGCTTCACGGGACTTGCAAGCTGATCAGTGGCATGTCCTGAATGCTCTGAGCATCCCCTGGGGTGTGAGATCCTGAGGGCAGCGAATGGTTCCAGGTCTGCTGCAGATCCAAGCACGGAACTCGGATGTCTGACCGACCCAGAAGTCAACACGGGAGGATTCCCATCAGGAGGAGCATTTTCCCAAAAACCAGCCCTCGGTGGGAAATAAGCTGAGAAAGATACAGCCCAGCAAAACCAGGAACACAACCAGACAGTCTTGTCTCTGGGAAAATCTTTAAAAACCTCCATTTATGTCCGATGTATGGAAATGCACAAATGCATCTCCTGTCATGTACAGCAGATTAGAACAACAAAATTTTTGAAAAATGTATATTTTTATTTTCCCAAATAAATCAAATAGATTAGAAATGCACTTTTTAAATTTTCTTCATGTACATTTTTTATTTTGCATATAATATATATTAGAAAGAACATCGGGCTGTGGAGGTAGCTCAGTTGGTAAAGTGCGTGCCTTCCACGCACAGGGCCTGGGTTGAGTCCCCAGCACTACAAAAAGAAAAAAAAAAGGTACAACTACAAGGTCCAAAAAAAATTAAAGATAGCTAGAAAACGTTATCTGCATATGTGATTTCAAACCCAGGCAGTCTGACTGCACACACACACACACACACACACACACACACCATTTTTTACAGTGGTCTGATCATGGGCATCTGTGTCCTTTGGCAGAGCATCAGATCAACCACTTCCCTTTCCTGACACGGACGCCCAGGGAGCCCCAGGAGCTGCAGACCCGGCTAGGCACCCCCGGCCAGCTTTGCCACTGCGCACCCTGCGCTCCCTGCGTGTCCATCACTCTTTGGATGGAGACGCCACATGACTCGCTGGACTAGCCAGTGGCTGTGTTTCTTGGGCTCAACAGGCCCGCCCCGCCTCCTGAACGAAAGTCGGAGTTTCATCCACACCGCATGTCACTGATGTCACTGAAGTCCTCCCTCGGGGACAGGTGACAAATAGAAGGAGCGAGCATTTCCCGTGCAGCTCTTGGAACTCACGCAGCCTAGCTCCAATCCTGTCTCCCCGCGTCCCTCTGTCTGCGTCCTGACACTTTCTAGTGATGGGCGATTCCTTGTGGCTCTGCAGGACCACGACCATCGTCTTCCCACGCGGGGTGACCCGGTATCCCTCCTCTTCTGTGCCGATGACATCAGGTTCCCTGACGTCCGTCACAGGAAGCTTTCCGGTTTTCCTCCTGTCCCCCTGTCCAATGGCACAGAGCTGTCTTGAGCCTCCTGTGCATCGCGTCTGCGTGGGGTGACCAAGGTTGATGGCATCAGCTGTGGGGAGACGCGTCCCGGCCCTTGTGATTCTGAGAAATCAAATCTGCCTCTCGGAGGGCGGAGTGGCTGGAGGAGGGGCTCGGAGACGCCCTGCAAGGGAGCGTGTGCTTGGGGTCCGGAAACCAGCCTTGTGACAGCGCTGATCCCGTCCAGTTAGAAGCTCTGCGAACCTGACCACTGGATGTCCCTCCGTGAGCTGCGGCTGTCCGACCAGGAAGGCCGGGAGACAAATCTCAGGGGGTCTTTCAGGTTCCCCGTCTGCCCTGCCCTCTCCGATTTGTCAAGAGCGAAGCTGCTCCAGATTGGAGCTCATCCCCGACCAAACCCATTCCGTGTGGCCTGATGCCGGAGGTCCGCTCCGAGGGAGCCAGTTAGACCTGCTATCCATAACTTTCCAGAAGCTGAAAAGGGTCTCCTGGGGTGGGAGCACCTATTTGCTGTGGATGGGAAGCCCCAGGGGTCACAGAAGCTCCCAGGCCTCTAACCCAAACTTGAAGTCCGCACCATCTTGCTTGGAGACTTAACTCTGCTCTTCCTTTGCCTTAGGAGGTGACACTGGGGCCCTCTGGGCTAATGAGACTCCTTTACAGTAATCAGACCACTAGAGCCATTTGTCAACCCACCCGAACAGGCAGCAGGCGCCGACTCAGTAAGTGTGGTTGGGAGTGAAGGTCTGGGTGCCCTTGTCTACCAGGCCACGCAGGCCAGGGTCTGGAGGAGCTGATTCTGCAGTAGGAGCAACCCCCATCTCTCTGTCACCTGCTTCTTTCCCCTGGTTAGACCCTTGACCTCCAACACAGGGCGATGAGCCCAAGCAAAGACGACTTCTCTTCCTGCCACTCGGCTACCCGAACACCCTGGGATTGACTTCCTGCTTGCCTCCCTTCATCAATCCTCTGCTGAACCCCAAACTGTTGAACTAAAAGAGGACAAAATAAAAAGGACCCCCATGCCATCTGAAGCAGGGTGTCCAACATAAGGCACTGGTGGGAATGTCCTTTCTGCACCCGCACAGGGACTTGAAACCTGGCCAGGGCCACCGACCCATGCAATATTTCATTTCCCTTGATTTTAATTAATGTCATTGAGAGCCGCGGTTGGCTACTCGCTACCATACTGCACAAGACACATTGAGAGCCTTAAAAACACCAAGGAAGAGCAGCCATCACACCCGAAGGAACAGCAGCCATCACACCCTCCTTCTCATGGGGTGGGGAAGAAAGAGGACGTTCCCAGAGGACCTTGCTGCTAGGACTCTGAATTCCATTCAGCCCTCGCGGATCTGATCCAAAGCTTCCTGGGTGTCTGCAAAGCCTCAGAGCAGGAAGGAAGAGGAGCACCACGTTGCTCTAGACTCGCCTCTGGAGGCTCTGCCCAGAGCCCATTCTTTAAACACGTCCTCTCTAGAAGCACCCAATCCCCCCTGTTAAATTTCCTCCAGTGTTCACACCCGGAGTGGATTGCTCACCTAGTGGAAATATGCCCATTTCTCAGCCTGGGCACTATGGACATTTGGGACCAGATAAATCTTTGTCCTGACCTTGATTATAAGATGGTAGCAACCTCTTTATGATCAACCTCTTTATGATCAACCTCTTTATGATCAATGCAACAGGTACCAGTAGCACCTCCCTCCCCAGATGTGACAGCCCCAAACATCTCCAAACGTCATCCCCATCTGAGAACCACGAGAATAGGGTTATGACAGAGAGACCCATGACCATCTCCCCCACATGGAGGAGCATTCAGGGTTCCAGTGACAGCCTGGGCTCTGTGATCCCGACTTTTCAGTGATGTTGTCCTGAGTGGAATTCTTACAAGGGGCGGAGAGGAGCTCATCTGTGGAGCAGCGATTCCCTATCACAATCCTTGGAAGGGTGAAAGGAAAGAAAAAGAAAATCACACAAATATAACTGGGGCTCCCAAGTAACTTCAGAGTTCCCCAAGAATTTACATAACCTGACACTGCTTGCTCTGAATAGAACTTCTGTGGTTATTTTTTTCCCTTTCTTTTGGAATCTGTATGTAGAAGTAAAATCTGTTGGCTTTTGGGCACGCTGAATATATTTGCAGCTAGAAGCTATTTGGGACACAGTTTTCCTCTGGGCTACAAGCAGGACCTGTGTCCCCTTACGATATGCAAACTCGTGAAAGAGAAAAAGATCCTAAGACTTCGGAGATCAAGAATGATGGAGCTGGACCCACTTGTTCAGCTGAGTCATCTCATTCAGGACAAAAACTTCCCATTCCCACCAGGAACTTGAAATCCAGCAACATGCATTCAATGATAGTGATGTTATATAAATAGATAAGCCAATTACAATAATGCTTCCCGGGTCAGCTTTCATCATGGGAAATAAGGTACCTGCTTTCCAAAGTGGACGGATGTGATGTATTAAAATAGAATAATGACATAAAAATAACTGCATAACAAAGGAAGCAAATGTAATTAGATTGAGTAGGTGCTAAAATATTCCAATAAACATTCGTCTAAATACCTATCTGTCATCATTCCACAGTGCAGAAAAAAACTAATTTTAAAATGGCCAAGTTATTGTTTTGCTACACTTAAATCAAGTTGGAGAGAGAGAAGAAGTTAATGCACATTAGCTTTATGTGAGCTCTGTTTTGACTGATGGTGCAACTTCCTAAATAAGGGAACCACAGAAATCAGTCACTCTAATCAAGTAACAGTATTGTCTTCCAAAATACTTTTACGAATCGTTGAAATTCGCACAATCGATGTTTTTTTTTTTTTAACAAAGAGCTAATTTTGAGGTACATGCCTGTTTATTCTTAAATCCTTTTGACTGTCCTGGTTCTCTGCACCCCCAGGGTGTCGGGGGTATTGCACAGGGTCAAATGCACTCCAGGGGTCAGGTGAGCAAACGTCGCATCCAGGGAGAACATCACTGAGATCTCTTTTCTTTAATGCAAAGAGCACAGATGTGGATCATCTCCCAAGTCAGCACCTCCTGACTCGCCAGATGCCCCAGGAAGATGGTTCCGAAGCTTCAAGGGAGTGAAGACCCACTGGACAGAGCTACAGTCCCAAACAGACCTGGCCTCACTCCAACGGGGCACTTAAAAACGGAGCCCTCCGTCTCCATCTCTGCTGGTCAGAGGCGAATATGAACGCCATCGCCCGAGACCCAGGCGGAAGCAGACAGATCAACAGACATCAAGACCTCTTGTGCATGTGACTGCATGACCATGTCACCCTACAACATGTCAATCAGAAAGATGACAGATGGCACTCCATTTATGCACGATGTATCAAAATGCATCAGTGCGGGCTGGGGATATAGCTCAGTTGGTAGAGTGCTTGACTCGCAAGCACAAGGCCCTGGGTTCAATCCCCAGCACCGCAAAAAAAAAAAAAAAAAAAAAAATGCATCAATGCATTCCACTGTCATGTGCAGCTACTTAGAACAAATAAAAATAATTTAAAAAGAAAGAGCTTTGAAAGGCCAGGGCTTATAAACCACAAGGAAGAAGCTCCGGATAGACTGCTGGCCTAGCATGCATGAGACCCTGGGTTCGATCCCCAGTGCCGCCAAAAAATAAAAGTTAAATAAACTAAAGGAGGAGCCAGAAGGGGTCGTGTGCCTGCTGTGGACTGGAAGGCCCAGGGCTGACGTATGCTGCCAACTCAAGGCAAGGCGCTTGGGTCATGCTGAACTACAACTGGAAGCCATCTGGCCGTCTCTGGCTGTGACAGAGCTGGGCCTTCTGGGAAATAGGCAGCAGGAAGGTCAGCCCTCCTTCAGACCTCGGTTCTTGTGATCAAATCAGAAAGGCAGGAGCTTAGTGCAGGGATGGAAAGGGAAGGGGGCACTCTCAGGGAGAGAGGGGTCCTCTCAGAGAAGAGGGGACAGCAGGCTTCTCCTGCACCCAGTTTCACTGGGGTCTCAGGGACGTTTCCAGAGAGTCCCGCCCAGGTCCACCTCCTGACTTTTGACGGACAGCGGGGGAAGGGGGGACCTCAGACTGCCCAGTCCCCACTGCCATGGCCACTCTGGGTTACCCTGGCCTAGGCTGAATGGTTCTCACTGGAACCTGTTCTTGCAGGTTTTTGGTGGAGGGAGGATCCTCGTCTCCCTGGGTTCTGGGGTCTGGTCTGTGTCGGGGTCACAGAGTCTCCCCTCGGGGTCACTTGGTTCCTCTGTGACATCATTTCAGGCCTGCATTTGTCCTGCAGGTAGCAGGTGGTTTGCTGAGGAAGGGGACATGGCCTGTCCCCAGAGGCCAGGCAGGGCTGCAGGCCCATGGCTTCTGAGAAAGGAGAGCCCGTGGGGTCAGCACCGTGGGCCACTCACAGGATCATCCCCTGCACCTCGGGGTCCCACTGCCCACATCTGCTGTCCCCGTCCTTGCCATGATGAAATCACACACCAGAAATTGAGTAGCATGTCTTTATATCTTTTTTAACACTTTTTAGTTTGTTCTTGTGATTATATCCTCGCAGTCCACATAGACCAGAGATGCTGCTACATCGCCATCTCCTCCGTCCCCACTTCTCTGCCGTGATCCCATCTTTTACAGCCACGAGAACAGCATCATTCCTTTGTTCTCCTCAGTCTTCCTGGAAACACTTTGCCTGAGCACGAAGCACGTGGAAGGAACGCAGGCATGAAACTCCACCCCGTCCCCAGCCCTCACAGAACCGAGGTCTACCATTTAACACTGCTCATCGAGCAGATCAAATGCCTGGCATCGTGGGAGCTCGGGAGGCCAAGGCCGGAGGATCTTGCATTTGAGGCCAGCCTTGGCAAGATTCTGTCTCGAAAGGGAGGGGCCCTTGTCCCCAGGTGGTGCACGCACCCTGCTGAGACCTGCAGGTTCTCTGGCAGTTCCAGGTCCCCAGGTGTGCTCGGGTGGCCGCAGAGGAGGACAGCGGCCCTGGGCTTGGCTACACTGTGGCTTCAACCTGTGCTCAGAGGTGAGAAGGCCCGTGTGCCTTCCACGGACCCTTTGGGAAGACACCCCCAAATCCTTCTCAGATCATCAGGGAAAGCCTCACAGAACCAGAGAGGGTCCGATTTGGCTGCATTTGTAAAGGACAACAGCATATTCCAAAACCAGAGAGCGCAAAGAAAGATGAGCTTAAGAGGAAGAGCTAGGGATTCCAGAAAAGAGAGGGATCCTGTGAAGTAGGGCCTGGGAGAGAGACAGGCCCATGCTGATGGGCGGTCACCCACCCACTGGACGGTGTCCTTTTAACCACCCCGCGGGATGAGAGCAGGAGAGGTGTCCCTGGGGAGGGGAAAATCCAATTTGTAGTCACAGGGGGAGTGCGGGGTGGAGACCCTCCTGAAAGGGGGTCCACCGCACACAGGCCCTGTATCAATGAGCGACATTTCAAAGACTTGAAAGAAAAATCACTAATGCCCATTGCTAATTAATCATCCCACGGATTCTCATGCAAATGGGCTGGGGACGGCTTTGATCAGCACTGCCACCTGAAAGAAAGCACACAGTGTCCCCAGACCAGAGGGATGACTGGGACAGCCCCAGACCCTGTCTGCCCCCTAATACCCTGGGAACGCCTGGCAGCAGAGAGCAGGGCTCTGTCCCAGCCGTGATGGCGGCCCAGAGGTGACTCCCTGTGCACCCCTCAGACCTCAAGACAGGCGCCCTGCGCAGAAGGAGATGGCCTTCCCAGGCCTTCTTCCTTAAACCATGCAAAGAGCCCTCCAGAACTCTCCCATTTGCACTAGGAAAGAGTGGGGGCTGGGCCTCAAGGCTCAGGCCTCCATCCCAGCATTTGGGAGGCTGAGGCAGGAGGATCGCAAGTTCAAGGCCAGCCTTAGCAACTGTCTAACTAAAATGAAATAATTTTTTCAAAAAGACCTCGCTCAAAATAAAAAATAAAAAGTGCTGTGGATGCAGCTCAGCAGTGGAACACCCGAGTTCAATTCCTAGTACCAAAAATAAAAATGAAAGGAGCACGATGCATGTTGAGACCTTAAAGAGCAGGGGTGAGAGGTTAAATCCAATCACCTGGAGATTGGCACAGTGGTAGAACTGTCACCACACTGAGGACAGAATTTAAAGATTATTTGGAGAGTATTCAAGAGAAGAATATATTTTTTCAGGACAACGTTCTTCTCTGAGAGGTAGCCAAGTGTGGTCAAGCACGCCTTCTTTAATCTTGTTTAGAAAGAGGCTTTCCTGAGGTGGGGACCTCAGGTTTGTGGAGTACTAAAAGCCACGTTTGGTCATATTAAACCTCAAAGCGATTTTCCCAGTTGAGATTTTTCTTCTGGCTTCAAGAAAGTCATGCAATAAAATATTGGCAGTTAGAAATAATGGAGCAGAGAGCACCATCCCCTTCTCATCAATATGAAATAGACTCAGGTCCACCTCAGAGTCTAGCTGGCATCCATTTACTTCCCTCCAGCACGAGCTGCAATTTGCAACCCAGGGACTCAGAGGTCCTGCCTCCTAAGGCTGGAATCTCCCCAGTGTCCCCTCCTGCATGCTCAGGCCACGGAGACAGGAGATATGCAGAATAGGGGGTTCACCAGCACGGGCCTGGCGTGCATTTAGGGTTATGGTTTAGATGTGAAGTGTCCCCCAAAAGCTCACCTGTGAGGCAATGCAAGAAAGCTTAGAGGTGACATGATTGGCTTATGAGAGGTGCAACCTCATCAGTGGATTAATCCACTTGAATGGACTAACTGGGTGGTGACTGTGGGCAGGTGGGTGTGGCTGGAGGAGGTGGTCACTGTACACCTGCCTTTGGGGTTCATATCTTGTCCCTGGTGAGCAGAGCTCTCTCTGCTCCCTGGTGCCATGTCCTGAGCTGCTCTCCTCCTCCATGCCCTTCCGCCATGATGTTCTGCCTCACCTTGGGCCAGAGCCATGGAGTTGGCCAACTATGGACTGAACCTCTGAACCATGAGCCCAAATAATCTTTCATTCCTCTAATTGTTCTTGTCTTTTTTGTTGTTGTTGTTCACTGCAGCAAAACAATCTGACCAAAACATTCCATTTCTAGTGTCTGGTCCTGTTAATAATATAAGATGACACAGTGTTTATAACAGATATTAAAATGATCTAAATTGGAAGAAATCAGTGTAACAGGGTCATGAAATAGAATCTGTGAAGAATCCAATGTCAAAGTGCACTCTAGAAAGTCCTCAATACCCAGTGAACAGGGGCACTTTTCCAACAGGAGAAGAAGGACTTGATCAGCTGCTGTCACTCAGGTGCCCACAGGTGTGAAAGCATGCAAGAGGATGGGGAGAATAATACACGATTTAAAAACAGTTGCCTTCCAAAGTTCAGAGAACTCGTACTCTAAAAATTTGAATCTGAAATGTCCCCCAAAATCCAAGTGTTGAAGACTTTGAGATAAGAGGAGGGGCCTAATGGGAGGTCTTTAGGTTATTGGAGGTGTGTCCTAAAAGGAAATTGTCAGAACACAGCCTCTTCTTCCCTTTCTTTCACATTCTAGTCATGAGGTGAACGGGATTCCTTCAACACTCACTCCTTCCTGCATGTACAGTGCTACCACATACGCAAAGCAACATACCCATCAACCTTGGACTGAAATGTCCAAGAACAACCTTTTGTCTTTATAAGGTGATCCATCTCAGATGTTTGTTACAGTATTGGAAAGCTAACACAGAAAATGAGAGTATCCTCCCAGGCATGATGTGGTAGAGTTTCATACTGTTCTTTCTTAAACCTTGCTTCACTAAAGGCTAGTATCTCACCAAGGCAAAATCTATGTCCTCACTCCATAGGGTCCAAAGTATTGTGTGTGTACACCCAGTCCTCTGGCCAACTGGACTAACCCATTTTCACACCTACCTATTTGGAACATACAGTATGATTCCTAACAACCACACAATTTCCCTGTAATTTTTGTGTTGGGAGCTGTTTGCTATACTATTCTATGGGGCGGCTAAGATGGCGCCTGGTGGTATTGATTGTAAACTGGCCACACGTGTGTCTGGTTCGTGCTTTAAGCCTTTGCCTATGCTTGCCCGTGTATGCTTCACGTGGAAGTTCTGTGATTGGTCAACTGAGGGTATGCTTCACGTGGAAGTTCTGTGATTGGTCAACTGAGGGTATAAGAGAGAGAGACAGACAGAGACACACTGACTGACGGAGACGCTGAGGGCGGGAAGAGGAAGAAGAAGAGGGAGGAAACGGGAGAGGGAGGAAACGGGAAAGGAACGGGAAAGAAACGAACGGGTGCGCAAGATAAAGAGCTGCATACACATTCAGGGGATCGCGTCTTTGTGGGCAACAAAGACGGCGATATTTTTGCCTGTTTCTTCTTAATCAGCTATTCATTTAATCTCTTTTAGGTTTGGTGATTCTTGAAAGAGAAGAGAGAGAAAAAAGAATGGCTCAACTAATTGCTGTCTGGAAACAGGAGACCTGGAAACAGGTCGACAGGAACCCTGTGACATTTTGCTTGGATTCTGTTATGGATGAATCTGCCCCCCACCCCAAAATTGCATGTATTGGAAGATGAATCCTCCCAGTCCCCTGTGGTGGCAGCTGGAGGTGGGGCCTTTGGTAGGACTAGATGAGGTCGTGAGGGTGGGACCCTGATATGGCACTGGTGGCTTTATAGGAAGGGGCAGGGAGACCTGCTCCATCCCACTGTGCATTGCCCTCCGCCATGTTGTCATGGGGCAAGAAGCCTCTCACCAGATGCCAGAGCCATGCTGTTGGACTTCCCAGCCTCCAAAACCATGAGCTAAATAAATCTCTATTCTGCAAAAATGGCCCAGTCTCTGGTATTCACTTATGGCCACAGACTAAGGCTGATGGATAGAAAGGAAGTGCCCAAGCAGTGAATCCTCACTGGACTCTCCAAGGAGGTAGAGTGGCCCATCTCTGCTTCCTTTCACCTTCCAATTCCAATTCATCAGCCGATCCCATCAGCTCCAACCTCAAAGTCCTTCCCAACATGCCTCCATTCTCTGCCTCACTTCCTCCAGATTCTAGCTCTCCAGTGCAGACAGGCATGGCCTTTTACAGTGCCTTATCATATTCCTCTCATATCCCCCTCTGATCTGAATTCTTCTCCTCTACTCTGCTCACCAACCAGCACCTCTGAATTTGCTTATTGTGATTTTTGTCTGTCTCGCTCACTCACAGGTAGCTCCCAGTGGGCAGGCAGGGTGAATGCCTTTTCAGTATGTCATCACCAGAGTCCATGGCAGCCTTCGTCACTCCTGAGTAGGTGCTCGATAAGTGTTCAGGGAATGCCTAAGGAATGAGATGCTATAGCACAGGACCAGTGGCTATATTCTCCAGTTACAGTGCACTGAGCAGCAAGCTTGGTACCCCATGGTACCGGTTTGACGCTGACCACAATCAGTATGACAGCAGCCCTCCAGGAACTTACCAGGTAGAGTCCATGCCCTGGCCCTGAATAAAATCCAGCTCATGGCTTTGCCCTTCAACGCCAGGCTTAACTCTGTGTCTCTCCTAATCTCACCTCCAAGCCGTCCAGCCCCCAAACAGCTTTCCTGCCAAGTTCATGTCCCCAGTCCTTGCAGGTGGACCTGGAGTCTTGTGTCCTGCTCATCTGCATCAGCAGGTGAAGATGACATTGGTGTGATATTTCAGTATAAAGGAACTGTATTCAGATATCCAAAGAGCTCTCAGCAAAAGGAAATACAGTATCTACCAGCAGAAATAAATCTATGCTCTACCATCTGTTCGTTTTACACTGTAATGAAGTATTCGAAGCAGGACACATTATAAAGAAGAAAGGTTGTGGAGGCGTCCCTTGAAGGCTCTGCCTCTGGCTATGGTTTCTTGCTGAGGGAATCCTGGAGACAGGGCAGAGCCTCCATGGAGAGACAGGGAGCAGGAATGCAGGTCTGCCTGCTGAGCTTTCCTCCCTCTGCTTACAAAGCCATGGGGGGTCAGTGACAGAGCTCCACCCTCATGGCCTCAGATCCTCCCAGTCATCCTCCAAAGCTCCCAGGCCTAAGCACCACAGTGAGATTTCCACCCTCCCCAGTCCTCACAGTGGGGGTACACCTGGGCCCCTGAGCCCTGGACAGCTCCTAGCCTAAATGCACTTCACAGCAGCTGCTCAGAAATGCAAAGCCATAGAGACCAAGAAACTGGGGTCTCCCTGAAGGCCTGGCTCCCTTCCCCTGCTTGCAAGGACAGGTGGGGGCTGGGGCTAGCTCAGGGGTGCAGCACTGGCCTCGCATGCACCAGGTCCCGGGTTTGATCCCCAGCACTGCAAAAATTCAAAATTCAAATAAAGATGGGGATGGGATTTGGCATAGGCACCAAATAGGTTTCTGAACTTCTGCTAAGAACTCACCATTCTAGGGGCATAAATAACTAAGTAAAAGCCCTCTCTCAAACAAACAAGATTTGATCCTGATCCTTGGTTTGGTCTCCATGTAGTTTACCAAGAACAGGCATAGTAGCCGGGGTGGAAGAATTAGTGTGAAATGATGGCATTTGCTGGTAAATGGATGGAGCTGGGGAATATCATGCTAAGGGAAATAAGCCAATCCCAAAAAACCAAAGCTGGATGTTCTCTCTGATGTGCGGATGCTAATTCACAATAAGGGGGGGCTAGGGAAGAATAGAGGTGCTTTATATTAGGTAGAGGGGAGTGAAGGGAGGGAAGGGCATGGGGTAGGAAGGACAGTAGAGGAAACAGACATCATGACCTCATGTGCATGTGTGGCTGCATGACCATGTGATCCTGCAACATGTCAATCAGAAAAATGAGAGATGGCACTCCATTTATGTCTGATCTATCAAAATGCATCAATGCATTCTTCTGTCATGTTCAATAATTAGAGCAAATAAAAAAAATTTAAAAAGTTTATTAGGAATAAGATTTCCCCATAAAAAGAGTGCATTAAAGAAAAAGAATCCACTAGGGGAAAAAAGAACTAAACTTACCAACCCTTTGACACATGCCCCATGGCAAAATTAACTCTGGGTCATCTGCCCCAGGACTGCCATTCTCATTGTGGCGTATTAATATGATTTACCCATCATCTGGCCCTTCTAGAACAGTCTACTAGCTCTTGGAAGTTGGGTCCTGTGAGTCTCACTCAAACTTTGGAGAGCTAAGGTCACTGGAGGTCAAATCTAGCTGGACACCTGTTTTTCTACAGTCTGCAACCTAACCAATAGTTACAATTTTCCAATGGTTGGAAGAACACACAAAAAAATTTTTTTAATTGTAGCAATTGGCAATTGTATGAAAATCAACTCAGTGTGTGGAAAAACAGATTTTATTGGTGTCTATTGATTGTCTCCAGCTAGCAGAGTCCCGTAGTTGCCTTGGGGACGCATGTCACGGCGCCCCTTTGGAGAGCACCCTGGTCCCATCCGTCCCTTCTTCCCCACAACAGAGCAAGGACCTGGAACACAGGACGTTCATCAGATCTGATCACCAGGCACTGAAACCCTCAGCAACACCGCAACCCTGGAAACCATCTGAGAGACCCCAATTGTTTCCTTTGATGTCAGTCTGCACTTCTGTTTCCATCAGCCAAACAGGGCTGCCGGGGACCAGAGGAGCTCATCTCCTGCCGGAAGTGCTGCAGCTGGGTCAGAGCGGGAGGGCACGTTACTCCCTCCAAGGCCCCCGACATCCAGGGAACAAGGGCCTCATGAAACAGTCCCTTTGATTCCCAGAGTCCCGGCGTGGACACCCAACACCTGATGCCAGAGGCAGAGGCAGCCCTGCCAAGACGGGCGGGGTGACATCGGAGGGGAGCTCACCAAGCTCCTGCCTGCACCCTGCTGCCACCTGTATAGGACACCCTGCCGTGTCCTGCTGTCCCCTGGAGTTGGGGGTGGCTCCCGCCTCCTGGAACAGCCAGGCGACGCTGCCTCTGTCCTCCTGTCCTGCAGCGACCCTCAGGGACACAGGCTAGAGCACCATGCTGTCCTGGGAAACGCCAGGCCGCTCCTCTGCCTCGGTGTCTTCACCAAGGTAATGGGGCAAAAGGCCCCTCTCCATCTGCCCAGTGAGGCTCAGGGGGACTTGCTGGGTTAGGCTTCAAAGGAGGGCTCCACCCACCTCCTCCAGCCGCTCAGAACTTCACCTTCAGACCTGTGATCATGACGCCATCCCCTGGGCCCCTCCTCCTCCTCCTGCTCCTCCTCCTCCTGCTCCTGCTCCTCTTCTTCCTCATTCTCCTCCTCCTCCTCCTCCTCCTGCTCCTGCTCCTACTCCTCCTCCTGCCCCTGCTCCTCCTGCTCTTCCTCCTCCTTCTCCTGCTCCTCCCCCTCCTCCTTCTCCTCCATCTGCTCCTCTTCCTCCTCCATGTCTCCTCCTCCTCCTCCTCCTCCTCTGGTTCCTACTCCTCCTCCTGCCCCTGCTCCTCCTGCTCCTCCTCCTCCTCCTCCTCCTCCTCCATCTCTTCTCCTCCTTCTGCTCCTCTTCCTCCTCCATGTCTCCTCCTCCTCCTCCTCCCCCAGTAGCTAGGTTTTTCTGCCCAGGTTTTTGCACACATCTTCTGACCTCCCTGCCTCCTTCTCGCTTTGCTGCAGCCAGCTCATTTCTGCACAGGATGGACCCCTGCCTTCCCAGGGTCCCCAAAGCCATGCACCAGAGCCATGCCTGACTCTATTCTGCTCACCCCCCACTTCAGCCCTGTATACTCACCCCTAACCAATGTGCACCCCAGCCACAGAGCCAGAGCCGTGGGTCCCCCCAGAGCCGTGCTGAGGTCAGCCCCTGGAGGATGGCACTTGGTCACTCTGAGAGCAGCCTGGCCTCTGCCCGTGTCCCTGGGGGGCAACCTCTGAGGCTCTGTTGATGTCCTGAGTGGCAGCCCTTAGTGGGGGAGGGGCTGGAGGCGACCTCGCCACGTGGGAAGGAGATCATGGTCCCGCCTTCCTCGGGAAGCCCGATGACACTTCCTACCCTGAGCCCAGTGGCTTCCCAGGATGGCAGTACTCCCTGCCCGCTGTCACACAGGGTGACAGGAGGGACTCTCACGCTGAGGGAGCTGCGAGCACCCTGTGTCTCTCGCATTGCTGGGTCCACATTTGCACCCTTCCCCTTTGAGGAAGGTGACCGTGAGCACAGGTGCCTTCCACAGGCTCTCTGTGTCTCTCCAGCCAAACGTCACTCCTGGGGTGGTTTGGGGACCTCTGGGCTTGAAGGAGGGGTCCCAAGTTTGGAATGCCCTTGGCAGTCTGGAGAGCCACACTCCTGACCCCCCGGGTGGAGCGGAGTGGGGTGACGTGATCCTGAGAGGAAGCGGGGAGCGGGAGGAGCCCCAGGCGCCCCGAGGAGAAGCTTTACGCCCTGAGCCCCTGGGGGCGCCAGCAGAGAGTGGGGAGCCCACAGAGCACAGGGAGCCCGCATTTCGTCTGGGAGGCTGGTCTGGCTTCGTGCTCTTCTCTCTGTCTTTCTCTGACTGTGCGTGACCCCGACGTTCCCCTTGCTCTCCTGCCTCCTTAATAACTATTATAGCTCACCCTCCCCTGGACCCTGACCTTTGGTGATTGCCAAGGTCAGCCAGCACGCCAACTGGCACGACACACTGTATTTACCCTGTCGCGTCTCCAAGGCCACCTCCTCTCTCGTATCTGCTGCCCTTCCCTCTGATGTTGCAGGGCTGACTGTCCCGCATGCCCGGCGAGCCCTGGACACTGAGCCACAGCCCTCCCCAGCCCCACACACAATCTATAACTAGGACGTGGAAGAACATCAGGGGCCATCATCAGCAGGTGCACACCTGCCCTCCCGGCCACTTGGGAGGCTGAGGAAAGAGGATTCCAAGGTTGAGGCCAGCCTCAGACACTTAGCAAGACCCTGTCTCAAAATAAAAAAAATAAAAGGGGCTGGGGGTGGGGGTGTAGGTCACTGGTGTAGCATTTGCCTAACATGGATAAGACCCTGGGTTCCATCTCCAGTACAGGAGAGAGAGAGGGAGAGAGGGAGAGAGGGAGAGAGGGACAGAGGAAGAGAGGAAGAGAGGAAGAGAGGGAGAGAGGGAGAGAGGGAAGGGGAGAGAGGGAGAGAGAGAGAGAGGGAGAGAGGGAGAGAGACAGAATTTTACCCCAAAACTAATTTCCTACGTGTTCAGGACACATACTTAACACTATATATGCAAATGTGCCCTGGGAATGTGGAAACCACCTAGAAACAGTTAAGTCCTCCATGCTTATTGATTGAAATGGAGTTTTAAGGCCCAGAGAGCGGCAGGAACCTGGGAAGCCCGGGAGCTAAACAGCAGGCTGCCAATGAGAGAAACTCACAGTGGAAAAGGTGCCCATTTCAAAGGATGTGGCCTTGGCAGGAGCCGCAGGTAAGAGAGCACAGGGGACTGGGCCTGGGCTGGCTGGGCCCTGGGACAAAGGCCACAGAGCAGGGGGCTGAACCGCAGAAACACCTCCTCCTATCGTCCTGGAGGGTGGAAGTCCGAGATCAGTGTCACCCCCTGAATAATAATTAAAACCACTCACTGAGGATGTGAGGAGGTGGGGATTCCTGGTGCTGACCAAGGGCACCCAACTTTTCCTTCCTTCCTTCCCTCCTTCCTTCCTTCCTTCCTTCCTTCCTTC
>JAJEJO010003132.1:237773-264723 GCA_020662805.1 Glaucomys volans
CCTTCCCTCCTTCCTTCCTTCCTTCCTTCCTTCCTTCCTTCCTTCCTCCCTCCCTCCCTCCCTCCCTCCTTCCATGTGTGGTGCTGACACTCAACCCCAGGGCCTCCCACATGCTAGGAGTGTGCTCTACCCCTGAGCTGACTTCCCCTTGTATTAAACAAATTGTTTTTCCTTTGAACTGGGGATTTGACCCAGGGGCACGAAACCACTGAGCCACATCCCCAGCCCGTTTTATTCTTTCTTTTGAGACAGGGTCTCACTGAGCTGCTTAGGTCCTTGCTAAGTTGCTGAGGCTGGCCTCAAACTTGAAATCCTCTTGCCTCGGCCTCCCAAGTCACTGGGTTAGAGGTGTGCACCATCCTAGCCGGCTCTGTTTAACAAACTTTAACGAATAATATGATCTATCAAAATGTGTAAATGCAGTACTGTCATGTACAACTCATTAGAAGAAATTAAAAAATTAATAACAAAAAGAAGAATATGGGCAGAGGAGACTTGAAGGGAATTGAAAATGGCAGAGAATGCTCATTTTTCACTCTTAGCAATTCAGTGATTCCCAACCATTATTAGATCATTTTTTCTGTCCCATAAATACGATAATAAAAAATGACATAACGGGGCTGGGGTGGTGACTCGGGGACAGTGCCTGTCGAGGGTGCCTGAGGCTCTGGCTCGACCCCAGCACCGCACACAGGGAGGACAGCTGCATTGCTCCTGAAGTCTGTGCAGAAACCCACCCGGGCTGTCCCCGCACGGGACAGTCCCAGGGGAGGTCTGCTCTCAAGTTCTCCCCTCAACATGGGATGCGTCCTTACAGCGGGAGCTGGGGAGAGTCAGGAATCATGCAATTAGATGACCAAATGCACAGAATGGCATTGCAGGGTGGCGATCACCTTGAGAGGGACTCTTCGGCATTCTTCAAACGCCCAGCAGGACAACGGGGCGGACTGGCCTGGACTCAGCGGAGCCGTGGCGTCCATCGGGAGGCGTGTGCACCCAGGCTCCAAGAGCCCTCCAGCTTCATCTTTCCGGCCAGTGTCCAGGATTCCTAAGTGGATGACCCGACTCTGGCCTGCCTCACCCCCTGGGCGTCCTGGGGGAAGGTCCAGAGGGGCTGACCTGCCAGCGGCATCGCCCCAGCCCAGGGACCACCCTCTCCTGCGCACAGCGAACCACGCACCCACAGATGGGTGGCCCTTCAGAGCAGCGCCTGGGAGGGAGCAGCCTGCTCTGGGCTCAGCCGAGCAAACGCACCGGCCGGGGTGCACAGCCCTGGGCAAACCTGTGCAAATCTGTGGATCTCACCCAGGCTCCGCCACGTGCTCAGGGCTACTGACCATTCCCCATAAATCCTAGCACACACTCAGCATGCCGCTTATTTGAAGTTTTGCTTTCTGTGACTCTTCCTTTTCTTTTCCTTTCTTTTTCTTTCTTTCATTCTTTCTTTTTCCTTTTTTTCTCCTTCCTTCCTTCCTTCCTTCCTTCCTTCTTTTTCACTTTTTATTTTTATTTTTTAATTAGGGTTTGAACTCAGGGCTGCTCACTGAGCCACATCCCCAGCCCTTTTTATATTTTATTTAGACACAGGGTCTTGCTGAGTTGCTTAGAGGCCTCGCTAAGTTTCTGAGGCTGGCTTTGAACTCAGGATCCTCCTGCCTCAGCCTCCCGAGCTGCTGGGATTATAGGTGTGCGCCACCGCACCCAGCTTCGGTCTGTGGATTTCTGTGGATTAACTAAGTCCCCAAGTGTTCATGGAAAATTAAAGGACTAAACGGTTCCTAATTTTTAAATGACACAGCATTCACAGTAGCATAAAAGGTCAAGTGCTACCCAGTTCTGCCCAGCCAAGAAGGTGACTCTGCCCTTCCTTCAAAGTATCCACGATGTATATGCTACCTACCCACTTCTCCCTCAGTAGCTGACCCTGGGGGATTTTGTTGTTGCTGTTGTTTGTCTGTTTGGAGGGCTTTATCACACCGAGCAAGTGGGTTTTTTAATTTTTTTTATTTGTTCTGATTAGTTGCACATGACAGTAGGATGCATTGATGCATTTTGATAGATCAGACATAAATGGAGTGTCATCTCTCATTTTTCTGATTGACATGTTGCAGGATCACATGGTCATGCAGCCACACATGCACATGAGGTCATGATGTCTGTTTCCTCTACTGTCCTTCCTACCCCATGCCCTTCCCTCCCTTCACTCCCTCTACTTAATCTAAAGTACCTCTATTCCTCCCTATCCTCCCCTTATTGTGAATTAGCCTCTGCAGATCAGAGAAAACATTTGGCCTTTGATTTTGGGGATTGGCTTATGTCGCTTAGCATGAGATTCTCCAGCTCCATCCATTTACCAGCCAATGCCAGGATTTCATCTTTCTTTAAAGCTGAGTAAAATTTCATCACATATATATCTTGCAGCTATTCCTGCAGCCTTTGGACTTTTCTCTGGAGACAGGGTCTTGCTATGTTGCCCAGCATAGCCATGAACATGCTCTCCTCCTGCCCCAGCCTCCTGACCAGCTAGAATTGCAGCTGTGTACCAGGCAGTAGCCAACTTTCTTTTTAATCAGGCCAACTATTGTGTTACCATGGTATTTATATTCAAATAAACTTATAATTTTCATATGATACCATTGTAGTCATTGTATTATTAGTTGCTGCTCGTTTCTTACTGTGCTTAATTTATGAATTACACTTTAATTACTGTGCTAATATATGAATTACACTTGATCACAGGTCTCTCTGTACAGGAAAAGCACAGCACATGTAGGTTCGCTTTGCACCATTCCAGGACCCCATGGTGGGTCTTGGAGCATCTCCCCAGCATATAATGGGGGACAACTGTGCACTGTGCATCAGAATCCAGGTCTGTGATAGGAGAAGATGAGTGTGCATTGCTTGATAAGAGAGACAAACCCTTCTGTGTTGCACAATCAAGACCCTTCCTAACTCCACTCAGATAAGAATACCAGGCCCAGGACGGTGGTTCACGCCTGCGATCCCAGCAGCTTGGGAGGGTGAGGCAGGAGGATGGCAAGTTGGAGGCCAGCCTTAGCAACTTAGCAAGGCCCTGAGCAATTTAGCGAGACTCTGCACCTAAATAAAACATAAAAAGGGCTGGGGATGTGGCTCAGTGCTTAAGCACCTCTGGGTTCAATCCCTGGTATAAAAAGTAAAATTTTAAAAAAAGGTTTAGAAGATCACCTTTCCTCTTAGAGAGAATCCCAGGAAACCAGCTCCTCAAATCCTCCCATGCTTCCAATGAGCGGGTGGAGATCCAAAACAGAGGACAGCAGGGCTGGCATCAGGCCGGGGACCTCGTGCTGACCTTTCCTGGAGTCACCCGCCCCGCCCTCCCCCAGTCCTGGGAGGTGGGCTGCACACAGGATGTTATCAAGCTTGGAGGACTTCCTCTCCAGAGCAGCCCAGGGAGAAAAGGAAGGGATTTACCTGTAAAGATGAAAAAGAACCTTTCCCTTTGCAAAAGGCCTCCTCCCCCAGCCCAAGGGGCAGGAGGGGGGAGACCACAGCTGGAAGAGTGGAGGTCAGAGCTGGTCCTTCCAGCCCTGGGGCCTGGATTCCAATGCCCTCTCCCCAGATCGCCCATAACAGAGAAGGGGAGAGAGAGAGAGCAGGCCTCTGCCTGGAGTGGCCAGGGGATCCCAGTGCGAAGGCTGCGAGACCCAATGCAGGGGAGGCCTGTTAAACCCCAGGAGGGGCCATGGAAACGCCAGCCTGGGCACAGCAGGGCTGAGGTCAGGTGAGCACTGAGCCCCAAAGGGTGCAGTACCTCTGGGAGCCACCGCCCTGACCTGACACCAGTGGGTGATTCACGAACTTGGAGTGGAAAGCCGTGGGTGAGCCCAGGGAGTGGCGGCCTGGGAAGGAAGGACTGAGCCCTGGAGGAGCCTGCTCCCTGTCACCTGCCTCCGCCTTGCTTTCCCAGGTTTTCTCTGCCCCTTTCCAGCCTGGGGCGAGGAAGGAAGGCTGCCACTCAGTCACTGAGGGGTCTGAATTCAGTCCATGCATGGGAAATGGAGAAAGGGGCCTCCCGAGTCTGCCTCCTCACTGCTCAGACAGCAAGCACTGCAGCCGGACTGAGAGCCACCCACAAAAGCAAGGGTTAAAATCCAAAGTCCCTCATGAGAAGGAAGCATCAGCAGTGGCCTGGGGTTTGGAGGAGGCAGGGGAAGAGGCGAAGTGAAGCTGAGGACCAGGAAACCACTCTCTCCTACTGCAATGATGGACACCTGTCACTGAGCATTTGCAGAACCTCCCAGATTGTGCAAAGGAAGAGCAAGCTCGGTGCACACCGTGGAGCTGGTGAGTAGCAACAGATCGACCTGCGCGCACCAGCGGAACTCGCCCGCGCCATTTCCAAGCACTAAAAATACCACGGGGCACCTGCTATCACGCGGCTTTCATTTAAATGCAGGGAACGTGAAGTCAACTTGCCGGATAGATGATCAATAGCAGTCGAGAAAAACGGTACTGTGTTGTTTTTTTTTTTTTCCACCATAAAATAACTGTCTCTAAAGGTACCAGGTTCTTTCCCATCTCAGCACCTGAGAAACCAGACTCTAGACTCCCACATGCTCAGAAAACACTCTAAGCCAGATCACCTGTCTTTCTAGCCACGATAAAACCCTGTTTTTCCCCAAATCACCAGATGCAATGTGTATTCTTCAGTTTTCAAATGGCTGCCTTCCTTACTCCACGGAAGCTTCTGAGTTATTACCTTCATTCTGATCTACAAAGACAGACTCTATCTGGGTAGCAGATTGCTTATAAAAGGCACAGAATAGGTGAGAAAAAGAATGTGCGTGTGTGTGTGTGTGTGTGTGTGTGTGTGTGAGAGAGAGAGAGAGAGAGAGAGAGAGAGAGAGTTAATGACACTGGGGACTGAACCCAGGGCTGGTCCAGCACTGAAATACATCCCCAGCCCTTTTTATTGCATTTCTTTTATTTTAAGATAAGGTCTTGCTAAGTTGCAGAGGCTGGCCTCAAACTTGCAATCCTCCTGGCTCAGCCTCCTGAGTTGTTGGAACTACAGATGTGCACCACCACCCCTAGCTGAGATGTTCAAGAGAGGTCACATAATCTAAGGAAAGATCTTCCCATTTCTATAAATGAGAACTGTTTCATTTAAATATTTAACATTCAAATGTGTTAATCCAGAAAAGTGGGTCAGAGCATGGTAAGATCAGCGGTTACTTGTGAACAGGTGCAAATTACATTTCCTTCCCAGTTGTGACTGAGGGACACGGGTTAGGTTAATATTCTGAATAGTAATTTCCTGTTCATTTAAAAAAATACATCATCCTGAAGCTTTGACACTGAGTGAGGAAATAAACTTGAACAACTGCCCAGATCCACTACGAGTCGCACAATTTTGTCCTAGGAAATATTTTTGCATTGCACGTAAGACCCAAATTTGTGTCACATAAATCAGCATTTCTCCATAACTTATACTATGATGCTTCATATTATGTGTATATATATCTCATGTATGTAGAAGACTATTCACGAATTCCTTTTTTACTTTATAAAGTTTTCTATTATGACCTTATGTGCAAGGGTGACTGCATGACTGATGGGATCCCGCAATATGTATAATCAGAAAAATGAGAGAGGGCACTCCAGTGACATAAAGCCATCAAAATGCATAAATGCATTCTACTGTCATGTACCACAGATTAGAACAAATTAAAATTTTCTTAAAAAGTTTTGTTATTCTTATTCAAAAATTGAAAGTATATTTATGTCTACCATGCACAATGCTATCTTAAAACATTGGACATTGTGCGATGGTGACATCAGGCCGATGCAGACACGCATGACCTCGCGGGCTTCTCATGTCTAACAGGACATTTATAACCTCCTCTCTGGCCCCTTTAAAGAATCCCATACATTGTTATTACTAATAGTGACCATGTGGCTCAAGGGGTCTCTTAATCTGCGCTACCTGGTTGAAACTTTGTATCCTTGGATGCACACTCGGGACTCCCTGGGTCCCTTCTCCAATTACATGCAAAACTGATGCCCTCACATGGGCAGAAGCACTCTGTTTTGCTCCTCAGCACCAGCCATCCCCCTGGTCCTGCTCAGGCAACCACACTTGGACATCAGAGGGTCACAGCTGGAGCTCCCCAGCTCATGCCCAGCCTTATGAGCCCACATGCACACCAGGAAATGCCCTGGTCTCCATGGTCCTCCTGCTGAGGACCCAGCTGCTAATGCTCCGGGCTGTGCGTATAAATCCCTCATCTGTCAGCCCAGCTCCAAGGAAGAGGCTGCTGAGGGTCCTGGGGAGCAGAGGGAAGTGGACCCACCTGCGCAGGAGATTTCCCCTGTCCAGTGACCTGAGGCCAGTGCTGCAGCTCCGTGCGCCCTGGGGTGCATCGCTCACAGCTTGCAAGAGCCTTTCCTGCAAGCCTGGCTGCATCCCGCACCCACTCCCAGGGAGGGAGCCGGGGGTCACCTCCTGTCCCGGAGTAAAGCACTGAGAACCGAACGCCCTCCAGGCTTGGCTGGACGCACAGCCTGTTAATTCATCAACGGGGTGTTGGACCTGAACACCAGCCACATCCTGCTTCTAACTGGGAAGCTGCCCATCAGGACACGTGGGTGGGGCGGGGCAGCAGAAGTGACATCCACTCTTCCAGCAAGAGGGAAAATGTATTTGCTAGGTGGCTCTGGGAGAAACAGACCTATGAATAAAAACAGCGGAGCTGTCAAAGACATCAAAAGTTGGGGAGGCGCTGGTGACTTGGTGACATCCCTGCACCCAGCATTGGAGGGCACATTCAGCTTTGCCTATGAAGCAGGGGTCACCTAGGACTCAGGGGCTATTTCACATGCAAATACAAAGGTGATGTCCTGGGATTTCAATGCAGGATTAGAAATTGCTGCCCAGCCCCCACTGAGCCACCCTGGGGCACTGATCTGGTAAACAGGACTCAGCTCTTCCCAGAGGGTGAACAACCCTTCATTTAATATTGTTTTAAGGGCAGGTGAAGCAAAAGCTGACTCGAGTGCCTCCCTGCTGCTTCACCAGGAATGAGGCGCTGCTGTCCTTCTTCACAGAGCGACAGGAGGTTTGCACAATGTTGACGCTGCTTTGAACACACGCGGATCAATGCCATTTGTCAGCTTCCTGTCCAGGAAACTACCACCTTCCCCAGGAGAGGAAGTGTGTCACCAGGGGTCAAAGGGCTTTTCCAAATGCTCTCAGAAAACACGTCCCGGTCTGGACAAAAAGAGTTCTGACCCTCAGCCTTCTAGAGGCAGGATGGTATTGGGCCTCACCCATGTGGTTTTGGAGGCTTCTCCACAGCACACAGGACCCTCCTCTTTCCAAACTGTCTCCTCTGCTCTGGAGTTTTGCAAATTTCGGGAGAGGCAGGGGAGATTCTATTATGCCTCAAAATGTAAAATAAAACCCATTCATATTTTGGCATGATCTCCTTATTAATGTCCCCAGATCCCTTAATTCATTTTAAAAGTTGAGTCACTGGAGATGGAATGACGAAGGGTGCAGATGCTCACAGAGGTGAAAGAGCAGGGTGGCAATGGGAGCCCAGGGCTTGGGTGCGCTTCACACCTCTAGGGCAGCCCACCCCAAGCTCTTCCTCCAGATCCCCCAACCCCTCGACCTCTCTCCTCGCAAAGTGACAAACGGGCTTCCCTCACATTCCAAATGCCAACAGGACAGGGAACTTCACGAGCTCAACCCAAACACACACCGAACTTCAGAGCCTTTGGTCATTTCTCTGTAACCAGACACTCGGAGTCTGGAATTATTATTTGACATGAGGAGAATCCACCAGACCCTTTCCCTTCTCTGTGATTCAAAAACCAGAAGGATCGATGTGCAAATCTGTGGTCAAATTGCAGGACATTTCATGAGAGCCTCAGCTAAGTTATGGGTCCTCCAATATTCTTAATTGTTTTTTAAGAGGTGCAAAGAAAAAACACCCCCTTGGCCTGTTTTGCTAGTGTTCCTGTGATCCTGGGAAGTGAGAGACTTAAGATCTGCAAGTTTCACAAAAAAAATAAGAAGCAGCCCTTAAGGTAACAAACACACCCATTGAGTGAGGTTATTGCTTTATCTATTCTTCAGGGTCTTAACCACACAGGGGGTCCAAATAATAAGCACGGAGCCGAGGAGTTTGTACCAAAATGTGCATCCCCCATCGGTGTGAAATTTGTAACCTGCACCCCAAAATCCATGACACGTCTGTAAAATGTGGAAGCCACAGAGGATTCCAAATGGATCTTCCCGGGTGAACTGTAATATTGATCTACCTCACCTCCCCACTGGCCTCTACCTGCCCTCTCCTCTCTTCCTGTAATCAGGGGCAGGGGTCCAATGGCATTTCCTCCTTCATAAAGTCCCTTTTGGATCAAAGGCTCCGCCATTCTTTCCAAATATGATCGGAAATGCATATGGCGGCCACCAAAGGAAGTGCAGAATATGAGCCCAGCGTGTTGGGGCTACTGTACATCCTATCCAAGAAATGAGCTTTTCAGATCCAAATGCTGTGGGTTTCTCACCCTCTGTGAGCACAAAGTTCCCTTCAAAAGTTGACAGAGAGAGAGAGAGACTCCCACGACCTTGAAGCAGGAGAGACCCTCGAGTATTTTGCAACAGAATGTACTCCACGTTTTCATAAGCGTCATTTTCCAGGCCACAGCATGTGGTCATACAGAAACTGACCACGTGCGGGCTGAAGCTCTCATGCAGAATCTCAGGGGAGTTCCTAAGACTCTTCACTTAACCATGTCACTCAGAGTTATTTCCTCTGCAGCTCTATTCAAAGACACCCCCACAGATGCGTAGAGGGGCAGGAAAGGACCACAGGGGCAGGTGGAGCCAGAAGGAGCTGTGGGTCTTAACCCCCAGTAGAGCACAATCCTTGAGATGTCTAAATGGGAGAAGCCACGCCAAGGATCTCTGAAACTTCCATCTCGACAATCCAGTTCAGAAATGGTAAAGAAGAGTCTCTCTTGGGGTGGTTTTTAGTTACCTTTCCTTGCTGTGACCAAAATGTCCAAGAAGAGGAAGGAAATGTTTATTGGGGGCTCACAGTTTCAGAGGCTTAGTCCATAGATGGCCAAGTCCATTGCCCTGGGCCCAAGATGAGGCAGAGCATCATGGCGGAAGGGTGTGGTGGAGTTCAGCTCATGGTGGAGTCAGGAAGCAGAGAGGGAGAGAGCAGGGGAAGGGGAACAGAAGAAGCACCCTTCCAGGGCAGCCCCGGTGACCCACCTCCTCCAGCTGCACCCCACCTGCCTACAGTGACCACCCAGCCAGTCAGTCCATTTCCTTTTAAAGTAGAAGCTAAGGAAAACCAAGGCCCATGTATCATGTTCTCGACATTTATAGAAGCTACTGCAGGCAACAAGGTCTAAAAAAAAAAGACAGCAATTTACACACATACAATTGTTCATAAGTTCTGTTAAGGGGCAAAAAATGTTTAATGAGACATTCTTGTGAAAAACAACCTGGGAGTTGCTGAAGATTCCACACCTGCTACTAACTAGCTCATTTTGTTAGGATCATTTTCTCTAATTTTATTTTTGGTGTATCGATTGTACCTATCAACAGGATTCGGTGTGATATTGCAACAAGTGCTTACAGCGTAAGGTAATCCTTTATCCAGACTCCCTTGATCTGCCTTTCCGCACACCCCACTCTTCCCAAGCCCTAGTATTTATTCTTCTACATACAGATTGCTTGTGTTTGACTTCAACATAGAAGAGAGAACATGTGGTACTCATCTTTCCATTCCTGTCGTATTTCACTTGAAATAATGTCCTCCAGATCCCCCCATTTTGGTGCAAATAATGGGATTTCATTCTTTTTCGTGGCTGAATAATATTCCATTGACAATATGCATGAGGTTTTCTTGTTCATTTGTCTGTTGATTGGCATCTAGGTGATTCCACATCTTGGATATTGGGAATAGTTTTGCAACAAATATGGGCAGGCAAGTATCTCTTTGGTATACTGACTTGTTTTTCTTTGGACACATGCCCAGGAGTGGGATAGCTGGACCAATGGTAGTTCATTATAAGTTTTGAGGAGACTCCACAACTGTTCTCGTGATGTCTAGACTAAGTGCCATTCCCACCCACAGTGTAGAGGTCCCCTTCCTCCACGCCCTCACCTACATCTTCTTTTTTTTTTTTCTTTGCTTGTTTTGGATCGTAGTCATTCTTGCTGAATGAACTGAGGTGATATCTCACTCTACTCCCCAGTGAAAGTGTAAATCAAAACTACAATAAGAATCACATTTTCTTTATGATTTCCTTTCTCCTCTTTCAAGGTGGATCATGGAAAATTGGGAGATTTTTAAAAAAGTATATTTGGAATATTGAGTGCCGGCCTATTTCTGAAGTTTTACATTGCACATTTTGAAATTATATCATAGGAGACAGAATGGGTGAATAGAAAGGATGCTGTCCCAGAAGGCAGGAGACCTGGGCCCCACTCCTATAGCACAGAGGTGACCAAGGCAGTGTCCCTTTAAAATTATATTCATTAAGGCCGGGTGCAGTGAAACCTTCACGGGAGGCCAAGGTTGGAGGACCGCAAGTTCAAGAGCAGCCTCAGCAACTTGGTGAGACCCTGCCTCAAAATTAAAATAGTAATGATAATAAAAAAGCTGAGGATGTGGCTCAGTGGTGAAGCACCCCTGGTCCCCAAGCAAACCGATCAGTAAATAAGTTCATGAATTCGCATAGTCAGACAGACAGATAAACCCCCCACACCCTTCATGTTAATGAGCGTAAACTCCACAGCCCGGGGTCACCTGTGCAAAACAGAGTGGGAGTCCGCACCTCCCCACTCACAGGAAAGCCCGCTCACAGGAGGATCAGTGACCTGCTCTTGCTGACTGAGGTGGCAATGTCCCACAGATGTGTGTCCCTAGCAGCTGTGGGTGCACATGCCCTTTCCCTGTGCCGGGCAATCCAGGAGCCTCTAGCTGCCTGTGGATTCTGGGCAGGTGGGACCTGGCGAGGGCCAGCTGCTCACCTGGGCAATGATTGACATTTCCAGCCAGGCGACAGGGGGCTGCAGGATGCAGATCGGGATCCAGGGATTCCACACACCAGTGGCCGGAGCACCTGCCTCTTCTAGTTGTAAAAACCAAACCACACAGGTCCCTGGACCTGGCCAAATGTCCCCACTGAGGCAAAATCCCCTGCCCCTAGGCTAGAGCCATGAGGCGTTGACATTTTAATTGCAACTGATTTGAATGAATTTGAATGTCAATGTCCACCGCAGTGGGTGGCCACCATATTGAACAGCATTGTCTTCTAATATCCTGAGATGATTATAAAACGCCAGAAAAGATCGATCACAATTATGTTACAAAGTTCACCAAAAAAAAAAAAAAAAAAAAAAAAGCTTTCCCCCAGAAGGCAGGGAAGGGTTGAGGAAGCCAGCTGCGGTTTCACTTCCACATCATTGTTTACTCGCCACCTGGAATGAAGGGCGCCCAGCGGTTCATAACCGGGCGATGCACAGAAGGTTCAAAAGTTAGAGCAAATCGGGGGCCAGCCAGAGCTGCCACCCATGGAGGGAGTAATGAGAGGGACAGATACCTATCAGTGGCAGGGTCCAGAGCCAAAGAGAAGAATTAACAGCCATGACCAGCCTGGGCCCTTCCTGCTGGGCTCCTGATCCCTTCCCCATGGGGAGCAGGCTGGGATTGTGCTCAGGCAGCTGGGGCGACCTGACCCAGGAGGCTCCACATCACACCGCCTCCGCCTGCCACTGAGCAAGCAGTCAGGGCAGAGGACCCAGGGAGCTCAGCTCTCCTTCCCATCTGGGTTGGGCTCCCCATATCCAGCCTCGGCCCATCCCAGCCTCCCTGATGGAGGATCTGTCCACTTTCCCATCTCAAGGCACAGAAGGGGAACTTTGGTCTGCGACACTGGAGGGCACAGTTCAAAATAAAGGAGGATCTGAAGGCTCCTGGCAGGCAGTGGGAAATGTCTGAGGAGGCAGAAGTGCTAACTGCCCTGATTGGCTCATGGGACCCCCTAGACACACCTCAGATCATCCACCTCATCCCAAAACACACACAGAGACAGGTCCTTTAAAAGCAGTTCCCAATTTAAGAATTACAAAGTCACAAGGGTTCATCCAGTACCTAGAAGCTTAGTAGCGATCAGTTTCCTGCAAGGAGTGAAGGCAGTTCCGTAAAAAGAGGGGCCGACTGCAGGAGGGAAGGGACTTCTCCCATCACCCACGTCCCCAGAGTGAGTGACAGTTCAGAGGATTGTCCTGTGAGCCACGCAGGTGTCCTGTGAGCCACGCAGGTGTGCTCGGAATTTCAGAGACTCACACTCAGGCGCCTGGGGAGAGATTTCATTCTCTGGTTCTAGGTGTGAAAACACTGGTTGGAAAAAATGAAGTTTGGGGGGATCAAAAATGGAATGATGCCATTTGCAGGTAAATGGATGGAGCTGGAGAAGATCATGCTAAGTGAAATAAGCCAAGCCCCAAAAGCAAAGGCTGAGTGTGTTCTCTGATATGCGGATGCTAATTCACAATAAGGTGCTGGGGCTAGGGAAGAATGGAGTTAGTTTATATTAGGTAGAGGGGGTGAAGGGAGGGAAGGGCACGGGGTGGGAAGGACAGTAGAGGAAACAGACATCATGACCTCATGTGCATGTGTGGCTGCATGACCATGTGATCCTGCAACATGTCAATCAGAAAAATGAGAGAGGGCACTCCATTTATGTCTGATCTATCCAAATGCATCAATGCATTCCACTGTCATGTGCGGCTCATTAGAACTATATTTAGAGCCATATATACATATATTTTGTGTTTCCTCTCCAAACACGGAAGCTGAATGTACCTGGTTTTGAATGCCATCCGTGGTAATTTAAAGAACACAGAGAAGGGTAGTTTTAGAGAGGAGAATCCTGCAGTGTGGCCTTGAATCTGCAGATCTGCATTCCATTCCATCTGTCCCTGGACCTTCTAAACTGTAAAGTGAGGGAAATCAGCTCGGCTCCTGGGTTTGGGGAGACGGGTCAGGAGGTCTCCTGCAGCCCAGGATGTCCTCCTCCCTCTCCACGTTCTCCAAGCTCAGATCCCTTCCCTGACCTCAGCCACAGGTGCCTGAAGACACAGAAAACGGCCAGGTGGTGCCCTGCTGGCCAGGAGCTCCCAGAGCCCCGGAGTGGGGACTCCCAGCCCCACCTCCTAAGGAGGTGTCCATCATTGGAGCAGACAGACACACAGACCTGGCTTCAGACCCCAACTCCGGTGCAGATGAAGGCAGCCCGTCACGGGATCGCACACCTCTGTCGCTCACCCAGACTCCCCAGGTCATATGACACGGAAAGAAAATGCCCCCACCTGTCCCCAACTCTCCATGAACAGCCACCAAAAGAGAGTGACATAAACAAGTCTGAAGACCAAACACTCTGTCAGGCATCTCTGAGATGCAAGGGTTTCCCCAAGGACCCATAGTTCTGTAACCATTCATGCCAACAGAAAATGGACACTTGGTGGCAGATCTGGGGGAAGGAGGGTGCAGAGGTTAGTGTTTAACGGGTCAGAGATTCTGTTATGTATGTTGCATCTCAATAAAAAATATCCACAGCCTGGCCGTCCAGGGCTTCTAGCTGTGGCTTGCCCACACACACACATACACACACCCCCTTCACATGGCATTGGGGACAAGAGCCCACAATCAGCTTACTGGAGGTATCCTGTTTGCAGACTCTGCCTCTCTGATCCCGTGACCACCTTCAAAGGTGCAAAACATTCCCTTTATCTTGTGCCTACATCAAAGGGACTTTCCTACTGGACGATAAGATGGCTAAACATAAGAGCTTCTCCCCCCTCCATAAAAAAGAAACTCATATTCATGCATAGTAGATCCATCTTTGGAACTTAGCTTCTCTGCATGAACTTTAGTTTAGAACGCCAAAAAATAAATGCACGGCTTGGGGGGACACGCCATAATTCCCATGAGGAGCAAAAATAAATAAACAAAAATAGTTGGGCAGGGGAGAGTCACTCCGCTGTGGGACAGGACAAGATTCACTGCTAAGGCACCCTGTGGAGCCACATGGGGAGCGACTCCCAGGGATTTAGACATCTCCATTCGTTGCTGAGGCTCTTGCTGCTCAGAGTGAGGCTTCTGGACCAGCAGCTGGACGCTTGTTGGAAATGGAGAGCCTGAGCCCCACCCAGACCTGCTGACTTTGAGCATGTATTTGAACGTGGTCTCCAGGTGATGCACTTTAAGACTGGAAGAGATTTGGTCTGGAGGAGTGACCACAAGGGAATCTGAGCACGTGGCATGTCAATCATGACGCTGTGCATCTCCCTGAGACTCCCTGACTGGGAAAAAAAGAAGTGGGTGTCGTGGAGGGTGGGGGACACAGCCAAAGTCAGAGGGTTGCCTGACTCCAGCCTGGAACATGCCAGGAGCCTGGGGGAATCACACACTAAGGGAAAGAGAAAGCATTTCTAGCAAAGCACTGTGCGTATGCTATCTGTGAAATAAATGCCACCTTGCTTTACATGCAAAATAGAATGACCTCATTCCAGGGTCAGCAGCAACAAGCAGTTCTAAATCCGAGTTCCAGGCTCCTGCCGGGGGGAGAGAACCCTTGTGGCAACAGCATCATCTGTGGGTTAAAGCATGGCTTCGGCGTGATGCTAGCCATCACCTCTCTGTGTGTCGGTTTTCATTGCAGATGTGCAGTCCATGAGCCAGAGCCAAACCGGGTCCCCCACTGCCATTATTGGCAAGCCTATAAAAATGTCCAGTGAAGACACAGAAGTATCATGGTCAGTGATTCTGCTCGGGGGTGAGGTGGCTTGCAGGCGGATCTGGAATTCCCTCCGCCCTCCCTGAGGAGGATGACTTCTCAGTGACCACAGGACATAGCTGCTCCATCCCACTGACATCATGCAGCGTCTGTGACTTGCGTGGCCAGTGGAATGTGAGAATGATTGACAAGTGCCCTATCTGGACAGAAGCTTTTAAGAGCTGTCCTGAGGTTGTGAGCGTCCCTTCCCCGCACTTCAAAATCAGCATCCATGTCAAGTGACAGCTGCCGAGTATACGGGGTCAAGAAAATGAAGTTAGGGAGCTGTTGATTTCCCGGGTGCAACTCATCAAAATCTTATGGATGCACCTCATCACAGTAAGTCAGCATTTCCAGTCCTTTATTTTGCTCCAGAGTTGCTAGTTTAAGAACTAACATAATACCATATACACAACAAGGTAAAAATAATAAAAATCACACGTTAGGAGATGGGGGCGTCGTTCGGTGGTAGACGGCATGCTGGGCACGGGTGAGACCCTGGGTTCAATCTCCAGCACCACACACACACACACACACACACACACACACAATCACATTTTGTATATTTTACGAAATTCCCTATAGACAAGCAGGTGTACTGAGATCTTTAGGTCTCTACAGAAGTGTGCTGAAGTATGATTCAGTTTAGATTACTTATGATCGTAATATTCATTTTTACTTATTCTTTGCAGAACAAAATAGCATAATCTTCAAAAACACAGCAAATCTGTAGAAATTGGGAGCGCGTGGTGATTGGCAGGGGCGGAGGAAGGAGGAAGGGGGGCTGTCGGAGGGAACGGCTTTCAGGCAGCGGGATGGAGGGGTGATGGAGCTGCGGTCCCACTATGAGACGCTGCAAACGCTGCTGAACTGCGGGCGTGAAAGGGAGCGGGAGGGTGAGCTTTATGCTCCGTGGTTTCGCCAACCACCATTAAAGACGGAAATGAAAACTTCATTTCTTTACTGCAAGAAGAAAGCCAGTGATTGGAAAGAACTAGAAGCCGTGAACACGGAGTTTCTTCCACAGACTTCAGTGACAGCTCCTCACATCGTATTTCCATTGATTCCTTAAAAACTAAAAATCTGAACCGGGACACTCTTTTTTATGATATGTAAATTTTTCTAAAGTTTCGTTATTGGTTCTTGTCAGTCATACCTGCTGTGGCACCTCTCCAAAACGACCTGCGCCAAAGCAAAGAGGAAGGGCAGGACGTGTATGCTGTCAAGTCTGGCAAAATTTTCTAATGAGGATGAAAAGAGGAAGTGAAAACATACTTGGGTGAGAACAAGGAGGGGCAGACTTGCCCGAATGTGAAGCACAGCGAGTAGGGGCTGAGAGTCAGACCTGAGCCCGTCAGTCAGGGCTTCCCGGTCCCGCGGCACCAGCGTGCACGAAGAGCCTCTGAGCAGGGCTTGTCTCAGGCCCCTGCCCCACGTCCTGGAGGCGGGGCTGGGGCACCTGCCTCTCCACCAGCACCCTGAGGGATTCTTACGCTTGCTGAAGTCTGAGAAACGCTGCTCTAAGAACTTGGGAGCCCTAAAGTGTCATGGCAGGGACAAAAATCAGAGATCACTGAACGAGGACATTTCAGGGCCCAGTGCTTGAGTGACATCTAGGGAATTTACACCCATTTGACTTGGGGTTCTGCAGATGCGTGCACCGAGGTAGAGAGAAGGAAGGTATTCAGTGGGATTTTGAGATTTTTTTAGCTCGGGTGATCCAGAGAATGTTCACGATTTTCACTAATATCAAGGATCCAGAGAAGTGCAGAGAAATACAGGGTTGGGGAGACCGAGATAGCACGCTGGCCCAGGCCACCCAGCAGCAGTCACAACACCCCTAAGCGGGGCACTCACACCACACCCTCTCTACCAAAGGGCACAAGGCACGGGTTTCACCAAGGACTCAGTCACAGACCAGGTGCTGTGGTCTGGAGCTGAAATGTCCCCCAAAGCAGCGCCTATTCAAGACTTGGTCTCCAACCTGTGGCGCTATAGGGCGGCGGTGGAACCTTTAAGAGGAGGGGCCTAAGGGAAGGAAGTGAGGTCATTGGGGGTGTGGCCTTACAGACGGAAGTGAGGTCATTGGGGGTGTGGTCTTACAGATGAACCTGAGGTCGTTGGGGGCGTGGCCTACAGGAGAAGGAAATGAGGTCATTGGGGGTGTGGCCTTACAGCAGAGCTGGCTCCTCCCCCCTCCTCCCTGCCTGCTGCCCTGCTTCCCCAGGACGGGAACACTAACCCCTCTCTGAACCCCTGCCATGAAGTGCAGCCCCAAGCAATGGCACCAGGCAGCCCCTTCTGTAGGATCTGAGGAGGAGCAGCTCGGCTCTCTCCTCTAAAGCGTCCTGAGGTGCGATTTGGGCTGCCACACGGGCTTGAGGGACAGTGTCCTGCAAGCCAAGGAGAAGCAGTGCAGAAGCACCATGTGCATGTCCTCCAGGTAGCAAGCTCCTGGTGCAAGGATGCCTGAGGGCAGAACCGTGGGGGTTTCCGCAGAGCACCCCACAAAGGCATGGAGTCCCTCTCCCAAAGGGCTCCACTCTCCTGCCAGGTGCCTCCTTAGGACTGAGCAGAGAGTCATTTAGAATGCAGAAAACGTGACTCTACCTTGAGTGTCTTCCCTTCCCAACCACAAGACAAAAGTTCCAAGCAGGTTGTTGCTTCTCTGCCTCAAAGGGACAGAGGAAGGAGATGGGGAGACACACGCAGGCTGTGCAGGATGCTGGTGGAGGACGCTGGCGTTGGAAGCCTTGAACCCTAGCAGATGCTGGCACTGGGGTGAAGCTGCTGGGGGGAGCCGCTGGCTGTCCCTGAAGCCCTCGGCGGCAGGCCGTCCTGCAGGGAGGAGTGGGCCTGCGCTCCCTGCACCCCTCTGGAGATGGCGAAGACTTACAGTTGATCAGGCTGCATCCTTAAACTTAAGTTGCTTTCTCAACTGCTTCCAGAGAGGGATTATTCCTGTGCCCAAAGAGCCCTGCAGAATAGAGCAGGCTGCCGGCGGCCCTGATGTGCGCTCCGAGCCAGGCCATGCACACTGTGCTCAGTGAAGCAGAGAAAGCAAAGTTAAAGGCGCGTTTAGCGCTTCAGAATGGAGCCCTAATCAGTGTCTTTGTGGAAGGATTTAGGAGGAGGGGAGGCTTCTCCTTGGCGCAGGCTTTATGTCTCATACAAAGACAGTTGGATGTAAAAAGCCCAAACTCCTGCATGCCTGCCCCTCGGTCCCCAAGGAGAAGTTGCTGATCGCAGGCTCCCCCGAGCAGGCATGAATCTTCACAGCTTAATAGTCCCCAGGCCATTGTGAAGCTTCTCCTGGGAAAGGCAGCTCATTCATCCACAGCAGAGCAAGTTCAAGGGCCTGGCTGTGAGAACCAGGAGTCATACAGCCGCCCAACACTGCACCTTCAGCCGCAAGCAGGACCCAGACGTGCTGTGTCCCCAGGGGGACGTGCTGTGTCTCCAGGGGCATCTGAGCAGCTCACCTTGGGTCTGCACAGTGTCCTGTCCAGGCGCTCAGGAAGGGTCTGCAGAGGGGGACTGCAGGACCCAGCTCCGGAGCCTCTCCCAGCTCCTCCTCACGTGCACCTTGGTACAACATAAGTCACTCGGAATGAATTCAATGCATGTCGTTGAAAAGACCAGTGTCAAGGGACCCTGCTTTCCAGACCACCTCCAACCCTTCTCCAAGGCATCAAACTAGCATCCCCATTCCGCACCCCGTTGCCTGAGTGGCATTTCCATTGTACTTAAAGAAGTTGAAACCCAGTTCATCAATATTTATCTCTCTACGCTTCCAATTTCCAACCAGGCCTCCGGCAACCTCAGAGAGATGGAGAGAATCAACACAAACATTTACTACTAATAATAGCAGGGAGAAAAAAGGGAGCGGGAGAGAAAGCAAGAGGGAGAGAAGAAAGAGGTCCTTACAAAGCGCAGGCTGAAGTCACTCCTTCCCCCACACAAATGGAAAATGAACTTGCTCACACTGGTGGCTGGGCTCTGAAAGGGCCCGGCTGAGAGGAGTCCTCTCTTTATTGTGTGGTTTTAAAGACTATTCTTTGACCTCTGCTTTTACCAGGAGGCCCTGTGAAGCCGGGGCCAAACCCCTTCGCCTGGGCTGGCCCCTGTGAACAAAGCTGTTACCTCTGCCTGAGGTGCCCATTCCCACCGGATGGGTCCACGCTGCGCTCCCTGTGTCGTGACTGAGGCCGCCCGCTCTTCTTCTAATCGCCCAGTTAGGGCCTTTACCGCCCAATTTATAAGAGGTTCCCATTGCTCCTTTACAACCTTGTGAAGGTGCACGAATCATGACTTCCCGGCTGAAAGGAAGACCCTCCCAGTCTGAATAGATGTCTTGTCACTTTGGTTGGTTTAACCACAACATTAAGTGCCAAATGGTTCACAAAACAGAACAAATTCCAACCCCAACATGGCACCCTTCCAATGGCTCTTCATCTGGTGGGCTGAGAGATCCCTCCACAGGCTTTCTCACTCTGTAGAGGAGTCAGGACCATCTGCAAAGCTCATGGTTCAGCCAGAACACAGACCTTCGAAGGGTCAGTGAGGTGCAAGGAAATGGAAATTGGAAACGGAGTCCAGGACAGAGCAAGTTTCCCCCAATGCCTGTGATCAACTCCACCTCTCACTGAAGCTCCGCAGTGGTGCTCATCTTGTAGTTCTCCAGCAGCCAGTTCTAAGGGAGAGTAGAGTCCTTTACAGAATCTGTAGCGTCCATAGTCTGGAAAATAAGTGGCCAATTTCTCAGAGAGGCACTGTGAGTAACGATACTGTGATTAGAACTGTTTCCTCCTAAAAATGGCAGACTGATGGACGCATGTCCTCAATGAGTTTTCAGACCTCCAACAATGACTAGGTTTGTGAGATTGGTCCTGAAAAGACAAGTCCTCGCAGGACCCAACACGTCAGCGAACGCCGTTCGTGAAAGGATGAGTTTGAAATGCCAGGTGCACGGGACAGAGTCTTGCAGTCAAAGCCTGCACCAGCCTGCAATCACCCATCCACTGGGCAGGTAGAAGGGCCCTTTTCTGCCCAGGGGCTTTGGGTACCAGAAGGATGCAATGAGTTTGATATTCTATGCTTGGGCAAGCCCCAAGTGGCACTGGGGTGGCATTGAGACACTATAAGTTCATTTCATAGCTTGCAAACTTCAGTTGGCGTTGACATTCACGATGAAATGAAAGGTCACACCAGGACATTTGTCTGAAGGAAAAGTCACACACACACACACACACACACACACACACACACACCATGCTGCTTTGGGCAATGAATCTTATAAGAAAGGGCTCTGACCTAAACGAGTCACAAAACAAATGTAACAAAGTGGTTCAAAGTCATTATTTAGGAGATGATTCAGGTTCTTCCCCATTGGAGAGAGAAAAGTCCTGAGAAAGGCGAATTCTGTTTGCTGATGATCATGAACCAAAGTCTTTCTTTTAGCCAAGTTGAATGGCAACAGAGTGTGGTGTTAAAAAATTAATAAGTAAAATTAAAACCTAGAATTATTTTCCTGCAAGGACTACTCTTCTACGGCTCTAGGAAAATAAAGTCTCCAGAGTGCTCTGTGCACAAACGGAAACTGAGTCTCCTAACACAAATTCCTGTGTGCAATTAGGTAAAGCCACTAGACTTGAACCTCAGCCATTTCAAGGATTTTGCATGGATGGGTTGAAATCATGAACATAGAAAAGTGAACGTGCACCCCTTATTTCAACTGAGAGTTCTCGCCTCCCGTGGAGAATATGTTGACGGTGAAGCTCATGGGGAAAGTCGTACAACCCAGTGCAAAGAGAAATAAATACTAAGGGCTTAGGGAAGATTGAGATGCAGACTTACTTGGAGGAGCTCGCCCCCTTCCCTGGTCTGTGCTTTGACATTCACGGCAGGTGGGAGACGCTCACACCCGCAAAACAGACGTGGGAAATCAGCCTCACGTGGCTCTACATAGGGATCCCTTCTTTGCCTTCACTACCCACTATGCCACCTACCTAGCAAGAAGCTTTGCATGTTCTAGCAGACAGACTAGTGTGGAGGCTGAAACGACCTGGAACATTGTTCCAGTTCCTGCAGGCTGAAGATCACCCATGTGCAAACTAAGCCGTCTGTTGGAAGTTCCCAGCAGGCAGGCAGAAAACACTGGGAACAAGCTCAACGTGGTCAGCGGAAGCCAATCTAGGACAACCCCTGCCAGAGGCTCCAATTAGCCCCCTGGACTTGCATCCCGGGGGCTTTGGCAGATGCAAGGTGTGCACGTCTCGAAGTGCTGAAGTTCTCAACTCACCCAGGCACCTGCAGACTCTCTAGAGGGCGCAGCAGGAAGCTCTCAGCAGTTTCTCACCAGTCTTAGGACGGAAACATTCCCTGACCAAGTAAGAAATGGCATGTATTACGCCCTCTCCGGAAGGCTTTCTTTTGCCACATTCTCTCTTTTCCTTTCTTTTCCTTTGCATTTCTGCCTCTACATCAGAGATGACGTCCACCCTGATGCTCCTGCAGGGTTGCACTGGATGATGTCATTGTAAGGAGGTGGCTCCCCTAGTGCTAATCCAGGCTAGCTGGTCACTTGCTTTCCAACTGCGTCAAGAGGTCAAGGTTACAGAAAGGCCATTGATCTACTTAAATCCATGCCAACTTTTTTTTTTGGCATGATGTTATAGGATCGTCAGACAAATTTGCATTTAACTTTTAATTAAGCATCAGTCATGCTGATATAATGCTGCGTTAATGGTATTTCTAGAGAAAACTAGTTGAACGCTCACACGCCCAAACCCTTTTTTTTTTTCCTTTCTTTTTGGCCCCCAGTGGTGCGTAAACCACATCCCCAGCCCTACTTCCATTTTATTTTCACGCAGGGTCTTGATAAGTAGCTGAGGCTGGTTTTGAACTTGCGATCCTCCTGCCTCAGCCTCCTGAGTCACTGGGATTACAGGCGTGTGCTTCCACACCCCACCAAACTATTTGTTTACAAACCATAAAAAAATTAAGTCTGCCCTTGGTTTAAGGAAATAGTAGAATATTTCTCTCTTCTCTTCTGATCCTACCACATCATATTTATTTTCTCCTAGGAAATCAAGACGTGGTCTTTACTTGCAAAGGTAATGACATTGGTATCCGAGGTCAAGGGGAATTCATTATATGTCCCTGAGTTGTCAGCAGGAAGCAGCACGCAGGCTCCATCTCAGAGGGGTGTAAACCTGCACTTCTCTTAGGAGTCTCTGCCAAAGGTGTTTCTGCCATCTGTGAGATGGTGCCTAGATTCCAAAACCAGACCAGTATGTGGACAAGAGAGGCTTGCTCCACATCAACTTTGTCCTTGAAATTTACTGTTTATAAAGCCAGGGTATAGGGCATGAATTCAGTAAGAATTGCAGGCGGTTGAAAGTATATAAGACCTCTGAAATTTTGATCCATTGTTTGTTAGCATGCAAACCAATGACAGCTATTCAGCTGTGTTCTTGAGGATTTGGAGATTAAGCACATTTCCAGGTATGTCTGGGGTTTCATTTTGTTCCCAAGACATGTTTTCCTTGGGCTTCATGGATTTACGGTCATTATCACATGAATGTGTGAAAGCGCCTAATGCAAAACAAAGACCTTGGACGGTCACATTTGGGGGTCCCAGAGGGTTGACCCTCATCCCATAAATTTCACAGATGTCACATGAATCCATCCGGATTTCTTACCAGCAAAACCAATCCTCCTCACCTCTAAATTGGGCTCTGGATGAACCTGAAAAATGACGGAGAATTTGGAGCCTTGCCCTTGGAGAGAGAACTGATCTCCCACCGAGATCAAAGCAGCACACCAAGGTACCAAGGCCGCCCTCAATTCCTGCTTTTCAACACCAAATGGGAAACGAAGTCCAGAAGTCCAGCAATGGAGATGGAGCCCAGAGGAAGGAGGAGGAGGCTGCAGGCTCCCATAGGAGGCTACTATCAGATGAAAGGTGTAACCCAGAACCCAACACTGAAGCAGTGATCACCCAGTTAATCCATTCAAGTGGATTAATCCACTGATGAGGTTACATCTCATCATCTAGTCCTGCCACCAAATCTTGTAACAGTTTCTCAGACATGAGCTTCTGGGGGACTCCTCAAACCAACATGTGACAAGACACTGAAGAGGTGGGCACAATGTAGCCAGAGAGACCAAGGACAGCCCCGGAGCTTAGTCTGAGTGCGAGGGGAATGAGGTTCAGGACACACAGCAGCAGGATTCTTGCCAGGAATCACATGGAGATGAAAGTGTTTGGAGGAGGAGTGGAGTCTGGGAGACCCTTGAGGATGCGCTCAGGCTGGTTGGGGAGAAAAGATGGTGGCTGGAGAAGGCTGAGTACTCATCTGGGGCAGAGTGATCCTGTTCTGGGGGGATTCCAAAGGCGACCTCCCTGGCTTTGCAGAGAGTAACCGGGAATCACTGAGAAGTGTGAGGTTTCCATAAAACATCATGCAAACTCTGTCTCAAAATATCTAATAAGAAAATTGTATTGTGAGCCGGGAACAGTGGCACATGCCTGTAATTCCAGCGGCTCAGGAGGCTAAGGCAGGAGGATCACAAGTTCAAGGCCAGCCTCAGCAAAAGCAAGGCATTAAGCAACTCAGTGAGACCCTGTCTCTAAATAAAATACAAAAGAGGGCTGGGGATGTGGCTCAGTGCCCTGAGTTCAATCCCCAGTTCCCAGCACCCCCCAAAATAAAGTAAGATTCACACCCAAGGTTTCCCAAAGATCCCAAATGAAAGGTAATTCTTACATTTATGTCAGTTTTATAATATATTCCATAGTTTCTGATGGAGTTAGCTGTAACTTATTGATCCATTCTTGCTTTTAGGCAAAAGAAATTAATTTCTTTTCTTGGAAAATTCAAAGACTGAGGTCAATATTTATGGTTCAGTTGTAAAATATGGTTTAACAATCTATGATTCCTGGTGATGCTATTTTCTTTCATTGCAATGTTTAGATAAATATTTCACATGACCCTCTTCTATTCAAATGACCTTCAAGCCTGGAAAAATCATAACTAATTTCTTGGTGGGATAATGACAAAATAAATGCTTAAGCAAGAAGAAACACCGATATAACAAATTATCATTCATGTAATGTCCAACTATTCAAAACTGGACCAAAACAATACTCCTGAAATTTAGTCAGTCTCACAGTGAGACAGACGGATGATTGACAGATAGATACATAGATAGATAGATAGATAGATAGATAGATAGATAGATAGATAGATTCCAAAAGTTCACTCGCAATGATGGCATACATAAATCACCCAAAATTCCAGTTGAAGAATTAATTAATTCACCAGGAGGAAATGTCTTCTCCGAGCAAGTGCTTAGTATATTCCATAAACAGAGTAAATGAATCATAAGCCAGATTGCACCTCTCTTCCAGAACTGCAGAGTCAGAGGTAAGCAAAGCATCACCTCAGCAAACCGTTTCCCACGGCATGAGGAATTCTGCTCTATTTTTAAACAACATTGCTGTGTATTAAATGAGACGATGCAGGCAGAATCACTCAGTTTAGAAATATTATCCGTCCATCACTTCACATAATGCACCTAAGAGCCCTTTCAAAATAGTAGTGCTACCCACACACGTTGTTTCAATATTATTATGTATTTCTCACATAAAAACTTGGTTCTAAAATAAAAGATTCTTCCATTTGGGGCAACAGCATTACCTATGAAATAAACATATTTAAACACTGTTCTGATCCCGACATTGCTGTACTTATTTTTAAGAGGCTTGCAAATTTTATCCATTCATATAATCTGAATATAAAGCCGGCTTCAGACTGCCTAAGGTACCACTGTGTGTGTGTGTGTGTGTGTGTGTGTGTGTGTGTTTGTGTGTTTGCATGTGTTCAGTAAGAAAGAGATTTTCAAAAACATAAAAGAAACTGTTTAAAGAATCAAATTATTTCACCAGAAATTCCTAGAAAGCAACCCAAAACTACGTACAAAATAACGTAGGAGTAAGTAGAAGGCATTAAATATTCTGGTCTCACTGGAGGGCATTTCTCCTTTAAAAACTTCATAATTTAAAAACAGTTTTAGGGAGTTGCGGGGATAGCTCCGTGGGGTATAGAACACATGGAGCGTGAGCTGCAGTTCCTAGCAGGCATGTGCACACACACGATGCAGAATAAAGAGAAAATAATATTGCATATAGAAGAATATTGATGCCTACACCTTGACTGCAGTGGTGCCTACACTTATTAGCGTTTTAGACCATGCATATGATGAAAGATCAGGAAATTACATACATGCACTGCACGGATGTATGCCAAGTGCAACATGCACCCCTGGTGGAAACTGGACGCATGTGATTTCTCTGCACTCTGCACCTTCTCGTGACTCCAATTCCAAAATTAAAAGCTGCTTCCAGGATCGACAGGGCTGTGGGAAACCTACCTTAGAACACTGCTTGTGGTTCTGGCACCAGACCAGGGATCCGTTATTCTGCAAGAGAGAGAGAAAGAAAGATGGACCATTCAATGGTTTCTAATGGTGCATCACCTTTAAACGTTTCCTTTTAAGAAGACCCATCTTGCCACGTTGATGCGCTTCTAAGAAAGGAAACAGGTTCTAAGTGAGCGTCACTTTGTCATTGAGTTGACGCCATAAACAAAGGCATTGAACAGGGAGGATTCCAAGCTGTCTGAAAGGGAAGGTCTGAGCCAGCTCCCACTGCGTGCGGTGCGATGAAGGACGGGCTCTCAGGAAAAGGAACAGAAGGCATTTTGTCCATGGTGAGCAGTTTTGGTCAGATTGCAAGTGGGGCATCTTGGAGGCTTTTGAGCTCAGCCAAATGACAATCATAGGCCTCTGAGCCTGGGAGGAAGACCCCTTGGGACAGCGCCTTACTTTCTTTTCCTGGCTGCGCATCTGTGCAGGAGAGACCCCTGTCCCCGGCCTCAGTTTACCCATGGGGGAACGTGCGTAACACAGAGGCTGCTGCGTCAGCCCCCACAAACCAGCTGCTCAGCCCTGCAAGCTGGGAGCGCCTTCCCAGATGCAGCGGGAGGTGGTGATGTCCTTGTATGAACACCATCAAGTGGACTTCCGTGAATGTAGATCACAGA
This sequence comes from Glaucomys volans, assembly GCA_020662805.1. NCBI lineage: Eukaryota > Metazoa > Chordata > Mammalia > Rodentia > Sciuridae > Glaucomys > Glaucomys volans. Next base: position 263,735 of record JAJEJO010003132.1, read on the forward strand.
GCCCGAGACACACGGAGACTACAGGGTACAGCCATCGCTCCCGGGCTGCAGACAGCTGTATGCAAATGTATGCAAAATGTATGCAAATGCCGGAGGCAACTGTAACACCCCTAGTTATGAATCTGAACACATCTGCATAGGAAATGGTACTGTGAAAGGAGTCCCTAAGAAGTTTTCAACTCCTCTGTCACCTTAGGGGACCAAGGCCAGGTTTGCAGTCTGGGCTGACCTTGAGAACCTCCTCAGGTGGCACACCGCGGTGGATATAAACCACTCAGCGTGCTTTAAATTCACTTAGCAGATAAGAAACGCCAGGCTGATTTCTTATCATCCCTCCTGGGAGCCGCGCATTCCACATAACTAACATTTTGCACGGGGCTCTCCTCTGCTTGTGATATTCCAAGTTGGATTGGGCTGGGCTGGGTGGTTGGCAAAGCAACTAAGAAACCATCATCCAGCGCGGGAGACGCCAGGCTACCAGTTCTCTGAAGTTCCAGGGTGGAGATGAGGTAAGGTGGCCTATTTCCTAGGTTTGAAGCTCTCCACCTTGAACTTGAAGAAGAGCTGTATGAGCTTGCAAGTATGAGGAAAGAAAGTTGAGATAGAAGCCACAGACCCTAAAATCCACCCGTTTAGACTAACGATTCAATGGTTTTAGCATATTCACAAGGTCCTGCCCAATAATCTAACATTGAAACATAAGATTTAATCTAACATTGAACATAATATATATATATATATATTATATGTATTACATATATTATATGTATTATATAAATTAGGGGTGTTTAACAACTGAGCCATACCCCCAGTCCTTTTATATATTTTTTAAATTTTGAGACAGGGTCTTGCTAAGTTGCTCAGGGCCCCCGTTGCTGAGGCTGACCTCCAACTTTCCATCCTCCTGCCTCAGCCTCCCAAGCTGCTGAGATTACAGGCGTGCACCACCATGCCTGACTCAATAATCTATGTTAATGTAGCCCCTTCCC
>JAJEJO010003132.1:264733-279398 GCA_020662805.1 Glaucomys volans
CACCACCATGCCTGACTCAATAATCTATGTTAATGTAGCCCCTTCCCAATCCTTTACAGGACTCCCAATGTCTCTAAATCAAACTCAACTGTTTGGGTTAGAGATCTTCCTCTTCCATGTGAACAGGCACAAAGAGAATTTGCAGATGCCGCAGGTAGGGATGCAAGGGCTCAGGACCCCACTCTCTATCTTGCCTGGGAAGGGATCACTATATTTGCTTTCCTTTTAAGGTTTGATCTTTTTATTAAGATTTCTGCCTTATAGGATACAAAATCTAAACATACAGAAAAGTAGAAACACATACCAAATCCTACCATTTAGTTACAGTCGCTTTTGATGTTTTGAGATGATTTCCTGGTTGACTCATTTAATAAAAATCTGATTTAAACCATGTTCAGAGTGGTTCATGCCTATGATCCCAGAAACTTGGGAGGCTGAGGCAGGAGGATTGCAAGTTTGAAGCCAGCCTCGCAACATAGCGAGGCCCTCGGGGACTTAGCAAGACCCTGTCCCCCGCCACCAAAAAATGAGACGGTGTGGGGATGAAGCTCAGTGGTAAAGTGCTCCTGAGCTCAACCCCTAGTAAAAAATATAATTTAAGGCCCGCACATGGGGCTAGTCTTTGGAGATGGCAAGATGTTGGAGTCCCCTAATTTAACAAATAAGAGGATGTTTACTCTGGGCACCTATTTTGGGCACAGTGGCTCCTGCAGGGACTTCTCAGGACCACCTCCATCTGGGCACATCCTGACCCACCTTGAGAGGTTCCCGCTCATTATTTGGAGTTGGAAAGCAGTAGGTCTGGGTCAAGGCCAGTTCCTGAAGGTTTCTGTCCACCAGACACAGTCTGCAGACCCTCAGCCTCCTTGGGGCAGATCGTGGGTCCTGCACCAGCTGCTCGCAACCTTGGCCCAAGCCAGATTCCATGTCCTTCCTGTCCAGGGCTTCCTTCTCCTGGGCGGATGGAGGCATCTTATCTCCAGCAGAGGGAAGCAGGCTACTGACCCCCTCTGCAGTTGCGGCAGTGTTCCCGAGAGAGGTGTCACACCGCCTCCTGAGATTCGGATATTTTCTTTTGTGTAAGCCCGAGGTCCCCAGCTGGAGTGTGGCATGGAGATGGGACTTCACACTTCCTCACTCCCTGTACCCCACCAGCGACAAATGGTCCCCTGGTTCCCACAGACATGGCGGGCATCCAAGACCACACAGGTCTTCATTCATTCATTCATTTACGCATGCATGCATTTATTTATTGCTAACCTTTTACATTTGTTTCAATTTTTGGAATGCAAAATGGTGCAGCCACTCTGGAAAGCAGTATGGAGAGTCCCCAGAAAACTAGGAATGGACCCACCATTTGACCCAGTTATCCCACTCCTCAGATTATCCCCAAAGGACTCTAAATCAGCACACTACAGTGACACAGCCACATGGATGCTTATTGCATGTGTTTATTGAGACAAGGTCTTGCTTTGTTTCCCAGGCTGGTCTCCAACTCCTGGGCTCAAGAGATCCTCCTGCCACAGCCTCCCCAGGAGCTGGGGCCACAGACTCACTTCCTGACATCTTTGACTGTTATTGCTATCCTTACCACATTGTTCTATAACCACGTCTCTGTGTCAGGCGCCCACCTTGGCATTGGACATATGCACCCCACGTGATCATCCCAGATAATGGCAAAAACTTCACTGACCCACTTTACAGTTAAGAAACTAAGAGGCAGAGAAGCCGAGTAAAATATCGGGAGCCCAAAGCTGGTGGTTAAACTCAAGGGCTAACAGCTCAGTAAGGAAATCACGGTCACACGAAGCAGGGTGAGTGGCTCTGGGTTGTGAAGGAATCCCCAGATTTATCATCTTGGAAGGGAGGGGTAGGAGTGGACATGGATGGATTTGAAAATTCCGTGTTTGGGAAGCAGCAGGTCGTGAGCTGAGGAGGCAGTTCAGTCACAGAGGGTCACCTAGCACGGCCAAGGTCCTGGGTTCAACCCCCAGCGCTGCAGTCAATCATCAGTCAATCTGCAGATCAGCTGATGGGGTGGGTGGAGAAGGGAGGAAATCACGCAAATTGGTAGAAAGTAGATTATAGTGGATTTGGACTTATCTCTAGGAATATATTTTTTGATTTAGTAAGTAATGTCAGAGGGTGGATAAAATACAGGACAGGATTAGAGCCAGGAGAGGGCGTGGGATACGTCCTTTCCTTTACACCCTCACTGTAGGAAGAATGGCCAAACTTTACCGAAAAACACAAAAGAGCCCATCAAAGATCACCATTGGCATGGGGACCCCACTTTCCCCCCAGGGCAAACCCTCTGCCCCTCCCTGAAACCCAGGGCCCCTCAACCTGCCGGTTCCCACACTCCCACCCAAATGAGAAACATGGGTAAGCCCAGAGCTCAGCCGTTACCTTGCTCTATTTTATATAACAGAATTAATACCAATGCATTATCTCAGTCAAGACAGCCTCACTGTAAGCAAAGATTTCCACTGGCATTAAGTAAAAAGCTCTGTTCTTACAGAGAAGTATTTGGGGCCATAGCAAGCGAGCACTGGAGATCGTTATGATCGGTTAAGAGAGTAGCCATGGGATGCTCAGGAAGGTGAAAGATGAGCCATGCAAAGACTTGCAAAATGATTGGCAGGAACTTAGACATCAGGGGCTTATTGGCTTTCAGAGGAGGGGAGCGATCCCACCCTGCCCATCCTCCGCTGTGAGGGAGGACACTCACCAAGACTCCCTGATTCAGCCTCACCCGCGAGATTCAAGAGCATTCACACACACATGCACACACCTGTGCGGATGCTGAGCAGCATCAGGAAGATTGGTTAGATGCCCCCCACTTTGGAGGCCCCTTTGTTTGGCCAGGTGTGCCCCTCTGTTTCAGGGCTCCCAGTGCTTACCTGTAATGCTCTGTGAGCAGAAGAATAATGCAAAATTCCAAGCACCCAGCTCACTTCCCTGCCCCACCCCAGGCAAAGCTCCTCTTCAGGCTCCCATAGCCTTCGCCCGCTAAGCCACCTGACAGGCAAAATAAAACCCGGCCTTGGCAATGGAGGCCTGTTCTGGCTTCAGGCCAGCCAGGAAGAAGCATCAAAGTGCATTAGAAGGAGCTCTGCCTGGCGCATCATGACTGCGACCTCCAGGTAGGATCAGACAGTGGGACTTGCATAATTACAGGAAGATTACATCTTGTATTTTGTTGGTTTAACCAGATCAAACGTGAATACTAGTCCAGCCAACTTGCAGTTTACAGAAGTTCAATCAGCTGCACCCGGCTGTCATTTCAACCACATTTTCAAAGTCTCTCCATCTCCAGCCTTTTGATTTTTTTCCCTTCAAGAAAAATCATTCTTCAAAAGCTTCAAGCAAAGAAAACACTCCATTCACTCAAAGACAACCCACATGGGAGGGATGAGGATAGATGCAATCCAGTTATCGAGATAGAACCATTTCAAAAGAGACTCATTAAAGATCTCGTGCATGGTCTTTAATATAACCAGGTGTTGGTGTGGCACAACCAGGATCAGCCCGAGGTTTAGAAATACAAACTGTCAATAACCCAATCCACGCAAAGAAACTGCAAATGATCGGCTGTGAATCTCAACAGACAGTTTTGTGATCATGTGAAGGACGTGCGTGTGTGACCCCATGACCACGTGATCCTGCAACATGCACCTCAGAAAAATGAGAGATGGCACTCCATTTATGTATGATTCATCAAAATGCATCAATGTATTCTGCAACTCATTAGAACAAGTTTTTAAAAAGTAATAAAAAAGGAAATAATTAAAACGGATTGTCTTTGACCCCAAATATTTTCCTATGATTTTAGAACCGAGGTGTAATGTAAATTTGCTTTTATTTGTGATGCTCAGGGTGTTCTTTGCTCCTCCCCAGCTCTCTCACACCCAGCAGAGAGCCCAGCACAGAGACAACTGACTCAATAAATAGCATTAATGGAAGGGAACTGGGGGGGGGGGGTCCTATAAAAGAATTTAAATCTGAGTCATTAAGTCATGAGGATCTGCAAAGAACTGAAAGGAAGAGATTGAGCTGAACCTCTTTCTCATTTTCTTTGTGGCTTCTAGGAAGTAGGTCCAGTATTTCGTTCCCCATAAATGTGCACAAGGTTCAGCAGGATAATCCCAGAAGTGGAAGAAAACTTCGCAATTGGTCAAATACAAGTGTCTGAGAAAAAATCATACTGATCATCATTTGATAAGTGTCACGAGTCATCTAGAGAAAACGACAGAATGGCTAGGGCCAGACCATGACATTTGGAAAAACTTGATATTATGTTCACATTTTACCATGAATTTGGACAAGGAGTGTCCTGATGGGTCCTGCATGCGGGAGAAGACTGGCGAGGGCTCACATTCTCCTGCTGCATGCTGTGTCTACTAGGGAAATGAAGTCGGCCCTACAACCTGAGGACTCACCCTCCCTCAGGGAATCTCCAGCAACTCTCCCAACCTCCGAGGTATGCCTTCAGGTCTGCAAGTTCTGAAGCACATTGTGCATTTGCCAGCACGTGAATGTGACCCTGGACAGCCTGCGTGTTGAAATCTTACCCCCTGGGATTCCTTCATTAATGGTATTTGAATGAGGAGCCTTTGGGAGTTCCTTTGGATTGCGTGAGAACATGAAGGTGGATCCCCTGGATGGCGTTCGCGAGACGTCCTAAAACCAGGGAAGAGACCTGAGCAGGTCTGCGGGCAGAATCTCACCGTGAGATGCCCTCCGACATGGTTTCACACAGTGAGAAGGCCCTGGCCAGACACCAGCACCACCCTCCTGAATTCCCAGCCTGCAGAACCAAGGAGCCAAGTGGACTTCTGTTCTTTATCAGCCACTTGCCTCAAGTGTTTTGTAACAGTAACAGAAAACAGACCAAGACAGCATTGTATTTGTATGGGAATGCTCATACTTACATTTAATTTACTACCTTATATCTAACAGGCTAATATTCAATGTGTTCTCTGTATATTCTGCGTTTGAACCAAATTTATATTTTCTAGTAAACTGAGGCCTCTCCCCCCAATCGTATAAAACCCTGGACGATTTCAAGATGGAATGAATGACAGGTGCTGAGGTAAATCCAACGTTAAGCAGATTTAGTGGGAGCATTAAGTGTCATAACTGAAATTTAGCAAATGGCTCGTATTACACAATAAGGCAGCCTGAGTAACCGAGCCGCCACAATCAGGTGAACAATGACAGCACTGATCATGTGCGACACAGAAATGTCTATACAGATCCCATTCTCCTCACACCTGCCCTGCACAGAGGAGACGGAGCAGTGCAGCTGACCCCAGGTGTCAGAGGCAGCATGCCCAGATGTGTCTCTGAAGCTTTAACTCTCCTAGAAAATGCTGGGTGGATTCTTCTCCATCCGGGAACTTCTCTCCAGCTGCCACATCTACTTTACTGGGAGACAGACAGGTGCTTGTTATGGAATGAAGGATGAGTCTAGATGGACCCAGGTGGGAATGGCCACCTGCTGACCCCAAGGGAGGGCCAGCACCGTGTCCAGGGCGGGAAGCTGAGTTGACCACATGACTTCAATTTCTGAGCCTTAATGGAAACTCACCTAACTTAGAGTTTGTAATTTGTGTCAGTGTTGGTGAGAAAGCTGGAGAAGGGAAAGAATCACAGGATGGGAGAAGAAAGATAGAAACAGACCAAAAAAAAAATCTGAGCTTAAATAGCATATTGAGTCTCTGGGCATAAACAGGAGACCTAAAGATGCTTGCAAAGTTGAATGCAATAGGACATTTTCCTTCTGTTATACAATATAAACGCATAGTTACTTCAGTGAGCTTTTTCACCACTGTGACCAAAAGACCTGACAAGAACGGTTTAGAGGAGGAGAAGCTTATTTGGGGCTCATGAGTTCAGAAGCCCCAGTCCATGGTTGGCCAACTCCATGACTCTGGCCCAAGGTGAGGCAGAACATTATGGCGGAAGAGTGTGGTGGAGGAAAGCAGCTCAGGACGTGGCACCAGGAAGCAGAGAGAGGAGGCGAGGGGGAATAGCGACTCCCCAAGAGCATGTCCCCAGTGACCTCCTTTCCCCAGCTGTGCTCCAATTGCCAAGAGTTACCACTCAGCGGTCCATTCAAGTTATCAATCCACCAAATGGATTAATCCACTATTGCAGTTACAGCTCTCGTCACTGCTTTAAAGGCCCATCTCTGAACCTTGCCCTTTTGGGGACTCTGCTTCCAAAACATGAGCTTTTCTGGGGGCATTTCTAGACCTCCATATCTCCTTGCCCAATTCCGGAGAGCTCCCCAGGTTTTCTGAACTCCAGAGAGAGTGTGGGACCCTCCAGGGCGGTTCCTGCAGTGTGGCCTGGGAGCCTCACTCCGCCTTCTTTCCTCGTGCTTCCTGTGATCCCTCTCCATGGTTAACCCGTGAGCACCACTGCCCAGTGATACCCGGCTCCAACCTCACAACCCTGGAACACGTGTCAGGAATCACCCGCCATGTGCGTCCAACACCAGGGAACGTGCTGTCTCACGGGGACAGGATTCGGGGGGAAGCCAAGTTTCAGCAACACCGGAGGCAGGGAGGCTCAGGTCCTGGAAAGAGTCCCAGAGTCGAGGGAGAGATGACAGAGGGGATGGCCTTATGCAAGGGCAGATCCAGCAGCGGCGGGAGGCAAAGCCAGAGTCACAGCCACCGGCTGGAGAGCAGGAGAAAGTTCAGCCACCAAGTACCCGGCTCCTCATTCCAAGGCCCAGACTCTACTCAACCAGCCGGGGAGGGCAGAGCGTGGCTTCACCTCAGCTTAACGCACTTTTCCCGAAACCTGGAGAGCAGGGTCTGTTGAGGGCATTTCCCAAAGAAGAACACAGTGTCCTTCCAACTGGTTATTGGCAGTTGTTTTCCTCCCGGGCTTTGAAAAGTGACTTGAGTACAAAGCTGTGTTTGGAAAAATGGAACAGAAGTGATTCTGCTTTGGATTTTGTAAAAAAGGAAACAGGAGTCAACCCCATGCCCAAGTTCCTACAAAGAATCACCATCATTACCAAAGAAGAGGAAGAAGAAGACCAACACAAAGAAAAAGGAAACTTAAAAACCACACTATTTTTAATTATTTACTGCAGTTTGGACAAGTGTTCCCGGGGGATCTGTGGGTTGAAGGCTTGGTTGTCAGCCTTCGGCACCATTGGAAGGAGCGAGTGGGAGGAAGCCATGCATTTAACAGGAATGTTGGAACCCCAGCTCCTCCTCTTCCTCCTCCTCCTCCTTCGTCTTCTCTCTCTCCCTCTTTCTTTCTCTTTCTCTCTCTCCCATGTGCTCCCACCATGATGAATTGTGCTGCCTCAGGCCCAAAAGCAATGAGGCTAACCCACCATGGACCCAACCCTGCACAACTGTGAGCCAACATCAACCTGTCCTCTTTTTAAGTTTATGACCTCAGGGATTTTGTTACAGTAGTGGAACACTCACACACATACTTGACTATAATTCTCTAGAAAGAGAAGAGTGTGAAGCAAATTTATAACTACCTGAAATGTAATTTTAAGTGATATATAATGACAAGCTCTATTTAGGAGCCTGCTTACATCTTTTTCCCCTTAACTGCTGTTGTTACGACTGTGTTTTCAGTGCGGGGTGTGTTACATGCATAGCAGAAAGTTTATCAAGAGGAATCTCAGCAAAAACAGAAGTCACCCAGTCAGTTACCAAAACATGGATTTTGCAAGATGTTTTAGTTACATCAGGATTCCCCCTTGTGCACGCGGGGAAGGGAATGAGTAATTGCTCTTCTGACTCACAGATGACTGGAGACTCTGTTCCGCGTTGTTTTATCCAACTTTATCAAGGCTTTGGAATTCCCACCTCTCCACGGTTAATGCCCTGAGTCACACGGGGCTTCACGACTGCCTGAGAACTTCAGTCTCACCAATGGTCACTTTTTCTCTGCAAAGTGCATGTGTCAACGGCATTAATGTCCATCTCTCCCTTCCGAAGCAGAGGCTCTGCAGACGCCAAGCTGTTCTCTCAATCAATATACCCAGAATAGCAAAAGGGACCAAAGTGAGTCCCAGACACCCACTGGCAACGTCTGTGAATGGCTGAATCCTGACTCAGGTAACGCCATCTCATCCATCGCCTTGCTGAACACAGTGCACATGGACCTCGCCAATGACACAACTGTCTCAGGACACAAGACTCTGCAGGGAGAGAGCTCCCTGCCTCAAGAACGCCCCCCACGCCCAAGTTCCTTGCAGAATTTCAGATCCCTTGCAGAGCAAGAGGAGCTGCACAGGATTAGCGTGAATTCAAAGCCACCAGAGCGAGAGGCTGCACAGAGGCACCTGGTCTGAGTGTGAGGAGGGCAGGTGGCAAACACCCTAAGAGATCATTGGGGACACTCAGGGGCAGGATGGAGGTAAGAACACAGGCTCCTCACATCCTGGAAGTGGATGTGAAATGAGGGGCTGTTACAAACACCTCCCTGCTGTCCAAGGAGAGGGGGACGTGAAGAACGGGGCCAGAGGAGGAATCTGTGAGCTTTCAACCTCACAATGACCACGCCTCAGACCGTGCAGGATCGTCCTGCATCTGCACACCATGCAAACGCCATCAGCAACCTCGGCAGCTTGAGCTTCTGTGGAACATTCCAGATCCCGAGAAAGGCAGACTGAACAGGGATTGGAGTTTAACGTTCTCCCTTGAAGGAAGAGGAAATGGGGTCTCGGGAAGGCTAAAAACGCATGAAAGACCAGTGCAACCACGGGGGGAAGCAGAAGGGAGATTCCTCAACAATCCAGGATGGAACCACCATAGGGCACAGCTATCCCACTCCTGGGTGTTTATCCAAATGATCTAAAATCTGCATGCAGTAGGGACAGGGCCACATCAGTGTTAACAGCAGCACAATTCACAACGGCAAGCTGTAGAGCCATCCTAGGTACCCATCAACACAAGAGACAAATGGATAAAAAAAATGTGATCCATACACACACACACAGATACATGCACGCATACACATATGATGGAATATTACTCAGCCATGAAGACGAATCACTTTATGAGGTTTGCAGGTGAATGGATGGAAATGGAGAGTCTCATGCTGACTGAAACAAGCCAAAGTCAGAAACTCAAAGGCCAAGGTTCTCTGTGATATGTGAAAGCCAGAGGAAGGTAAAGGAAAGGGGAAGGACAACATGAAGAACTGATTAAATACAAATTAATAGATGAGCAGAAGGAAGTCTAGTAGAGAAGAGGAAGGAGAACAGGGGAGGGGACAGAGGATGGGAGGGATAAACGGGAAGGATCGTGGAGAGAAATCGAGTTACATGCATGTCTGAACTTGACAGATGAACCCAACTACCATGTATGTCTATAACGCTCTAGGAAAATTTTTAAAAATACAAACATGCAGAGATATGATTGAGTCACGGATGACTGTCACGCAAGGCACACTCCCCTTGGAGGCAGACGTTCCCTTCCATGTTCCAGCTTACTCCTTTCTCTCAGTTGGGGAGCTCTCAGGAAGAACCTGAACGTCTTCTTTTCCTCAAGGAGGGGAAGCTCCTTGTATGAATCCGTCTCAGAGAGGCTCAGGAGGACCACCTGGGCCCGGAAAGCCCGGGCTGTCCGGCACCTGGCAGGACACAGCGTCCACGCACATGGGTATTCTGCAGAGGGGCGGCCGCTGAGGCTGCAGAGGAGGGAGGGTCCCAGCGGCATCAGGAGTCCCCAGGGGAGGGGTCCATTGCAGCTCATCCTCTGATGAACTGGAGAAGTCAGATCCCGAGGAGCCCCAGTGCGTCTTGACAGTGACAACAGAGAAGATGGCCTTCAGTTGCACTCTCGGGAACTTCTGCCTCACGGGGCGGCTTCAAGGCCTCCCGGAGGCAGAACATCCACGCGGGAGCCGAGTCCGCACAGGCCTGCAACGCAGGGCGCACTGCACGAAATCTGTGACTCGTGGGCCCCTCTGGGGAACACGGAAATCCAGAACCGGGGGGTCCCCTCTCCATGTGACGTGACGCTCGGGATGAAACACGCCACTGTGGGTTCCTGGGCTGCCGCGACAGCACCTCCAACCCGGGGGATGAAGCGAGGGGAATGCGCTGTGGCCTCAGGGCTGGGCAGCTGGGTCTGCAGCCAGATCGAGGTACGGGCACCACCGGGCTCTCTCTGAGGCCCCGGGGAAGGACCCCTGGCCTGGCCTTCTCTCAGCGTCTGGCAGTTCTTGGCATGTAGCCGGGATATCAGGACATATAGATTGGTTGGTTGTCATCCCCAGTTCTGGGCAGCCCAAGGCAAGCAGTGGAAACTGGACTTCCTCTTCCCCAAGGCCAGTCATGGAAACTCGAGTCTTTCTAGATCCTTCTGTCTTGGAGCTGGCTGTAAAGGAATTCCTTCGTCCACCCCTTCAGGAGGGGGCCTGCCCCATGCCCAGGAGGAAGGAAGTCTGCACAGAGAAGGCAAGAGGAATCTGAGGGGCAGCCCTGTGGGTGGCCCCGCAGGGCCCACCAGCATTAGATCACGGTGCTTCCGGCCAACAGCCTTCTGACAGGCTGCCTGTCTCAACCAGGGGACATGGAGACTCTGGAAAACCCAAAGCACAGGCTTGCAGAGCCTCCAAGCAGCTGAGCATCCTGGAGGGCAGGTGAGTGTGGACAGGGCCTGGAGGTTCTCTCCCCTTCCCCATCCCTGGCTCCAGGAATCTCTCCCAGCATCCTCTGTAATACATCCTCATTTCTCCCAGAGTAGGATTCCCACCCCACAAAGCCAGCCTCCCCAGGAGTTTGACAGACATGCAAATGCCCCATGTCACTGCCAGGCTGCAGAGGAGCAGTCTCTGGAGGCCAGGGGCAGGGAGCCCTCTTCCCAGCTCTGCCAGATGATCAGGCTTGGGTCCTGCCTCTCCCTGGGCTCCCATGACTTTGCATAAAAGACTCCAGATGTTTCTCTCTTGGCTTCTCCAGGTTTACCGAGCAGACTCCAGAGTCCTGCATCCAACTTGCATGGGGATCTCGGGGCACTCTGGTTATTGAGGAAGACACTCCTCTTCATGAACTCAGAAGCTGAGCTGGGGACGTCTGCACTGGACCTGGGATGTGTGTGCATGCTTGTGCACGTGACGAGTCCCACCTCAGTCATGAGAGTTTCTGCTTCTGCCAGACAGAGACCCGGGAGCACCGTGCGCCCAGGTCAGCACATGCAGTGTGGTCCTGGTCAGCCGCCTCTGCAGTTTCCTCCTCGCCTTTGTCAAGACCACCTTCATCAGGAGGGTGTTGTTTATGGCTGCAGAGGGCACTCCAAAAGCGCTCTCAATCCCCCTATTATATTTCAAAACAGGTGCTTGTCAGCTGGGATCTGTCCTGCCTAGAAAGCGATCCCCACGGGCACATTGGTGCCTGCTCTCTGGCGGTGACCTGCAGAGCTTAGGGATGCGTCTTAAATTATCAAGCTAATTACAAGCATCACGAGCAGCCAGAAAGAATAGGTTTCTCCAGCCTGCGACCTGGAAGCTACTGTAAGGACGGCTGTCACTCACCCTCTGGAGAAGTTCTGATTGACAAGGCACCTGATGCCCTGCAAGGGAAAACGATTATCTCCACCTGCATTCCCGAAGGATGCGAGTGACACCGTTTTGAAATCTGAATGTAAATCTCAGAAGCACCTGTTTCCTTGGTGAAGCGAGACCCCCACCTCAATACGCACCAACGGGGTGGGGGATTGCGTGCGGATGGAGCTGAGTTTTTGCAGAGGGGAAAGTCTATGCAGGAGAAAGCACCACAAGAAATCCACGTTTTCCCTGTTCTGCTGACGTGGCTGGGTCACTGTCACAGTGCTTTCTTGTGATGTACGCTCTCTGGTTATTCTGATTTACGTGTTGTCCACTGGGGACTGCAGAATAATTCCTCATGCTAACTTGGCGCACCTCACAGTCCATCTACCCCCGACTTCTGTGATGGTCCCACCCATTCATCACGATTCCGGGTGAGTTTCATAGGGACTTCAAAAGACACCATGTTTTAATGAGGGGTCACTTGAGAAAACAGGATGAATGAAGTGAGCAAGAGAAAAACAACAGCCCCACGAAAAAGCTTCGCAGTCGGAAGAAAATCTCGATCCCAAGCCAATCGCGTGGCCTGCAGAATCACAAGCACCCAGCATCCAGGAAGTCAGGTGTGTCCTCAAAACACAACGGATGACCTGGGGTCAAAAGACGTGGTCTCCCTTCCTGGTATCTACCCACGGTTTCGCATCTCGGTAGAATGTAACATTCTGCTGAAGCTCCTCCCAAGCATCAGGTGGGAGGAAGAGATCTCCAAGGGGCAGATGCACAGGAGAGATGCCTGGATTTCATGCTCTACCTGCAGAACTAACAAGCACTTGCAAAGAAACCTGAAAGAGTCCCTCCTCGCTTTGAAATTAGATGAGCTTTTTATTTTTATTTATGTATTTATTTTTTAACTTTTTTTCATTAACTTCTTTTTGACTGTGATAAATTTTTTAAAAATTCTTCTCATGCATGCATATAGGGTAAGATTGTCTGTCTCACAACCTATCTATCCTCCTTCCCCTCCCTGCTCACCCCTCTCTCCCCCCCCCCCCCCCCCCCCGAATAATCCAAACTTCCTTCATTCTTCCCTCCCAACCCCCCACGATGGATCAGCATCCACTTATCAGAGAGAACATTCAGCCTTTGCATTTTGGGGACTGGCTTATTTCACTTAGCATGGTATTCTCAAGTTCCATCCATTTACCTGCAAATGCCATGATTTCATTCTTCTTCAAAGCTGAGTAGTATTCCATTGTGTTATTGATGTATTTATTGACTCTCAGAGCAGAGTATGAGGCTCGAAGGATCCAGGGCTACACACTACTCACTGATTTCAACCCCAGGATCGTCCGCACCAGGCGCTCATTCTCCACACAACACATCTCAAAACAGCCAAAATTTTGCAGAGCTGAGCTCAGAGTTCTGAGTCAATTGCTTGGAGGTGCACAGCACCTAGCCACGCAGATGACCCCTGAAATTACAGCAAGAGACGGCAAGCAGAAAGAAGCGTGGAGCAAGGAACGTTCCTTACAGAGGTGGACCAAGGGATCACCCTTGGTGATCACACCAGTTCAGAGAGAGAGAGAGAGAGAGAGAGAGAGAGAGATCCCAGCTAAACACCGTCCTGTGCACTGGTTTATGTATTGACAACTCTAAACTTTGAGCTTGATTTTAGAGTTTACTCCTCCTAGTTGTGCAAAAAAGAATCTGCTGGGAAGCCATGGCTGGGTCATGCCCGCAGCAGCTTCACCTGCCTCTTCCTCACCAGGTCACCGGACTGCATCTTTATGCCACATGGAGTGATTGACACATGCCAATCAGCTTGCACGGGTACTCTCTATGATGTTCACACGCAGTTAGAACACCTCAGGATGCCGTTCCAGGAATGCGCCCTGTCACTCCTGGATGCACAGTCCTAGCGGTAGGTGGAGACAGGCACACAGAGGGTTGAAGCAGAGACAGAGAAGGATGCAGGTAGAGAGGCACAGATCCATCGCACAGGCCCAGAGGGATGCACAGCACAGAGAAACGGCACAACCTGGGGGGTGTGCAAGACAGGCCACTCCCAGCTGCCACCCTGGACAGTATGGCCAGGTTCCCACAGAAGGGTTGTGCCATGGCTGGGGGCGGGAGGTGGCTGCAGGCACTGAGTGGATAGAGGACCCAGATGCTGCTCAATGGTCTGCGTTGCACAGGTTGGGCACTGCACAATGTGGAATAATCAGGTGGGTACACAAGCCAGCGCTGTGAGGTTCACACAAATGTGTGGAAAGGAAATTCACTTCCTACTAGGATGGGTCACGGCAGGAATCTCCTTCTTCTTCCTTTGTTTATTTTCAAAAATTCAGAGTAGAAACTAGGACTAGATTTGTGAACCATGTCCTGTTGAAAATAGGTTCCGCACATGAAGCAAATCCATGGCTCCTGGGGGAGAAAAATGAAACATCAAAATACAACTGGACGCCTGGCCTCGCGCCTCCCTCCTGAGCATTTGCTTTTCTATGGTGACAGCTCACCAGTGAGGATGCTCGGCCGAGATTTTTTAAAGAATTTCTTTGCAGCTGTGAGGATTTTAGCTCATCATGTCTGATACAAAAATGTGGAAACAACGAAAAATAAATGTTCTCTATGTTCTTCAGATGCTGGTCCAGTGCTGGGGGTGGGTGGGGTCTTCCCACATGGGGGTCAGTTCTGGGATGATGAGCAAATGGACTTGGCAATGGTGTTTCCAGCCCATCCTCAAATAAAAAGTGAGCCAGGGAAGCAGAGGGAGGTGGGGAGGAGAGGGACACACACAGATCCCTAAATGCAAACTTTCAATCAACCAGGAGCACCTCACTGTCATGCAGATGTGCTCCCAGGAACTCCTAGGAGAGAGAGACAGAGGAGGGAGGGAAGGAAGGAGGGAGGGAGGGAGGGAGGAGAGAGAGAGATTTTCTCACTTCCAGACCTTTAGTTTCCTTATCTGTCAAAGAACAGTAACACCCGGGCCTCAGTTGCTGTGAAGGTCAGGGAGAGATTCTCTGCAAAGCGACTTTGTCAACTCCAAATCCTCATCACGTGCCATGCTGAGCATCTTGTGTCTGGTAGCTCAGTCCCTGAGCTTCCACCGTTGGGTCCACTC
>JAJEJO010003132.1:279798-300665 GCA_020662805.1 Glaucomys volans
TTCTTTCTTTCTTTCTTTCTTTCTTTCTTTCTTTCTTTATTTTTTGGGGCACCAGGGATTGAACTCAGGGGCACGTAACCTCTGAGCCACATCTATGCCCTTTTTATTTGTTATTCTGAGACAGGATCTTACTAGTTGCTTAGGGCCTCACTAAGTTGCTGAGGCTGGCCTTGAACTTGCCATCCTCCTGCCTCAGCCTCCTGAGTCTCTGGAATTGGAGGTGTGCACCATCATGCCAGGCCATTCTGGGGCTCTGTCTTGGAATTGGGGGATTGGCAAGGGTCTCCATATAGTTCTGCTGAGATTCCTCCTGATCCTTGAGGACCAGGAAGAACAACCCCAGAGCCAGCTCTGGGGGTGATGGTCTGGGCGTGGTCTTCACCCACCTGCAGAACCCAGGACTGGGGCTGTGTGAGCGCCATTCCTTCTCTGAGGTCCCCACACCAGCTGCCAGCTGCAGGCGAATGCTGTCTCCTCCATCAGAGGGACCACGCGGCTGCGAGACGCTGAACTTCGGATTGGAATGACCCAGCTCTTGAGTTTGCTCTCCTCTCCCCTCTAAGGTTTCCCTAAAGTGACAACCCCTGTCTCAGATAAGTCCACCCCAGCAGTGCCTCTTGCCCTGAAGCTGCCTACCTACCAACAATCTTAGCCCCGCGAGAACAGGGGTTTCATAGTCCCCCTTTGACTCACAGCAACGCAGGGGTATCAGCTGGATGCTGGGCAGGATCAGATCCATGTCTGTTCTGTTTTACGAAAGAGGGACACGGAACACGAGCCAGCCACCAACATGGCCTTCCGTCCTCTGCACTCCGAACTGACTGGCTACCAGGACAAGTCCTTCCATCCAACCCTCCCCACCATCAGGGGAAAACGCCTGTCCTCATGTCTTGGAAACCACGCATGCCATCTTCCTGGAAGGCAGAAGCAGCTGCAGAATGGGCTGCGGACGGAGCTCTGGTTTTGTGCTGGGGAAATCCAAGGTCGGCTAATACCTGAACCTTCTGAGCATCCTGCATCTCCCCAGAGCTTCTGGAAAGTTCTACGGCTAACGATGCCCTCTCACCCCAGAGTGACCTCCCTGCCAATCACACTGTTGGAAGCTTCACAGCTGCTCTATCACTGAGTCACACCCCAGCCATACGATTAAACTTTTAAAAGTGGAAATGCTTTCGTTACAACATTAACTTTTTTAAAAATCTGTTTTTGTTTTTGTTTTTTTGGTACTAGGACTTAAACCCAGGGATGCTTTACCACAAGGCAACATCCCAGCCCTTCTTAATTTTTTTAAATTTGAGACACAGTCTCCTGGCCTCAAACTTATGATCCTCCTGCCTCGGCCTCCCAAGTCTCTGGGATTACAGGTGTGCACCACTAGGCCCAGTGAAAGCATTAACTTTGTGATTTAGGCCCCAAGTGCACACACACGTGCGTGGGTTGCATCACATTTCATCGGATATATAGAAACATATCTTTGACGTGGCACACAGAGAAATGAACCAGTCAGTGAGCATATTTTCTGGTATGTTTTTAAGATGTTCCACTAAAGTTAAAGTAAGGTGGACGTTTAAGTCAGTACAAGGAGAAACATACTAAAAGCAGGGTAATTTTCAGCAGGCTCGGTGGTGCACCCCTGTGATCCCAGCAACTTGGGAGGCTGAGGCAGGAGGATTGCAAGGTCAGCCTCAGTAACTTAGCAAGGCCCTGTGCTCAGTGCTAAAGCGCCCCTGCGTTCAATCCCCAGGACCAGAGAAAAATAGCCATAAAAAATAAAAGAGTCGTGGTCATTTGCAATGAAGAAACACATGCTCTGTTCAGGGTCCAGTTCAGTCTTCTCAGAAACTCGCCAGAGATCCAGGGAGTGGCTCAGGAAACCCAAGACCAGACCCGAAGCTCTTCTTTCCCTCCTGGTGACTCTGAAGGCCTGGCCCTCCTGCCTACTCTAGTCCTCCAAGTCACTGCGGGGCAAAGGTCACAGCACAGGCTGGGCCTGCACCCCCTGCTGAGCAGCTGCTGGAATCTGGGTCTGGGTGGGTCTATGGCTGCAGCCCAGGGGAGGCAGGAGGGCTCCCCGTGTTTGTTTACTATTTCTGGGGAAAGAAGCTGCCCTCTAAGTAGAAGGAGTTAATCACCAGCTCCCACTCTCCCTCCTGCCCAAATACACAGCTTCCAATGCCTCCCTCTCATCTCTAATCAGCTTCCTGAGAGTCTCTCCTGGCACTTTTTAGGGTGAATGATGTCCCATTAGGCAAAGATCTCTTCACACTCGTCAAATCCCAGAACGGCAGGGCCTACCCTGCCAGCAACGTGCTATTTATCTTCCAGAAGGTTAAGACCCACTTTCTCTCTGGGTCTGGCAAACACGCGCGTGCGTACACGCATGCATGCACACACACACACACACACACACACACACACACACACTGACCTCCTCTGCACAATGGCTACTATTTTTCTTCCAACACTATTCTCCTGAGCCTCTCTGGAGAAAACCCAGAGAAAGAGGAGGTTCCGGGCCTGCTGATGACTTCCTAGGCTATTTTTAAACCTCTGACACTCAGGCCCAGTGCGGCCAGCAAGAGGAGGACCCGGAGGCCCGGAGTTCTCCACCCTCTATGTCCTCATCTAGCCAAAGACGGGAGGTCTGCCCTCACGTTAAACAAGACTACCAGCAAGAGACACGGTTCCCCTCGGGAACCATCTATCTCCCCGCTTTCCTTCTTGGGGATCTTCTAGCAAAGTTAAGAAATGAGAGTACAGAGGTCGCCTCCCTAGGGAGCTCAGGTCAACAGGATACCTGCAACCCCGCAGAAGATGCTGGAAGAATGAGCACGCTGA
Organism: Glaucomys volans; assembly: GCA_020662805.1. NCBI lineage: Eukaryota > Metazoa > Chordata > Mammalia > Rodentia > Sciuridae > Glaucomys > Glaucomys volans. The sequence goes on from JAJEJO010003132.1 coordinate 282,637, forward strand.
GCACACCTAAAACCTTCCAAGGTCTCTGTGCCCTTGATTCACAAGAGACAGGACTGGCTTCAGGGCTGGTGACCAGCACCGCTGCTCCTGGCTCAGAAGGCAGCTCAGGCTTCAGGTGTCATGCTCTGACATCGCATTTTGAAGTCCTTAATAGCTTTCCTCTTGGAATGCTTGTGTGTCTCTGAGTCTGATAGAGACTGAGGCTGGCGCTGGTGCGTCACCTGTCACTCTGCTTCCCGCTGCCTCCTCACCCGTCCAGGGCAAGTTCTCCAATTCCAGTGTCCCCTGGCATCCCGGGTCCCGCCGGTCTCCCTGTGATCACTCCAACTGTGCCAACTGCAGGGACCTGGGTATGGGTGGGTGCAGGAGGGTCAGGGCTGGGTGTGTTGCTGCATGGTGTCCCGGGTACGCTAGTGTCTCCCCCAGTTCAGATTGGAAGCTGAACTCAGCAGGACAGGTGCTTGGCCACCCCTGACCGGGCAGCTAGCGAATCCAGTAGGAAGCTGCAGCAATACGCTTGGGGTGGCCCATCTGCTGTGGGCAAGGGCCTCTGGCCATAGGAAGGGGCGGCTGGCTGGGTGTTCTGCCAGGCCAGAGCACAGTGCACTGGCTCAGCAGCCGGAAGAAGAGGAGTCCTGTCTGCGCATGCCCCTGGGTGCCCAAGCCCCCTGCCTATCCTCCTCCTTCAGCCTCCTGACTGTGCCCTGCTTCTCTCTCTGGCCATGACCAGGCTCCCTCCAGGGATGAGTCTGGAAATGCAAATCACTCGCTGCTGGTGATTCAGCACTCAGGTCACAAGCTCTGACACTGCACAATGATGCACAGTGAACCTCTCACCCATCAGGTCACTTCTAAATGTTTCTCTGCTGGGAGCCACGCTGAGTAGTGCATTAGAGAGAGAGGCTGCAGAAGGAAGGAGAAGCTCCTGCCTCGTGTGCGGGTGTGACTGCATGATCGCGTGATCGTCTTCAACATGCACAATCAGAAAAATGGGAGATCACACCCCATTTCTGAATGATCTACCAAAATGCATAATGCATTCTACTGTCATGGGCAACTCACTAGAACAGGTAAAAAATTAATAAAAGTTTTAAAAAAAGAATAAGGGACAGCATTCCAGAGTAAAGGGAGAGCTTGGGAAAGCATCTCCTTTTCAGTGTGAAAGTCTAGGCTCCCCCGCAGGGACAGAGAACAGGCATCTCCACACCTAGGCCACCTGCAGGCCTCAGGGTTGAGTCCCTCCTGCTCTCAGCATGGCTGCCAGCCACGTGGGGAGCAGAGTCTGCCCCAGACCTCACAGTACCAGGTGTGTCCCTCCACCCACAGCTCTGCTGCAGGGCTGGGCGGTGTAGGAAAGTGGAAAGACTGGGTGGAGAGGATTGTAGAAATTCCTGCCTGCTCGGCATAGGTCACGGCCCCTGCGGGCTCCCAGGCAGGGTCTATAGAACTTCTAGCCCTTGAGTGCATCCGCTGGGCTCATCCCAGCCCCAGCCTGGCAGGGTTCGCATCCCGGAGTCCCCAGAACTGGCTGCCATCCAGGCTCAAAGCAAGCCTTTTCCAGCCTTAAAAGAAGAGACCTCGAACCATTCCAAAGATGGAAGCAAAGGACCTGCTCATGAAACCGCCTTCTGCATGGGGTCACCTGCAGAAGAGTGACAGGAATGGACCCATCCTAACACTTCAGTAGCTCAGCCTTCCCACCCCTTAATCAATAGCCCATGCAGTGTCCCCCTGTGGATCCACTATGGTCTGTCCACTGTCCTTCCCAGTTTCTTTAAAGGTAGGGATGGGGGTGGGCACAGGGAAGGGGTGCTATCTTTCAAATCTGAAGCAGGCTGACTCCCTGCAATGTGGGTAAATCCCATAGGTGTTCCCAGGCTGGGGTCAAACCCACAAATGGCTTTGCAATTAATTACAAAATCCCCAGCACTTATTAAGCCCTAACTGAGTAATTTGCAGCTGATTTTACCCCAGCTAATTAAAATGTAATTGGGTTTGTCTGGCAACGTGTATTCTGTCAGCAGTTTTTCTTGGGAAGAGAAATGTAGCCAAGAGACCACAAGAAAACCCTTTCGCGGGACTCGGCTTGATCTCCACCGCTTCTATAGCTGCCGCAACTGTAAAACAAATAAATTACCGCAGCTGACAACTCAATAAAAAGGAGGCGAAAACAGATGCTCTTCTTCCCTGGGAATGGACTTGCTTAAACAATAGCCTGGCATCTTCTCAGGAGAGTGACTTTGGGGGTGGGCGGGGTGGTTAGGAACCTGGTGGCTGGGGCAGGTGCCCTCCAGGAGGTCTCCAGAGACCCAGCAGGCGCGTCCCCAGGTCTCTGGAGATTGCTTCTTGAAGGGCTCGCCACTGGATCCACCTCTGCTGATCCCACCTAGGAGCTCCCCGAGGGCCACTCTTTAGAACAACTGCTGGGAAGGACTTCCCAGAGCCACAGAGGCTCACCCCCACCCACCTCCTGATGCTCCAGCCAACCGTCTCCCGGGTCTTTAGGAGTCACCCCTCCTTCAGGCCCTAGGGGCGCACACTTTCAGAGCAGAGCGCTCTGCTTTCAATCCCAGCCCCTCTTGGGAAACCGCGTCTGTGTTGTGGCCTCCGCAGTTTTCCTTGGGGCGAGAAGTGGGCAGCCTGGAACAGGTGGGCGGCTGAGAGTGGAGACCCAGGAGGAGAGGCAGAGAACGGCGGCGGAGGACAGGAACAGGGCGAGGGAGTGGTGGGTTCCAGAGCTCGCAGCTCCCCTCCGCAGGCAACGGCGAGCCCCGCGTCCACAGAGTCCGGGAGCTGCTCGCGCGCGCCCACGGCACCCGGAATCCTGCGCAAGTCCTGCGGGGTCCTCGCCACTGTGCGGGGTCCCCGCAATAGCCCCAGCGCCCACCGTGCTATTCCCTGGGCCTACACACACACACACACACACACACACACACACACACACTCCTCCACCCTCCAGCTGGAGGAACTCCCGGATTCGTCCCGGAGCATCCAAACGCAGCCCGGCCAAGTTCCCCATGCCCCGAAACTGTTCCCTCGCGCTCCCGGCTAGTCATCAGCAGGACCCTGAATCCTGGAGCTCCAACTGCGCGCAGCCACTGTGCACACGATGCCCTCGGCCTGGAACACACAGTTGACCCCGATGCCCACCTGGGGGCCGGCAGGATAGGCAGCGAGCTCCGGGTGTTAAAGCCCGGGCTCAATCAAACAAGTGTCGGCCCGCGGGCACCTGCGGCAGCCCGGTGCGTCACCGGGACTCGTTCGGTGCCAGCAGCTCCCAGGGCCCCGAAGCCACCCGGAGTTTGCTGGCCTCGCCACCCGGCCCGAGTCGCGCGCGCACAAGTCCTGGGAAACTAGCAAATGCACACACCCACGCTCGGAACCACAAAACTGCGCGCTCGCTCGCTCTGTTTCTCTCTCTCTCACACACACACACCAAGGAAATGCCCGTGGCTTTCCGCTGGAAGGAAGAGAGCTAAGGAGATGCTGCTGGTTCCGAGCCCGAGGCTCTCAGTGCGGGCGCCAGCTCCCGGTGCAAAGCCCCGCGCCCAGGGAAGCCGCGCTCGCCGGCCGAGCGGCCCAGAACTGGCGCGCGGAGGCTGCGGGGCGCGGCGCCCCAGGGCGGCCGGGCGGCGGGGCTCCGTACCTGGAAGTGCTGGAGGAAGGCGGAGATGCGCGTGATCTGCAGGCTGAGGCACCTGGAGGCGCAGCGCGCGCGCAGGACGCTCCCGGCAGACAGCGACTCGTCCAGCCGCCGCGCCGCCGCCGCTCCGGGGCTCGCCGCCAGGCAGCCCCCGCAGGCCGCCAGCCAGAGGCAGAGGGTCAGGGCTGCGCCGGGCGCCCCGGGCTCCATGGCTGCGGGTGGCGGGCGCGGGCGCCGGGCGCTGGCCGTGGCTCCCAGCTCCGCGCCGGGGCCGCTCTGCCGGGGACCTCGCGGCCGCCGCAACTCGGCTGGAAAGTTCAATCATCCCACTCCCGCCCGCCCTGCACGCGCCCGCGCGCCGGCCTCCGCGAGGGGCGGGGCCAGGCTGACAGGCGGCCGCGCCATTGGCTGGCAGCAGCGTGAGTGACGGGAGGCGGAGCCGAGGCCCGTGGGCAGGTCTGAGCGGCTGCCTGCCAGCCGGGCGCTCAGGGCGGGTGACCCCGCGCGCCTCCCGTGCTGCGCGGGGCTCGGAGTGCTGGGTCCCCCAGGCAGGCGCCTCCACGGTGCGCATTACACCTTCCTGCCCCTCTGTCCCTCTCCACCGGCCAGGTCAAGGGCAACTGTGAGCAGGCCGGGCGGGGAAAGAAAGGTGGGAAGAGGGCCTCGGTCCCCTGGGGGCTCCAGAAGGTCCAGGCGGATGACAGAGCGCCCCCAAATTGTGCTCTCCCCTTTGATCTGCGGGGAGTGGAGGCTGCGCTCCTGGTTTAGCAGAGGCCAATTTCCCCCACGCCCAACAGAGGACAAGAGGTCGGAGAACGGATCTGAGCCCGCACCGGGTGCGGGTGGAGGCGCCCACCTTGGATGGCAGCGCCCACCTTGGATGGCAGCGCCCTGAGGCCTCTTCCTCCCCCTCCCCTCCCCTCCCCCTCTCTCTCCCCCTCTCCCCTCCCCCTCCCTCTTCCCTCCTCTCTTCCTTCCCCATTATTAGTAATACCTGGGAAAGGATCTGAGCAGCTAGGGAGGTTTGGAGCCACACACCTGTTTCCCAGGGTGTCCCTCTGGTTTTCTAGGAAGCACTGCCCTCCCCTGTGAGTGAGTTCTTCAAAGCAGAACCCCGAGACTCTCTTCCGCCTCTCTGTGCCCAGAGCTGCTGACCATCTCTTCCAATGCCCTCTGGCCACGCATCTTCCCCCTCCCCAGCCAAGACAGTGCCAAGCCAGCGGTGCAGGCATGCACAACCTGGAGCAAAGCTAAATTTAGCCTTCCCTGGGCTCCACGGGGAGGTGACAGCTCCTGGCAGGTAGGAGACCATGAAAAAAAAGAAAAAAAAAAGACACACACTCCTGTTGGAAGGTGGAGTAGCTGATGGACATTGCTGGGCTCTGACATCCCCACGTTCATACAGAATGGGCTTCTGGAGCCCAGCCTGACATCAGCTCACAGCCAAGCGCCTCTGCCTCTAGAGGTGCTAACCCGCTCACAGATAACCTGGGAAAGCCTGGTCCCCTTTGCAGAGAGACTTCCCAGGGGATTACCCCCAATCCCCACACTCTGCCAGCGCCACCCATTTCCCACTCTGCAATTTTGACTTCTTCCACTGAACGAATTATAATGACCACCATCTGCAACTATGAAGCCTATGACTGTTTTTTTGCAAGAACATCATTTACATGTGTATTTCCTCACAGAGCTAAAATCAGCAAGGCCAGTAGAATTCATTGGCCTTGCTGTGTTTATCAGGGCAGTGTCAAGTCTACCAAAGTTGTGTGCTTCCAAAGGTCCCAGAGGCAGAGGTGGCTTCACGGGTGTGCAACCTGTGCAACTGTACCGATTCTCACTCTTGGCTGAATGTTTTGTTCTCAGTGATATGAGAAAACTGTAATTTTCAACAAGTTTCTGTGTACTTGAATTTTATAAGAGGCCTCACAAAGGACAGAAACTGGCCTCCCTGTAGATTTTGGCCACAACAATATTATATACTTGGGGCCAGAAACGTAAAAATTTAGCCATGAGGTCAAATTACTTAAAGCTTCCAAAGCTGTAGGGGATCCTTCCTCAGCATTCATGTTTTAAAGTGAAACAAACACCTGGTCATTTGGAAGGCAAGCATATTAGGGGTGCCTCCATTTTCTTACAGCAGCTATGATTTATAATTTGCATGACAAAGCATGGAATTTGGATTCCAGAAGGTGAAATCCCAAGGGCAAACTTGCTGAGCTTTTAAAAACAGCTTTTTTTTTTTTTTTAGAACCAGGGATTGAACTCAGGGGCACTCGGCCACTGAGCCTCATCCCCAGCCCTATTTTGTATTTTATTTAGAGACAGGGTCTCACTGAGTTGCTTAGCATCTTGCCCTTGCTGAGGCTGGCTGTGAACTCAGATCCTCCTGCCTCAGCCTCCGAGTCGCTGGGATTACAGGCGTGCACCACCTCGCCTGGCTTAAAAAAACAGCCTTTAAATGTTCAAAGGGGTCACTATGCATTTTTAAAGCCGTGTGTGCGCTGCTGTCTGTGGGCTCTGTGGCATATTCACTTCTGTGAATAAATGCATTCCAGAACAAACCACAAAAGAGAACACACAGCCACCTCCACAGCGAGCTCGAGCGCCCAGCTGTGGGGCCGCCTCATGTTAGAATCATGCAGTGGTAAATAATCCCCGTGGCTCTGTTGCTTTCCTCCTTTAGAATCATCACGGGCCCACTCTGTGGGGTGCAGGCCTTGCTGGTGTTGTTTACTTTAGTTGCAGGTTGAAGGTCCTTTCCAAAGGAAAACATCCTAATAAAACGAGAAAGCAGTTTAAATCTAGTACTTTTATGTCCTCTGCCCAGTGGACACTACTGCTCATCTTGCAAGTTGCACTGAAATTTCTTTTTTTAATTTTTCTTTTTTATTTTTTGGGATTAAGAACTGATCCCAGAGGCACTTAGCCACTGAGCCACATCCCTGGACCTTTTTATTTTAAATTTTGAGACAGGGTCTTGCTGAGTTGCTGCGGAGGCTGGCTTTGAACTCGGGATCCTCCTGCCTCAGCCTCCTGAGTTGCTTGGATGATAGTGGAATCTCAGCGTTTAAACATCACTCCTGGTCTTGTATAGCAAGCCAACCATGGTTGGCCATCACTTTCCTATGTTCATATGGGCATGTGTGACAGTGAAACCCACATCATGTTCAACCACCAGAATGGGGTCCTCATTGGAGTAAGTCATACTCCATGTACGTATAATGCATCAAAATACACTCTACTGTCATGTACCTAGAAAGAACAAATTAAAAAATAAAAAGGACATATCTCATTAAAAGTGAAGTCATATATTAGGTTTAAACAGCATCTCTGGCAATACTGATTAAAGGTTTGGGTGCATTGGCATGGATAGGACATACCAATCTATTTTGTAATAATCACATCGACTAGTCCTTTCAATATGTTTAGCCACAACCCTCTTAGATGCATTGCTTTCTCAGACCCAGAACTTCTCTTTTCAAAGGTTTTCCAGTTACACTTAATAAGGATAAAATACGAAGGAAGCAAGTGTAATCTTTCTGCAATACGCACATTTAGAACCCATTCTTAGCTGGAGGAAAAGAAAGACTTAAATTTGACAGCATTTTTTAGTTGCCAACAGATTGTCCTTCAAGGACCTTGGTTAAGGGATCACTGGAGGGAGCAGGGTGAACTCAGAGATGAGGTGTCCTTTCCCCTCTGATTGCCTCTATTGGTGACGCCTTCTCGTGGATCTTCCCTGGGAACCTGCAGTTAAAGTCACACATGCAGAATCAGGAAGCAAGAATCATGCCCTGCAAGCTTGCCGGCCCATGCCCTCCTCTGTGTTCCTGGGCAGAGTGCTCAGGAACTTGGTAGTACAGCCTGAATCTTCCCTCCTCCTTCAAACTGGGTTCCCGTACTTAGGCTCAGCTTTCCATCCCGTGATCCAAGGCCAGCCTGGATCTAGGGTAATGGAAGAGGTCTAAAGGCTAAGATCTTAGATCTGAGAGCTTGGGTGTCCTGAGAGAGCGTTCCTAGGAGAGAAAAGAAACCACGGAATGGGAAGGGCAGGGTACCAGGAAGACTTGCACGGAACAATGTCAGATTTGCCTGTTTTACAAGATGATTTCCAGCCAGAGTGGGACGTGCCTCTGCGGTACTTCACCCACCTGCTTCCCGACCGACCCTTGAGACAGCTGACATATGGTGATTAGCTTTTGCATAGGACCATTAAATATATGCTCTAATTTTCACAAAGTGACACACCTACTGGCAATTGCCTGCTTTCTTTATCATCTTGCTAGGCTGTCCTGTGTGGGGTGATTTTATCATGATACATGGCTTTTCCTTTCGATGAGATTGTAAAACTGTAATCACAGCCCATACAGTTAAAAGGGCTCATTTTTATCAATCACCTGGATGTCTATTAAAAGATTTTTACAAACCATCAGGAACGTGGGGTTCTTTGAATTTTTTTTTTTTGCATTTTAAAGAATATTTTAAAGACATTTTGAACTTCTTGGAAAAAAAAAGATACCAAGAATTGTCAAATCATAGGATTTCAAAACTCTGGGTACTTTTCAAGAATTTGTCTCCTGCCCTTCCTTACCCCTCCCCTCATCCAGGGTCACCCTCAGTCAGTGTTAACTTGTCTGTGGCCTGTCATGCAGTCAGACCAAAAGCATATTCTACATTAAGTTGGGACTCAAGTTGTAGTTGTTCCAGATGTAAGTTAAAAAATTATTAAAGGATACAAAAGTATTGGAAGGTGCAATTTCTATGTGTCAAAGTTCCATCCATGCCTGCTTTTCCCCTGCCAGCTGGCTGCAGGGGAAGCTCTCTCTCACACGTGAGATGGTGTCTGGTGAACTTGGTGCCTTGCTCAGCACGGGCTGGACCAAGGAAGGTATGTTGGGTGTCTGAAATATCTTTCAAAGGATATTAGATGCTTGTGAAATCAGTGAGTAGGAAGTCAACTAATTTCACTCATATTCCAATGATAGCGACACTCCAAGAAGCAACCTTAGAGCAGTCAATGTTCCTATATCTGACTTTGCAAAAGAGCTAAAGCTAGAGAGAGAAAAAATGCAAATCATCACAAATGGAATACTATTTAATAGTCAAATGTGGGAGCTGTCTAAAATATAAAAAATGACTTGTGTATTTTTGGTGCTTGACACGACCAAAATATTCCTGGCATGCCCCAAACAAACACTTGGAGAGGCATAATTGAATTTTAAGAAATGTAACAAAATCTCAAATGAGATAACTTTTAAAAATGCGTTTCTCACTTCTGAGTGGCCGATTTTCAAGTGAGAAGCAAGATACAATTTTCAGTAAACTTCAAGCCTACAATTTTGCAGAATGGGCTTTCTTAGCTTTGTCTTCTAAGGGAACTCAAGGAACCTGTTTCTCTTCTGTGTTTCGTTCTTAAACGTGGAAACGAAGCAACAGGTGCTCTTCAGAATGATTGAGACACTGTTCTGTTCAAAGCCTTAAGTGGGTTTTTCTTCTCTGATAGTTTCAAGCCCCTTGAAATTTACATTGAGCTGTGTAAACACCAAGAGCTTTGGAGAGAAGGTTTGCACGGTCAAGAGCTGCTTTCAATGGGAGACAGCGCCACATGCTGGCCAGACAGGTGAAGTGCAAAGGAAAGGGAGTTAGCTCTAAAGCATCTTATCCGACCAGGATAACTGTACCCTCTTCTCCCTCAATAACAACTAAACGAATTCCAGGGTGCATTTAAAACTAGGGAGGCTTTCTCGTGTACATAGGTCACACTGGTTGAAGTTAGGAAAATTAGCACAGCCTTCCAGTAAAATTTTCCCTAGCTTTGACACACATTGCAAACTACCTATGCAATTCAGAGGTGAAGGGCATACAGTCGTGAGTGTGTGTGTGAGCGCTTGGGTCCAGGACAGCTCCCCTGCAGTGCACCCCCTGCGTGCTTCCTGGGGTTTTGCAAAATGCAAGAACACATGAATAAAGTGTTCCAGGTGAAGCAGGGTAGGACAAAGCCCATAAGCTTGACCTCGTTAGAGACACAAAGACCCAGAAAATGAGGAACCACACATGGAGAACTTCAGAGGAGCCCCATGCTACTTTAGGACCATGTGCATGGGAGCTATGAATGAAATCACTGGGGCGTGAAATAAGAGCTTCCTCTTCCAAATGCACAGGATTGAAAACACCCCTCAGGATACAAATAAAGAACACACACACACAAGCACAGAGGGACACACACACACACACACACACACACAAGCACACACACATGCACACACACATTTTGGTTTACACCCAGGATTTTCTATGGTGGCTAATTTGAACCAGTTGGAGAATATTCTGCTCTGTGGCTGAATTTTGGGTGTCACAAGGACTCAGAAATCAAAATTGCCTTTCCTTCCCTCTGGTCTCCTTCTCCTTGCTGTGTGGACCTGGGAATGCCCACCTCCTATGCACCTGAAGTGTGGACCCTGAGTTTCAGAGATGGCCAAGGTCAAAGCTCACTCTGTTCTTTTTTTTTCCTTAGCAATGTGTTTTCTCCAGAGTCTTATGGATGACAATCAACATCAAAGATGGCAAATAGGATTTTCCTGGTTTTTAAGTAGAGATTCCTTAAGGGAGTATTTTCCAAATACTTTTCTGAATATTGCCTAATGTCAAGAAAAATTTTGGCAACATTGTAACCACTTCCCTGCTCAAAAGGAGTGTAAGTGGAGGGATGGTGGTGTGTTCACCCATATTCGTTTTCTCTTCCTGCACATAATTAGTCGCTACCATTCTGGACAAGGAAGGAGAGATCACAAAGTATTCATTCATGAGGAATTTATTTTCAGCATCTTGGTATTTACGCTCTAATGTTCTTTACGTATGGGAGGACTGTGCTGGGAAATGTTCAGCTGAGAGCAGTCATGTAGGCAGATGTGCACCCACACCATAAATAATAAGAATCCAATCAAATAATGGGCTAATTGGAGAGCTGATTAACTCTTCCACATTAGCAGAGCAGTGTTACAGGGAAGTATTATAGGAAGAGAGAAAGGGAGAAAGAAAGAAAGAAAGAAAGAAAGAAAGAAAGAAAGAAAGAAAGAAAGAAAGAAAAGGGAAAGAGAGAGAGAAAGAAAGAAAAGGAAGAGAAAGAGAGAGTGAGAGAGAGAGAGGGAGAGAAGGAAGGAAGGAAGGAAGGAAGGAAGGAAGGAAGGAAGGAAGGAAGGAAGGAAGGAAAGGAGGGAGGGAAGGAGGAAGGAAGGGAGGGAGGGAGGGAGAGGGCATCTCCACAGGGCGGGGGCAGCACAGCCCTGCCTCGGGCCTCAGCCCCCGCCGACCAGCACAGGAGGCCTTCCTGACCAACCGCAACAGCACGGGTCCCTTTACTGGAAACTCTAAAGCGTGCAGCCTGCGAGGGATGCCTGGGTTGGGACCTCGCTCCCCCTCAGCAGCTTCTAGCATGGGGTCTTGGGAGCGTTATTTATCTCCTCCACACTCCAGTCCCTTCAAATATAAATGGACACAAGTAACGACCTCATGGTGTTGTTATTATGGTCTGGACACAATTGATCCCCCAAATCGTGTCAATGCAGGAGAGATGGACTGTGAGAGCTGTGACCTAATCTGCCCATCATAGTCTGAACAGACCGAGTGGCAGGTGACTGTGGGCAGGTGAGCATGGCTGGAGGAGGGGGTCAGATACTCTGGCATCTTCTCTGCACCCCCATGCCCCAGCTGCCTGGTTCCCATGAGGGGAGCAGCTTCCCTTCGCCATGACGGGCTCCCTCCCCTCGGGCCCAGAGCAATGCAGCTGGCCGTCTACGGACCGAGACCTCTAAAATCGTGAGCCCCCAATAAACTTTGCCTCCCCTGGGTTGTTCCTGTGAGGCGCTTTGGTCAGAGCGATGCAAAGATGACCGGAACAGCTGTCATAGGGATTGACTGTCTGTCACTCTGGACAGCTCCGCTCTCGTCCTGATGGCGGCTGTGCCTCTGAAGTCTGCCTTACCCGCCACCCGGATGTCTGCACAACGTTCTGTCTACAATAGGGATCGATCCTCTCTGCAAGTCGCAGCTGGCTCCCCTGGTGACAGGACGGGCGTTGACCATGCAAAGTCCCTTCATGAGGTGTTCCCTGCTGGAACCTCATCCCACTCCGCACCCACCATCGCCCAGCGTGCGGGAGCAGGAAGAAAGAGCTAGCCAGGTGACATGGTGTCTCTGTGTGCAGGGGCCCTCTCTCCTGGGATGTCCTTCTCTTTGCCTGAAATCGCTTTCCACTCTACCAATTTATCATCTTGACTCTAAGTAAACATGCTGTCTTGCAGGAAGGGTTGGTGACCATTCTCCCAGACTCTGAGCGTGACCTTCACTCTCTTGGGGTTTATTGTGATCATGACCACTGCAGGTCATTACCTCTCTGTCCCTGCGTCTCTCTGCATCTCCACGTCTGCACCGACCCCTTCATGAGGCCGTTTCTGAGCGCTGTTCAGCAGTCTTTGCGGGGTCTGGAACTCGCACACATGCATTCCTTCCCCGGTAAGCGATCTCATTTCCTTTGTTATTTACTGTCTTGCTTTTTACAGTTTCCTAATTGCATTTCATCTACAACTGTCACTCAAGGTGTTTGGAAGTGTGACGGAGGCGCTGACCAACAGTGTGGGAGTGAGCTGACATCTCCCAGGCCTGAAAACTGGAAATAGCAGTTCACCCCTGTCTCTGCTTCCCAGAATGCAACTGGGCTGCTATCCCGCACACGGCCGGCTGCACCAGCCAGCAGGGGGCAGTGCAGGGCCGGCCTCGCAGCGCCAGCCCCCGCCCTGAGAGGAGCGGGAGAAGCTGGAGGCTGTCCACCCTCCCAGCGAAAACTGCTTCATCCACAGAGCTTTCAAAGACGGTACCGAGTCGCTCTCCAGAAAAACCTGAGAGGCCCTGGAGAAATAGGAAGGAAGCTCTCCAACCACTATCTGACACAAGGAAGCAAATCAGGGGTTATTGGAGGGAAATGTCTCTCCAATAAAGAACAGAATGCAGGAACTTTGAGGGACATAGAAGAGAGAGAGAGAGAGTAGTTGGACTTTGGATATATTTGACTTTATTAAAAATTACCCCCCCCCCCAGGGTTAGAGAAAGAGGCCTTAAAGAAAAGAAGTCATTCTAATGTGGAAAGGAATTCTCACTCAATGCACAACTGAAAATGGATTAGGATGAAGAGTCTGGAATTAATTCCTGCCAATCAATAAAAAGAGCACACATGCAGACCAAAAAGAAGAAAAGTTGGGCAAAATTTGAGAATTAGCATTGGACAGAAGAATAAACGTATTTCTCAAACATGTCTGAGCAGAGTTCAGAATCACTGGCGATCAGAAAAAAATACCTAAGATAAGATGAGCCTTGTGCTATTTTAAGGTCAGTTGATATGACCTTACACGTTTGCATCCTGAAAGTCTACCATGCTCACTTTGGGCTGAAAATTAGAAGTCTTTTGGGAGAAAGTGGACCTCCACAGCATGGATCATAGTTCACTAAAGGGGGTGTCGATGCACGCTCTCTATGACTCTGGAGAGGAAATCAGACCACACCCAGAAAAAGCACCCCTTCACACAGGCTGTAATCTCTCCTGTCCACTCCTGGGCAACCCAGGTGGCCATATTGCACATTTCAGGTACAAACCATGAGCAAATCTGTAACTGCCCCGCTCGTGTTAGCAAGACCTTAAAACCAGCAGAATGTCCACTGCAGGAGGCAGATCCACAAGCACCAATGCAGTCACAGCAGGAAGTGTGGTATTGCTTTCAGAATAAATCCACTGCGGAGAGGTGTATCTTAAAGAAAGACCTTAATAATACAATAGCAAATGTTATGGTTTGGATATGAGTTGTCCCCCGAAAGCTCACGTGTGAGACAAAGCAAGAAGATTTAGAGGAGAAATGATCGGGTGGTGAGAGTCTTAACCTATCCAGTGGATTAATCCCTGATGGGATAACTGAGTGGTAGCTGGAGGTGGGCGGGGTGTGGCTGGAGGAGTGGGCACTGAGGATGTGGCTATGGGTATATATTTTGCATCTGGAGAGTGGAGTCTCTCTCTCTGCTTCCTGATCACCATGAGAGCTGCTTCCCTCTGCCACACTCTTCCACCATGATGTTCTGCCTCACCTCGAGCCCTGAGGAATGGAGGCAGCCCTCTGTGGACTGAGACCTCTGAAATCATGAGCTGTCAAATAAACTCTTCCTCTTCTATAATTGATCTGATTGGGTCTTTCAGTCACAGCAGCATAAAAGCTGCTAAAACAGTGAACTTGAAAACACTCAGGCACAGATTGCATATGGCAGGCTGACCTCTGTGAAGTGGAAGCTAACTGGAATCACGATGTACTTCCCTAAGCTGGTGTGTGCAATCAGTCCACATTAAAGGGAAAGAAAGGAGAGCAGCTGACAAGGAATACCGGGTCGTGGTGAAGACGGCAGGAATTGCAGAAGACCCAGCTTTGGTGGTGGTGACGGATCTGCAGGTGACGGTACTCTTTTAGCAGGAAGTAATTAAACAGCGAGCTGAGTATGCCAATGGGCTGTATGTGGAGCAGTGATGAAAGTTTCAGGGACGGTGAAGAAGAAGTTCGAGCAGCATTCCATGTGTTGGGAAGGATGGCGACGCTCACTCAGGAGAGCTTCTCCATGCATGCAGACCTCGGGCAGAAGTTACCAGATGAAGAGGCTGAAGAGATGATCAGAGCTGCAGAGGCTGACCTGGGCCGCCTGGGGTTTCCGTGGTGACTTGTCTGGGAGAGGTTTCTCCGTACTGTCTGGAATGTAGGCATGCACAGAAGTGCCGACTTCATCACTCTATTTTCTTCCTTACCTGACTGACCTTGTCTGGAAACTTACGTTAGAAAGCAGCTTGAGGAATCTCCACACTGCTTTCCAGAGTGGCCGCAGCATTTTGCATTCCCACCAGCAATGCATGAGTGGACCTTTTCCCCACGTCCTCGCCAACACCTATTGTTACTTGTATTCTTTATAATTGCCGTTCTGACTGGGGTGAGATGAAATCTTAGAGTAGTAGGATCTGACTCTCTTCACAGGACTCCTAAAGTGCAAGAATTAAAATCAAGAATCAATCAATGGGATGGATTCAAACTAAAAAGTTTCTTCTCAGCAAAGGAAACAATCAAGAATGTGAAGAGAGAGCCTACAGAGTGGGAGAAAATCGCTATCACATGCACCTCAGAAACAGCATGAGTCTCCAGGATGTATAAAGATCTCAGAAAACTTAACACCAAAAACACAAATAACCCGATCAATAAATTGCCAAAGGAACTTAACAGGCACTTCACAGAAGAAGATACGCCATGGATCAACAAATACATGAAAAAATGCTCAACATCTCTATCAATTAGAGAAATGCAAACCAAACTCATCACCGTTTGACCATCCAAAAACTGTAAAAGAGAATCGTCTTTTTGTAAAATGCCATAGTGATTACAAATGATGGGAAGCACTTCCCGTGTGTTCCGTCTCCCTGGAATGCGAGGTCCGTGACAGCAGAGATCTGTGTCCATCTGTGCTGCGCCTTGTGTCTGCTCGCCCTCTCTGTTTCTGCTGCTAACCCTGCAAGCTGTGCCCCTAGGCTGTCCTGTGGACAGGTGTCCGGCTGGGGTGGGCCAGTGGCAGGTGTTTCCAGGTGGCTGTGATCGTCGTGCATTTATAGCATGGGGGATGTGACAGTGGGGACCTCCCCTCTCCTAGGTGATGCAGACCCTGCCTCTGGAGTTTGCTACCTCCTACAGGGCTCTTCCCCGCAGGGGTGCCCGGGGCTCGCTGAGTTTTCTTTTTGCCTTCTCTGACCTGGCCGTTCCCTCCTGGCTTTATAAATACTCTCATGCCCTCCAGAATTAACAGTCCTCTGATGTAAGTGCCGTGGTTTCTGCTCTCCTGGAAGATCTTGAAATGCGTGTTTACATTTCTCCAGTTTTTTACCACTTGCTTCTGACGTTGGGTCAGAGAAAGGCCCTGGAGGCAGTGGACGGCAGGTCCTTGTCCCACCACGTCATACAACCCAGTCGTTATTCAGCTCACCAGGTTCTGAGGAGCGGGTCTAGTGTTATGGGTGCTCCCCATTATCTTGTGAGATTGGCCCTGTAAAGCACCACGTCAGGCAGGCGGTGCCATCTGAGGTACAGTGACATCGCAGGCACACCCAGCGGCGTCATGAGTCATGAGCTTTTAATTCTAGGAAGGGACACACTGAATTTATCTCTGTGTCCTTGTCATTCAGCTCCATGCCTGCAATGTAGCGGGGGCCTGATAGATGCTGATTTAATGATGAAATGAATGAAGTGGAAGAATTAAAAATCGTGCACGCCAGGGGGCAGGTTACACAGGACCATGTGAGGTCGCCCAAGAGGTCTGGCAGCCCATGAGCACAGAAGGGAAGGAAGGGAAGGAAGATCCCCTCGTGTGCCACACAGAAGGGCAGAGGCTAGAGGCACTGGAGGTACACACAGCCTGGGTTGGGAGCAGAGGGACTTCCGCTGGGACCTCCCAGCACCTGGGCAGCCTGGTTTCCGCACAGGCTTGGGACACGTCAGACCCGACAGTAGTAGTTGTTGGATGCTCACTATGGTGACCTCGGTGCTCTCTGGGGAAGGTCACTCCCGTGAGGATTCAAGCATGCTTCATAACATGGATGTCATGAAGGGATGAGCACCACCCTGGAGGCAGGACCACACAATGGGAGGTAGAGAGAGTCCAAGTCCGTTCCACAGTGTCATGAGCATGTATCGTGGCTGCGGCCTGGGAAGTGGTGGTCCTCAAGGCCTGGCCCCCAGCCTGTGGGGCTGCTGGGGGGATGTGGAGCCTTTAGTGGGTGGGGCCTCAGGGGAGGAGGTTAGGTCATTGGGAGCATGGCCTTGAGGGGGACATTGGGACCCCAGACCCTCCCTCTCCTTTCCCTTCCTCATCTCCATGAGTGACTGGCTTGGCTTCTCCACACTCTCCCCACCATGACGAGCTGCCCTGCCACAGGTCCAAAGCAATGGGCCAGCTGAAGGTGGACAGAACCCTGA
This sequence comes from Glaucomys volans, assembly GCA_020662805.1. NCBI lineage: Eukaryota > Metazoa > Chordata > Mammalia > Rodentia > Sciuridae > Glaucomys > Glaucomys volans. The sequence goes on from JAJEJO010003132.1 coordinate 299,317, forward strand.
AAGGGTGAGCCCAATAAGTCTTTGCAAGCCAGTTAACACAGTCCTTATCACCCTCCCAGCTTCAGAAGCTCCCTGTGCAGGTCCCATCGCGGGAGCGGCAGGATCATGGCGGACCTCCAGTGGGTCACATGGGATTATTTCTGTTCCAAGGCGTGGGGTCCCTCCTCCGCCACTGCTCAGTTGTCTGGAGGGAAAAGGCTCCACCACCATGTGTCCTGATGCCACGTGCATCCCCACACGGGTCACACGAACAAGTTGTGGCCACACTGGGACCCAGGCCGTGGTGGGGTGTCCTAGCTTCCCCTGGGTGGGGAGATGATGTGGTCAGGAGCTGTCAGGAGGCATTTCCCTGGAGGCACCTGGGGAAGGGAGCATGCAGCCACTGCCCCCTCTTGCCTCTCTCTGGTTTCAGGTCCCCACTGGCCCTTCCCTCTCACTGCAGGTCCTCGAAAGCAGAACCCCTGGCCACTTGATGGCACCTGATGGACACCTGATTCTGGTTCAGAGGGACTCAAGTCTCGGAGGGGTGACGCCACATTCATCGGGCTTCCGCTGGCTTTGCAAGTAACACACTTGGAATCCGAGTTGGCTTGTCATCTGCTTGCTGTGCAGACCCACAGGACAGTGACGAGCCCAATGAGCAGGGGTCACCATGCTGCTGCATAGAGATGGCGCGGCCGCAGGGTGTGGTCAGCCTTGTCCTCAGCATCTGCCTCTGTCCACCACCCCACACACTGGGCGAGCGTGCTCTGTGGCAAGTTGGCTGGCTGTGTTCTCCGAGAACTCCTCTCTCAAGTTTAAGTTCAAGTTCTAGGCTCACCGGCAAACCTGGGCCCACCTGCCCATCACCCACCCATCGGTGCCTGTTTATAGGTCATAAAACATTCCAGGTTGTGGAGCAGAGGCCAACACAATGCCAATGTGGGATTTAAAGATGGTGCCTTTTAAGCAATTTCTGTCCAGGATGTGGTTGGAACATGGCTCTAGTGAACCCAGCCTTTCTTCCCCTTGGGAACGTGCCTTCCGGCACACTGAGTCCACCTGTTCACATAGGATGTGGCCACAGGTCCCATGAGCTACAGCACAGGTTGCTCATGACACAGACACACAGTGAGAGAGGGGTTGTTGAGTGACTTCTCTGTTGTGCGAACACCACAGAACAACAGCGTGTCTACCCAACCCACAGCAGCTCTCCTGCCACCAGGGTCCGTCTCAGGGGAGCGCCAATGTGCATCTGGTCCCTCATTGACAGAAATGCCATGTGACGGGATTGTTGAATGAGGTGCACCTTTTTCCCATGTTTCTCCAGGTCCAGATTCTCCTTTGGGCTCCCGGAAACTCTTAGGAAG
>JAJEJO010003132.1:300765-314324 GCA_020662805.1 Glaucomys volans
CCCTTCCGATTCGGCTTCGCAATGAATAAATCAAAGCCCTCGCGTCTCAGCCGACAGGCGCTCTGTCATCTGCTTTCAATCCGCTCAGACTCCTTTTGAATCCCCAGGAACTCAAACTCGTTTTTAATTATAGCATTTCTGACGTTTTGCAGAGCATCCAACAGGCGGGATCCAGGCAGAATAGAAAGCAGATTTCTGCGTCGGAGTCGAATGCGCTCCCGTCGCAGAACGCATCGGTCTTGGGCTCGCCCGTGATTTATCGCCTCCCAGCCTTGAGTTCCAGCAGAGCGGAGATGGGAATGCCGTGCCGGGCTGCTGTGTGGAAATCCCACGTGCTGCCCACCATTCATGCCCAGAGACATCTTTTCTCATCAAACTATGGCAATGACGCTTGATGCAAGGAGACTTGAATGTCCTGTCCTTCTTTTCAGAATTGCACACGCCTATAAAATAAATGAGAAGTTGAAAACAGCGGAATCCTGTCTCTAACTCCCCGATATTCAGAGAAGAAGACAAACTGGTGGAGCCAAATGAGGCTCTATGCAGCGAGGAGTTCTCACTAGTTGGACTTCAGGGAGTTTCCTTGAATTCATGAGCTGATCAATGCATGCTTGTGGCATAAAAATTTATAGCAGGGCACGGTGGTGCACACCCGGCATCCTAGCCTTGGGGAAGCTGAGGCAGGAGGATCGTGAGTTCAAAGCCAGCCTCAGCCAAAGTGAGGCCCTAAGCAACTCAGTGAGACCCTGTCTCTAAATAAAATGCAAAATAGGGCTGGGGAAGTGACTCAGGGGTTGAGTGCCAGATGAAACAGGATGCTGAGTTAATTGTGAACTTGAGATAAAGAGTGAATTTTTTTTTCTGGTGCTGGGGTTTGAACCCAGGACCTAAGGCATTTCAGGCAAGCATCCTACCACTGAACTGCACCCCAGACCCTACAGTGAATGGATTTTAAGTGTGCACCCTAAATACTGCACAGGGTACAGTGACACGGAAAGGATCTTTGTTGTTATCTGAAATTCACATTTCGTAGTCTACCCTGCATTTAGGGAATTGATTTCACATCTTGTGATGGTTTTAGGTTCACAAACTAATTGAGCAGTAAATAGAAAAAGTTCCAACACTCCCAAGTGCACCCCATGGATATCCCAAACCAGAGCCATGTGCTTGTTACCATGGGAACCTCAGTGTGTTGTTACGACCCAAGGTCCAAGCTTTATGTTGGGTTTATTCCAGAGCTGAGACATGTGCCCACCATGGTCGTCTCACACAGAGGATTTGACTACCCTGAGGATACCCTGCACTCCACCAATGCATCCCTCCCACCTCCCAGGACCTGCTAAACCCTGGACATTGTACAGTGTCCATCAGTCTTCCTTGGCCACAATGTCCCAGGGCTGGAATCCTACTGCGGGGAGTCTTTTCAGACCAGCTTCTTCCATTTAGCAACATGCCCCTTAGGTTTCTCCATGACTTTACGTTGCCTCTTCTTGCTGAATGACATCCCACTGTACAGATATATCAGTATGCTCACCCATTCATCCCATCGAAGGACCTCTCAGCTGCTTTCGAACTTTGTCAGTGACGATGCTCAAATATGCACAGACAGGTGTTTCATTCTTCTGCCTGAATGTGGACAAGTGCAGTTTCAGAAGACTGCTGAGTTCTGCTGCATCTGGCAATCCGGTTCTCAATGTGCTCGCACTTGGTGGAAGAGTCGGTGGACCTACGTCAAAAAGGAAAGGCAGTAAAGGACATTGAAATTCATGTCTTCACGCATCCATATGAGGCCTTCCGCTGTGGCTTCCAGGGAGACTCAGGGACTGGGCTCCAAAGAAAACTGCCCTCTTTCCAGAGCAAGATGGGGAGAATCCCAGGGGTGCTGATGGGAGAGGCAAGGAGGGGAAGGAGATGCTGAGCAGGCTCAAGGGCATGACCTAGCCATGAACCCATTCAGCCCATTGATAAATTCTACTGTGCTGGGTCTGAGGACACAGCCAGTCAATCAACAGGCTGCCTCAACTGGCGATCGACGGGATGAGAAGCAGGTTTGTGCAACCCAGAGCGAAGAGCCCCTCTTCATGGTGGGGCCCCTAGGTGTCTGGAAGCAGTGGGTCCTGGTCTCTCACATGCTTTCTCTTCTACCCTGATGAAGAAATACTGCTAACAGTTTCCCAATGGGCAGAGGGGAATCCACGTGTGTACCAATAGGGGTCGAAGCTTCGAGGATGTCAGGTTTCAGCTTGGCGATGTCCCCCCGGCTGTTGAAATTTACTAAGTAGAACCGACAGTCAGAACCTCAGAACTTCCTGCCGTTCCCTGTGAGATACAACAGGCGACTCAAAACACCTTTGCAGACATTGTAAGATTCACAGGTGCACTTGATCAATCTGTTGAAATGATTTGAGATATTCTCCATGGGATAATTTACTCCGTATGTACCCCACAGCCAAGCACTTGGCAGGCGACCCAAAGATCTGATTTTAAAAGCCTGAACTGAATGGTTCGTGGAGGAAATCAGTGGCTGACAGATAAAGAAAAATGGCAAATGTCGGATTGAATGCCAGTGGGCACACTCTCGGAGGGACACTTACCAGCTCAGCAAGAATCGATTTTCCTCGCTCTCAACTCCTGTAACAACTCCACTCTTCCTGAAAGATAGGAAGATTTGCCCCAATTATTTATTTGTTCCTGTGTAACTATTCCGTGGAGAGAATCTCAGTGATGACTGTCCCTGGCACATGTTTTGCGTGGCTCCTAGCTAGAGAGTAATAATAACAAGTGAACTGTGGAATGAGGCACCCTTCAGAGCCAGGCAAGGGGATTTGATTTAAGGTGCATTAACGGGACATGGACGCAGGTGTCCTGTGAGTGCCGGGACAGGTACGGAAGGGCTGGGTGAACTTCACCCTTGAAGTGGAGAGTTTGAGAGATGTGAACGACAGAAACTCTCTGATTTTGTTCCACCTGATATTTTAAAATGATTTAAGACAAAAGAGATCTGACTGGTAAATCAAGTCAGAAAACAGAGCGCGTCTGGTTAATTTGCAGAAAATGTGGATGGATTCAAGACGATATCTGAAATAGACCCCCCCACACCAAAAAAAAAAAAAAAAGGAAATGAATCTTCACATTTGTATGATCTTGGAGAATGACTGACAGTTCAATGTCTATCCTTTCAATCAACCAGTTGCTGTCTATTTAACACGTGTGCATTGAGCACCTCCTCCGTGGCTGGAGGCATGCCGGATTTCAGGAATAAAACGGTGGGCAGGACACAATTCCTCTCTCAAGAGCAGCAGGTGAGTGAGTAAGGGCTGCAGGTGTATTCTGACAGGAGGGGACCTCTATCTGGAGGAGATGGAGCTACAGGTGATGACTAGCAGACCAGGACAGGTTTGATGTGACTGACACAAGTCCCAGAAGAAGACGTCAGCACCTGCCGTGCCTGTGTGAAAGAACCTGTAGCACAAACAGGACCAGGCCTGCTGCCATGGCTCAAGGTCACCTGTGGACCCCTCTGCCACCTAGGAGCTGTTCACTCCTCGACACGATACCTAGCTCTCTGTTTCTGTTTGCAAAATAGAAGGGGCGATGATACTTCATTTGCAGGCCAAATGTGAAAAGATATGAAAAGATAAGATGAGATACCAGATCTTCAACAGTTCAACAGGCCAAAGAAAACGATCCTCTGGAATGTTCCATTGACCTTGCGGTTTCTCCTAACCTTTCCTTCTGGGTTAATCATTGGAATGGTTAATGTGAACTGTCAACTTGATTGGATTGAGAGATGCAGATGATTAAGGTGCTTCTGGGTGTGTCCATGAGGGTGTGTCCACGAATGATTGGCATGTGGGAGAGTCAACTGGAGTCCCTCCTTCAGCGTGGGCAGCACCTCCCAGTAGGATGGAATAAAAGCTGGAAGAACAAGGAAGCAGATGCAGATGCAAGCTTGGCTCATCTTGAATGGGTTCTTGATGGCTGCTTCCATCATCTGAGGATATCGGACTCTTGATTCCTCACTCCTCCAAAGTGGACTCTGCCAGTGATTCTCTAGGGAGTTTCCAGAAGCCTTGGTCTGGGACTAGGGTAGCACTGTTGATCCCTCTTGTTCTGGGGCTTCCGCCTCTTGGACTGGGCAGCTGCTGGTTCCTCCAGCTCCCCAGCTGCTGACGGCCATTGTGGACCATCCAGCTTCTGGTCATGTAAGCCAATGTAATAAATTCCCTTTTATAATCATACTTCCTGTGGATTCTGTTCCTCTAGAGAACCTGACTCTAGAGAATCATCTTTGTTTCTCCGTGAACAACAAACCTGATGAGAACAGTCCAGAGGAGGAAAGACATACTGAATTCATGCTTTCAGAGGGTTTGGTCTATGGCTGGCTGGTTCCAAGGCAGAAGCATCATGGCAGAAGGGTGTGGTGGAGGAAGGCTGCTCAGTCATGGCAGCTGAGAAGCAGAGGGATAGAGAAAGGAAAACACTAGGGATAGACATAGTCCCCAAGGGCACATCCCCAGTGACCTACTTCCTCCACCCATGGCTCACCTACAGTTACCACTCTGTAGAACAATCCAGTTATTAACCCATTAAATGGATTAATCCACTGATGATGAGGTCAGAGCCCTTGCAATTCAATCTTTTCACCTCTGAATCTTGCTGCTTTGGGGATCCCACCTTTAACACATGGGTTTTTGTGGGGGAAGATTCCAGACTCAAATCATAACACTGCATGTAACTTCCTGAAACACAGAAAGCAGAAAGGGACAGTTCCATTCTCATTGCCTATAAGGATAATATATGTACAATATCTCCCTGCATTGCACATGTATTTTATATCTCTATTTATTCTTTTCCTTTTCAAGAATTTCTTATCATCTGAGTATCATTTTTTTTACAATGTCTTCTACTTGGAAATAGTTTAGTGAAAGGAAGAAGTGTGACCAAATTCCAGCCCTAAAATGTGGATATTGGCTTGGATTCAGGCTTATTTTGAAGTAATCCAAATTCTCAATAGTTCTCCTGATATTTTGGCTGTTGATGTGTGATTGCATGGGATCATAGTTCATAAATGGCCACATTTTTTCAGTGCTCTCACCTAGCACCAATCCAGGGCTTCACTCTTGGGCTCAAGTGGAACAATTCAATGTTTAAGCTGCAGAAACAAGAAAAAGATTAACAAGATGTCAGGTCCCTTCTGTGGAACCATGGGTATCCCCACAGTGACAATCTCCCTAAGGACAGGGAATTGCTGGGTCCCATTTGTCCTTCTATGCCTGGAGTCTGACAGATGGAAGATGCTTAGTACAATTCTGTAAGTAAAAGAATGAATGTTTGGTCTCACTTTCCAAAACGCCCCCAACACAAAAGACTCTATTAAGACCTATCATCATTTTTTAACACATAATCCATTCTTCTTGCACCCTGCTCATGGGTTTAATGTATTGCAATTGCTTCTTGGTCATTGGTGAAGTAGTTCATTGCAATTTTGCCTTATCCAATAATACAGTCAAGTGTGAATTATGAATAAATCAATAAAAAACTAGCCACACATTGTGAAATATCAGAGTAAGTTCTCATTGTTTCAAGTAGCACACCATGTTGAGAAACCAGCCATGTGGTCTAAGTGCATCCCAGGCTTGGAAAACCAGGAACTGGAAATGTGATTTGGACAAGGTCAATGTCATGCCTTAGTGAAGAACTCCACAGCTTTCAACACATGGTCAACAGCATGAAGACTCACCTGGAAAGCCATGTTCTTCATCAGGGTCACGACTACACCTTTTCTTGCATTAGTAGGTGTGATGGACTTTTAGATGATTGAAAGGCTCTGATTCTTCAGACACTCACAGGTCACTGCGATGAACTGGGGTTGACATTGGTTCCCAGTTCTCACCTCTTTTCCAAATATTCATTTCAGGAACCACCATTTGCCACCACTATCCCACTCCTCAGCATATACCAAAAGGACTTAAAATCAGCACACTACAGTGATGCAGCCACATCAATGTTTATAGCAGCTCAATTCCCAGTACTTAAGCTATGGAATCCACCTAGGTGCCCTTCAATAGATGAATGGATAAAGAAAATGTAGTATATATACTCAATGGAATATTACCCAGCCATAAAGAAGAATGAAATTATGGCATTTGTGTATAAATGCATGGAACTGGAGAATATCATGCTAAGTGAAATAGGCCAATTCCCAAAAACCAAAGGCCGAATGTTCCCTCTGATATGGGGATGCTAATTCACAATAAGGGGGGCAGGGAAGAATAGAAATTCACTGGATTAGACAAAGGGGAATGAAGAGAAGGGAGGGAGACGGGGATGGGAAAGACAATAGAATGAACTGGACATCACTTTCCTATAATCCTGTATGAGTACAAGACCAATAAATCTCCACATCATGCACAACCACAAGGATGGGAAGTTAACTCCATGTATGTATAATGTGTCAAAATGCACTTCACGCTCATGTGTCGCTAAAAAGAACAAATCTCCTGGAGAGCTGTCCATCTGAAGGTGTCTCCCCAACAAAAACTCACTCCATCCTTTCTTGCAAACTCTTTGAAGTGTTTCACAGAGAAACCCAGAAAAGAACCACATGGTTTCTTATCCTCAAAAGGAAAATTTGATACTTGAAATTTTTCATCTTTTTAATTGAGATATAATTCACATACCATGAAATTCACCATTTTAAAATGTGCAATTCCGTGATGTAGTGTATCCACAAGAGTGTGCGACTATCAAAACTGCCTAGTTCCCCCATATGGCCATCACCCCGAGAAGAAGCCCTTATGCTAACTAGCAGGCTCTCCCTGTTTTCCTCTCCTTTATTATCTAAAATCCACACGTTCACTGTCTCTCCCTCTCTCCACATATTTGTATAAATGGAGCATTGAATATGTGACGTTAGCACCTGGCTTCCTTCACTTAGAAAAATGCATTTATGTATGATTTGTCAAAACGCATAAATGCATTCTACTGGATAACTAATTAGAACAAATAAAAAATTGTTTTAAAAGTTTGGTTCTAGATATTGAACTCAGGGGTGCTCAACCACTGAGCTACATTCCCAGCCCTTTTTATATTTTGAGTCAGGGTTTTGCTAAGTTGCTGAGGCTGGCCTCAAACTTGGAAGCCTCCTCCCTCAGCCTCCCCAGTTGTTGGGATTATAGGTGTGAGATTCCATGCATGATATTGGACCTCGCTCCAATCCATCCTTTTAGGGAGAAAGATAGGAAGAATGTGAACATGTTTTAAGACCAGTTTCAGGAATAAATTTTAATGGGGTGGCTAATTCCCCACTGAAGTTCTCTAAGAGACAGCTCTCCAACACATGATCCCACAAACCCACACACATGATCCAAACAAAACAAACAAAATTCTGGTTCCTTTCATCTATAATGGAGAAGGCAATGCTTCTGGAATTTGCATGTTTGGAAGTGATGGGACATTGCTATCCAATTTTGTTTTATCCAGAGGCCTAATACACAAGTTAAATAAATGAAGGGGGAAAAAGTCCCTCTTGCCAAGATGATGAGAAGGAAGAGCTTTTTGAACTACTCTACCGCCCCAAACCCTTGAAGAATCAAAATACTTGTGCCGGAAAGCATTGTGCATTTTAAAATTAGAATTTTGCATGGCTTGTAATATTTCCAAAAAAGGGATAAATTTCCAACTTTAACAGCCACCATATTAACGGGAAGAAATGATTCTGACCTTCAGCATAAGCGGCCGTTCTTGTTCCTAGAGATCCAGCGCTCATGTGTTATTAAGTGGTGACTTCTTGGGTAGGAAGAGCATCCTGGGGTTATTATCTCACTGACATTGAAAGACAGGCTCCCTTGTTTCCCCAGTCCTCCTATAAACTGGGAAAACGTTCTCGGCCCCAGGGCACGGCCTGGGTGCGCTACTGCTTTCAATCCATTTAATTAAACAGGAAAATGGACGCTTGTGTTTCTCTGGCCTCAGGGAAAAGATGACCTAGAAATCTGAAAATGTCAACTTGTGGCAGGAAAGAAAGTGGCTCCCTGGAGGGATCCGAATTACGTCGTGCATTAGCCTCGAGAGCAGCAGTGACCCCTTCTCACACGGGAGGAGTAACAAGAAAACAAATCCCAAACGAATCCACCTGCACCCTCCATATCACTATCAGATAGGTTGTTTTTTCTTCTAGAATTAGCGTACAGCCTTTTCACGTTTCAGGAGGAGAATGCACGTGTTGAAAGGTGCAGGGCACAACAGGCTCTGAAACTCCTAAAGACGTCCCATGTCTGCAACCTTTTCCCCCAAAGTTTATAAGACCTCACAATTCCAATGGAAAATGGAAAATCTAGGCCAATTCAAAATGTGCTCAGGCACTAAAACCTTCAATAAGTTAGAAGCTGGAAAATAAAAACCCAAGAGACAATGGAAGATTCCTATGTGGAAGCTAATTCACAATAAGAAGGGGACAGGGAAGAACAGAGTTAGCTTTAAATTAGGTGGAGGGGAGTGAAGGGAGGGAAGGGCATGGGGTAGGAAGGACAGTAGAGGAAACAGACATCATGACCTCATGTGCATGTGTGGCTGCATGACCATGTGATCCTGCAACGTGTCAATCAGAAAAATGAGAGATGACCCTCCATTTGTGTCTGATCTGTCAAAATGCATCAATGCATTCCTCTGTCATGTTCAACTCATTAGAACAAATAAAATTTTTTAAAATCCACTTTATACATAAAAGAAAATTTATAATGAAAAACATGAAATGCAAATGAATTCAAGAGGGCCTCTTTGGAGACCCCAGCAGATCAGCATGGAATTGAAGGGGGCATTGAGACACCTGGATGTCTGAACTCTGTAATATGTTTGAGGTGATGGACAGACCAATGGCCCCATCCTGATCACTATGCATTGGACACACCCCCACTGGCAATCCTCTCAGAAAAATAAAATACTTGGGAATCAGTCTAACACAAGAGGTGAAAGACGTCTACAGTGAAAAGTACAGAACCCTAAAGAAAGAAACTGAAGACCATAGAAGATGGAAAGATCCCCCATGCTCCTGGATAGGCAGAATTAATATTGTGAAAATGGCCGAACTACAGAAAGCATTGCACACATTTAGTGCAATTCCTATTAAAATCCCAATGACGTTCTTCATAGAACTAGAAAAAGCAATCACGAAATTCATTTGGAAAAATAAGAGACCCAGAAAAGCCAAAGCAATCCTGAGCAAGAAAAATAAAGCAGGCAGTATGACAATACCAGACCTCAAACTACACTACAGAGCTATAGTGACAAAAACAGCATGGTATTGGCACCCAAACAGACATGTAGACCAATGGTGCAGAATAGAAGACACAGAGACAAACCCACATAATATTACATTTAATATACAAACATAAAAATATGTTATATTCATGTGTTTATGTTATAATCATTATATATTCTACATCACATAGCACATAATATATATTAAAATAATATATATGATATATGTTGTTATCAAACAGTGGATATATTCACTATATACATGTGAGTTATGATCATTTGTATCATTGATTATAATTATCCGGTTGTGAGAGGGAATGGGGACGTTCGGGTAGGGCCAGGTGAACTTGCTTCAGACCTCAGACCTGCCAGGACCACAGACAGGGAGGACCCTGCCTTGGTCAGAGCTCATCCAAGGAGTCCCGGGTGGCTGTTAGAGGACCTGGGGATTGGCGTTAGGGGTGTGGACGCTCTAAGGTTTAGGGCAATGGCCTGGGGAGCTGCAGGCTCCGCGCATGCTCCGTGCATGCCCCAGAGTTCCTATAACTTCTCCCCAGTTGGTAACATCCCAAATGACCAGTGCTACTGGCCATCCCCATGGGACCTGTGCCTACTCAAAGCAAAGGGACAGTTAGATCAAGAGCATGAGTCAAATAGCATTCCCCTCAAGGAGCTGCTGAGATGAGGAGAGCCTCCAGCTAATCAGGGGACTGATGGTGTGGCGGGAGGAAGGAGGTCACGGGGGCATGCCTGGAAGGTTACATCTTATCCCCAGCCCCTTCCTCATTCTCTCTCTCTTTTCAGCCACTGTCTCCCACTATGGTGTTCTGTCTCACCTCAGGCCCCAAACGATGGAGCCAACCTGTGCAGAAACCACCAGCCAAAAGCCTCTTTCCTCCTTTAAGTTGAAGTTCTCAGGAATTTTGTCACAGCAACGAAAACTGACTAACACACTCTCCTCTTCTTATGTTTATCAAGGGGTCATGTGCTCGATGGCCCGATCCTTCACTCGTGGAAGGCTTTCTCCTTCCAGAACTATTTACAGTTTTTAAACCAATCTCATGATCTATCTCTATTTCTGTTTTGTATTTGAATGCAAGATGCTGAATTCACCCAGCTTTTAAGAGGGCATCGCTGAACTCCCAGGAGATTAGTCTGGTATGTGTCATTTAAAACTATTCACCACATATCAGAGAACTCTGAATAATAAATCGCTTCTATTGAAATGGTGATGGAGTGTTGACTGTTCTCAAACTTGACTTGAAAGTACATTTGATCTTATCCAATTTGTGAACCTACTTTAACATAGCGCTGTTTGATTCTGTAACGTAGAACTCCATCGATAGTTGGTTTTTCTCTATATTACTGTTCTCATTAGGGGTTAATTTGTTTCATAACAATAGAAGCAAAAGAACCACAATAGGGACAATGTTCTCAATGGAAATTGGGAGCCCCTGGCTTCACTTCTGAAAATCCACAGTTAGTCACAAACCGCATTAGTCAGTCATCTGGAATGATACCTAAACGCCAGAGAAGCTTACAATCCACCATCACAGCCTCATTTCTAAATTCGACTCATCTTTGCTTTATGTAACGTGTCTGAGGCTGCACAGCTGTTTTTATTCATAGTCTAACGGGCAAACCTCACTTGTCAAAGATGCTTTGCAAATCCATGTCCCCATGTACGGTACATTCTGTGGTGTGGCTCGCTCACAAGCCAACAAAATGTCGCAAAATGTCATTAAGAGCCTTGCGGCTACATAGACACTGACTTATCATTCTTTCCAAGTTCTTGTTCTTCTAAGGACACTTACAAACAAAGCTCTCGTGCAGAAGAGTCACATTAATTCATAGAGTGTGCTTATTATTTTTAATTATTATTATTATTATTATTATTATTATTATTATTATTATTTTTGCAGTGCTGGGGTGGAACTCAGGACTTTACATATGGTAGGCAAATGCCCTACCACTGAGCTACATCCCTAGCCTACCATTTTTAATGGAGAAAGTCAAATCTGTCTTTGGACCCCAATACTAACAGCATTCTGCATAGTAATACCATCTTAGTATTTATTCTAATATTAGTATAGGTGTAATGCAATATTAGATATACAATGTTCAGTGACGCAAGGATTTCCATGAACTCTCATGCAGTGGGGAGGTGGACTTGAAGAGGTCTCATCAAAGGAGTAATAGGTTTTGTTATGGTTCGGATATGTGGTGTCCCCCAAAAAGCTCATGTGGGAAAGCAGAAATGTTCAGAGGTAAAATGATTAGATTATGAGAGCTGTAACCTTGAAAGTGGATTAATCCATTTCATGGATTTGAATGGATTATTGGGTGATGGTTATAGGCAGGTGGGTGTAACTGGAGGAAGCTGGGCATTGGGGTCATGTCCTTGGGGATTAGATCTTGACCCTAACTCCTGTCTCTCTCTCTCTCTCTCTCTCTCTCTCTCTCTGTCTCTTCTTCCCAGCTGGCTCCCCTACGCCATTCTGCAATGATGATCTGACTCCCTTCAGGCCCACAGTGATGGAGTTGGCCAATCTCAACTAAAACTCTGAAACCATTTGCCCCAAATGAACTTTTCCTCCTCTAAGCTGTTCTTGTCGGGTGTTTTGGTGGAACAGCTGAGGAACACAGATCTGCATAGAGACACGGTGCCCACTCAGCGGCCTGCGTGTGTCTACTGCAGGTCACTCAAACGGCTTCTGTAAATACTGCCCCAGATGCACAATCTATGCTATTGGTTGGAGCTCCTTTCCAGCTTAGAGGGAGAGCTGTTACCCCATGCTCACTGAGCTGGGTTTTTACCAAGTGCGTGTTAGAATTGCTCTCCTCCCTGCAAGTGGGTCATCTGCAGTGGTTTCCAGACAGTTATGATGGGAAGGTGCCAATTGGGGGACCCTTGCTGCTCCATCTTCAAAAACCGTTAACTGGAGTCAGGCGTGGTGGCTCGTGCCTGGGATCCCAGCAACTAGGGAGGCTGAGACAGGAGGATCACAAGTTCAACGCCAGCCTCAGCAACTTAGCAAGGCCCTAAGCAACTTACTGAGGCCCTGTCTCAAAATAAAACATAAAAAGGGCTGGGGATGTGGCTCAGTGGTTAAGCACCCCTGGGTTCAATCCCTGGTACCAAAAAGAAAAAAAAAATTAACTGGCTTGAGGCTGGTTCTTCCCAATTAAGTTGTCCATAGCGATACCAGGGGTGACCCCTAGGTTATCAAAGGGTCTTTCCTCTTGTTGATTTCTGCGTGGCCCACTGACACATCACACATGTGGGTGTTTCTGAATGAAGCAGGCCATGAGCCATAGGGTGGTGATCTCTCCAAGTCTGATTGTTTTGAGAATTAATAACATATTCCTGCACTTGTGTTCGTTTTCCCTTTGCACTTGTTTGTTTTAAAATGCAATTCTGCTCGTAAACCATTCTGATGGAATGAACAATAGATCCACTTTCCATATTACAAAGCAAAATGTTATTTTGAAGCAGAAAATTCTATTTGTTTTTTATTGCATAAGGCTTTCCGAACATCTTCCTGTGGAATGTATTCACGCAGTTTGAATCCAACCTTTCATTACAAAACACATCAGGGTTTTTTTGTGGTGATTCTCTGATTTATTTCCTCCTTTTTAATTTTCATTTTATACTGGTATTTTTTCACTTGCTTTTGAGAGTTTTCTTTTTATAATAAAGAGCTCTTTTCCTACATACTTCGTCCCTCCTCACAGAAAAAAAAAACTTCAAAATAATTTTTAATTCTACAAAACCCAGAGGAGCAACATTCTTCCTTTAAGTTCAACATAAATTATTAATTTCTCCCCTGCAGCCTTGCAATTTATCCCGAGCTGTGCAACGTACCTGATGGAAGGATTGGGCTGCAGATATGTGTGTCTAGATCTTTAGTAGGAGAGTCCTGGGTGGAGGACCAAATCTCCCCACTTTCTAGGTACAGTACTAGAAGCAGTATCATCATTTGGGGTTTGGTTTTGCTTCCGATCTCAGGCCCTTGTGCGTGCTGGGCATCTGCTCTACCACTGAGCGCCACTCCCAGCTCCCGACTCTCTCTCTCTCTCTCTCTCTCTCTCTCTCTCTCCCTCTCTATTTAACACAGAGCACAGCCTAGGGGTGTAGGTCAGTGGTACCATGCTGCTTCGCACCCATGAGGGCCTGGGTTCAACCCCCAACACCCCATCAAAAAAAAAAGAGAAAAGAACAATCTTTTTAAAAATGCCATTTTATTTTGCAGTTTAAACACAAAATTTTCAGTATTTATTATCAGATGGACTTGCCT
>JAJEJO010003132.1:314334-325171 GCA_020662805.1 Glaucomys volans
AGTTTAAACACAAAATTTTCAGTATTTATTATCAGATGGACTTGCCTGGAGTTATAAAAGAAATACCTTTAGGCCGATTTTTAAAACTTGTTCACTCACATGAATCATCTCGAGGAAGTGAGTAGTGATTACCCGAGATACCGAATACGCTTTGCATTTTTAAATGATTTTTTTTTTCTGCATTGGTGAAGATTGAACCCAGGGCCTCACAGGTGGTAGGCAGGTGCTCTGCCACTGAACGACTTCCAGGAACTTGGAAAAGACACTTCGGGCTTTGGACAAAAGGCAGATGCAGCAAGAACTTCATCGCAAACATATAATATGGAAATGGATACATGTCAACTGTCAAGTATTAAATGTACTTGATCAGATGTGTCTCAGGTCACTGCTCATGAAGCACGTTTGCTGATCCTGCCAAGAATGTGGAATCGGACTGCAGCACAGCCGCCGTGAGACCGGAGAGACCCACACACCAGCATCCCTGGGGGTGGCCACCGACTCCGGAGACGCAGAGTCATCTTGGACGGTCAATCCCAGATGCTTTCTCCCTTTCCAGGATGTTCCAGCACCTCCCTGAGGTCACCTGAGTCCTCTTCCGTCTCTAGCGTGGTGCTCTGTCTTCAGAAGGCCCCGGTGTGCCTAGGAAAGAGCAGTTACTTACCAGCTTCCAGTTTTTCACTAGCATTTTCTCCTGTCCATCAACTACCAGCTGCTGAACCCCAGGATCGCACTCTGACATCTTCGCAGGCTTCGTGACTGAGGAGCAAACCCCCTGCCAAACAGCAGGTGCCTTATAAATGCTCAGTGAAGCGCATGCTCTGCACCTCCCTCTGCCAGACAGCGCCTGCCTTTGGCTGAAGGGTCTCCCCCCGGGGCCACCTGGATTCCACCCCCTTTCTAGGCGTCTCTCTGGTGGGCTGGCTGACACGTGGCTTTCTGCTCCTCCACGCCTGTCACCAACGACCTTTCCTGGGGAGCACAAACCCACTGGGCTCAGCTGGACTGCCCATCCGCCAGGACTGGCCCAGCTCTCCTCCGAGCTCTCTCTCCCCTGAAAGTGGACAGGTGGCCATCCCATCCACCCACAAGGCTGGCCATGAACTCACCGCACACAGGAACCCAGCTCCCCTTCAACAGCCTGGGCTTGTGAGCAGGATGGTGCCGCCAGGCCCTGAAGATGCTTCAGCTGGCATGAGTTCTGCCCAGGACGCTCTCCCAGCCGCCCTGCGCTACACGGGCCCTGCACCCACGGGCTCAGATGCCCCTGGAGTCTGCATTACGGCCGATTCCCTGGGCTGCCCTGGGTCCCAGCAGCACAGACCCCCGTGCTCTGAGCTCTACATACCCTGCCCCTGACAGTCACTGTCCGCGTTTCCCACAGAGAGGGTCCAACGAAGGGCAGACTCCCACCAACACCCTCCAGCGTCCCCGGCTGCGCCCCCAGTGTGTCAGTCACAGTCCCAACAGAAAGCCTTCCTGCTAAATCAGCGACAGCACCGGGGACTGGCAAGGTTGCACGTTAGCATTTCATCGACGCCCCGCTGGAGAAGACGCTGAGCTGCAGAGGGTGACCGCCGCCCTCTCTGTGCCTCTGCCCCGGGGCTCTCGGGGACTCTCAGAGAGGCAGACAAGGACCTTGGGGATCACAGGTACCTTTCAGAGGTGCCTCTTCCAGAATGGAGGCAGATCCCCAGCCTGAGGCTCTCCGTGATTGCTGTTTATTATTCCATAGAATGGACTTCAGAAGCGTCCGAGCCATCCTCAGGGAGGACAAACCCAAAGAGCCTGTTTTGTCCTGGGCAGGGATTTTGAGTTTGAACTCGCCCTCCATCCAAACAGACGCCCTGACCTCCAGAGTCAGTGTGGAGGACATTCCGACATCCCAGCATCTCGGGGGCCTGGTGATTTTCCTATTCCATTGATTTCTTTCTGTTTGAGTTTCTATCAACTGGAATTGAAGA
The DNA here is from genome assembly GCA_020662805.1 of Glaucomys volans. Lineage (NCBI taxonomy): Eukaryota > Metazoa > Chordata > Mammalia > Rodentia > Sciuridae > Glaucomys > Glaucomys volans. The sequence continues at coordinate 316,296 of JAJEJO010003132.1, forward strand.
CCCATATTTAGAAGGCCACTGAGTGAATTAAAGAGCCTGCTCAGAGCACGCCCGACGTCACGGACGACACCCCATCAACCCGTCAGCTGAGGTCCAAGGACACCTGCTATCACCTACCCTGCTCTGATCCTCTGAAATCCTGGAGGAGCTAGGACCCAGGGTAGGCGGGGCTCAGGATGACTGACAGGCAGGTGAGAATCCTCAGTAGGAGAGGGACAGGCCATGTGTCACTGCAGGCCTCCATCAGAGATGTCACTCACTCACTCCCCTGAGTACAAACTAGAGAGAGAGGATCTTTCTTCAGAACTGTTTAAATAAATGTCATCGTGTTTATCAAAACAGAGAAGTCTGGCAGGCATGTCCCGCCATATGGGGCTTTGGAAATATAGGAGAAACGTCTGATTATGTGTTTAGCTGAATATTATTCAAACTGTCTGCAAACCCTTGGGAAAGCTTTTGGCTGAAGTTCTCTGGAACCTTCCTCCAGAGCAGCCTGGTTTATATGTTGTCGTGAGACGACAATGATTTCAATGTAAGAGACAAAGCCAGCCCGGTCCCCCCATTACTTCAGCTCCTTCCACACAACTGAAATGGTCGATGTCCATGATCATTCATGTCAACTCTAAATAGACTGTTGTAATAGAAACCCCATGATTTTGGAAGTGGCAAGATCAATATCAAGACGACGATGTGTTTATCCCGCTGAGCAAAGACAAAAGCATCCTGCAGCTGGATGGTTGATGGTCTGCTTGGACCCTGGGCTCCTCTTCTGCACTTGCGATTATAACTTGAAACCCAGTACTCAAGTGGAAAGCAGGTGGAGATTCCTCAGGAAACCTGGGATGGACCCACCATGTGACCCAGCTATCCCACTCCTTGGTTTAGAGCCAAAGGACTTAAAATCAGCACACTACAGTGACACAGCCACATCAGTGTTCATAGCAGCTCAATTCACCATAGTTAAACTGTGGAACCAACCTCGATGCCTTTCAACAGATGAATGCATAAAGAAACTGTGGTATATTTACACAGTGGAATATTACTCAGCCTTAAAGGAGAATGAAATGGTGGCATTTGCTGGTAAATGGATGGAGCTGGAGAATATCATGCTAAGTGAAATAAGCCAAACCCAAGAAACCAAAAGCTGAATGTTTTCTCTGATCTGCAGAAGCTAATTTACAACAAGGGGGGATAGGGAAGAAAAGAGTTACTTTATACTTTAGGTAGAGGGAGTGAAGGGAGGGAAGGGCATGGGGTAGGAAAGACAATAGAGGAAACAGACATCATGTGCATGTGTGACTGCATGACCATGTGATCCTGCAACATGTCAATCAGAAAAATGAGAGATGGCACTCCACTTATGTGTGATCTATCAAAATGCATCATTGTATTCCATTGTCACGTGCAACTAGTTAGAAAAAATGAAAAAGTTTTAAAAAATGAGAGTTTGTCTTTCAGGAAGGTGATTTAAAAACTGTTGATCACCTAGGGCTTGGGACATCGAGGACGCTGTCTTCTCCCTATACCTGCAAATTTAATTTGATGTTTAGCAAAATAAACAGACTTAGATGCAAGCTTCCTGTTGCATTGCTGAGGGGCCCTTGGCACAGGATGTCAGAGTAGGATCTACAGAAGATGAGATGCTTTTCGTGAGAGAGTCCTGCCAGATGCAACTCTCAGGGAACAAGAGATAAAATACATCATCTGCTTTTACACGGATCCAGGTGTGCTTACAAAACCCTGCTCTGGGTCGGGCATTGTGCTACCCACCAAGGAGACACAATCTATTTGCTAAAGTCAAAATATTGGTAGGCAGGGGCAGGTGTGCTCAGGGTAAAGCCATCTTATCAAAATAAATGCCATAATATTATTCTTCATTATGGCTGTGTAATATTCCATTGTGTATATATACCACATTTTCTTTATCCATTCATCTGGTGAAGGGCACCTAGGTTGGTTCCACAGTCTAGCTATTGTGAATTGAGCTGCTATAAACATTGAAAAGTTGTACCCCATTTGTGTACAATGAAACAAAATGGAGTCTATCCAAAGGAAAAAATAAAAATGAATAAATAAATGAAAATGATGGTGGTGAGAATAGGAAAGATGATAAATGATGGGGGACTGGCAGAAAAGAAGACAAGTTGTTCACCAGGCAGGTAGAGAAATTGATGCAATGGGGAAAAGCTTGTGAGCTCAGTTTGGAAACATAAGGACAAAGAGGGACCACAGTAGGAAAATGGGGACAGAGGCATTTCAGTGGATGGTGGCTTTGGAAACAGTGAACGATTTCCAGAACTCCAAAGGGGCCACCCGTTCCCACCGGGTGACGGGAAGTTCATCGACTTCTCTAACTACCCTACCCTAACTCGCCCACCATTTTTCTGTTGGATATCCCTCTTACCGTAAGCTAAACACAAGTATATGAGAATATGAAAACCCAGCAACGCTAATAGTTACCGAACACCTTGTCACCCACAGCATTGGAGATGCTGATAATCGACGCATCTTCTTTCTTTCACAGAACTTTCTATGATACTGGCTGAATTATATGGTATCCTGTGCATGTATGAGCATGGAGCAATGGATCCCACCCTTGTGCACAAAGGAAATGCACCAATAAATATGAGAAAAAGCCACGTGGAGATTCCTCAGAAAACTTGGAATGGAACCACCATGTGACCCAGCTATCCCACTCTTCAGTTTATACCCAAAGGACTTGAAATCAGCACACTACAGTGACACAGCCACATCAGTGTTTATAGCAGCTCAACTCACCATAGCTAAACTACGGAACCAACCTACGTGCCCTTCAGCAGATGAATGTATAAAGAAAATGTGGTACACATACACAATAGAATATTAATCAGCCATAAAGAAGAATGAAATGATGGCATTTGCTGGGAAATGGATGGAGCTGGAGAACATCATGCTAAGTGAAGTAAGTCAAGCCCAAAACACCAAAAGCTGAATATTTTCTCTGATACGTGGATGCTAATTCTCAATAAGGGAATGGATAGGGAAGAATAGAGTTACTTTAGATTAGGTAGAGGGAGTGAAGGGAGGGAAGGGGCATGGGGTAGGATGGACAGTAGAGTGAACCACACATTATGGTTGTGCATGTGTGACTGCATGACCATGTGATCCTGCAACAGGTACAATCAGAAAAATGCCAGATGGCACCCCATTTATGTGTGATCTATCAAAATGCATCAATGTACTCCACTGTCGTGTGCAACTAGTTAGAACAAAAAAAAATTAAAAAAAATTTAAAATGCATAAATGCCTTCCCCTGTCATGAGAAGCTAGACTGCATCTACGCATGGTGTGTCAAAGTGCATCACATGCAGGATTGGCAGATGAGACACAAGGCGTCCACTAAATCCAAATTATTTTTTCCACGGGACCTACTTCTACAGAACGTTACCCGTTGTTAATCTGACGCGCAGTGTTTTCTGAGCATCCGGTGTTTTTATTTGCTGAATCTGGCAATGCTCCCCATGAGGGACAGTGCGTGTTGACGGAAGGCAGTCGTACTTGCTTCCCCGTGTGAGCAACACACCAAATGCAAACAGGAAGCAGGGCGGTAACGCTCCTCACTGCCACTCAAGAAGACGCGGGTGGAGATCCCTGATCAAAGCAAACCTTTGATCAAACGCAGAGAGCTGGATGCTCACGCTGGGCATGTGTTCAGGCCAGGCTGCAGGGCTGCAGCTGCGTACGGGTCCTTGTTGGAGTCAGAAGGAGCTCAGAGCCGGAACTGGGCATCTGAAGCCCCCCACCAACCATCCATGGAGCGTGGCCGAGACCCCGACACCAGCCAGCCGAGTATCACAGGTGTCCCGTAGGGATCTGAAGACCTGACAGCAAATGTTTCCTGTAGAGACAGGAGGGCAATAATTCCAGTGTTCTGGAACACTCTCTCTTGTCCCCACGACCCAATGGAGCCATTGACAGAGACCCCTTCCAAGGGACCTGCTGTAGCTGGGACCCAGTGAAACTCTGTTCACCCAGAGAAGAGGGGGCTGGGTTTGGCCCACAGCCCTGAACTGCAGAGAAGTCTCTTGGTACTTATGTGCATGGTTGACAGCCCCGCATGCAATCGCCAGAATTATTCAATATGGCCCTCTGCGCTGACCGACCATCAAGGCCATAGCAAAAGGATCTTAGAGTGAGGGAGATCCTGGCGAGCTCATCTCTGCAGGGTGCAGAGCATGGTTGACACCTGTTCTTAGGCAGGATCCTCCTCCTGGTTAGATGAGATCTAATGGTGAAGATCAGACAGATTCAGGGTGCTGTCGGTGTGGTGGATGACTCGCAAGGATGGCCTCCTTCCCTTTCCAAAGCTCACGAGAATGACATTGCAGCCATGTATTATGACTTCCTCAGGAGAAAGAACGGTAGGACCACAGCATCCCCGAGAGGGAGGATGGGTTGTAAAAGCAGGTGAGGTTGAAACCCAGGCCCTGCCCACGGACTCTGCCCCATTTCCAGGAGATGAGACATTCTGAATCAGATGTGCCCTAGAGCCCTCTCGAGTTTCCTTTCCATCTTTTCCATCAAGCTCGATCATCTGGGCAGAATTAGAGAATAAAGAAAAAAGGGCATTATCATCAGGAGTGGTGACACACGCCTGTCATCCCAGCAGCTTGGGAGGCTGAGTCAGGAGGATCACAAGTTGGAGGCCAGCCTCAGCAAAAGCAAGGCACTAAACAACTCAGTGAGACTGTGTTTCTAAATAAAATGCAAAACAGGGCTGGGATGTGGCTCAGTGGTGGGCTGACCCTGAATTCAATCCCTGGTAGCCCCTCTCCCACAAAAGGGTACTATCAGGAAAGGTGGCAGAAGCATTTCCATGTCAACACTTCATTCCCAAGAGCCTCAAAACAGAGTGTGGTCAACGGGAAACACAAGCCTTTCCCAACAGCTCGGTCAGTGCAGTTAGTTATCCTGGGTGTATTTATTAAATGCTCTGGATAGGTATGTGCATTGGATCACCCTCGCGGAGAACAAATCATCCCCTGTGATTTCTTCGGGTTTTGCTGTGTTTCCCAAATAACAATAGCGAACTCTTCTTACCAAAATAAATACCTAATCCACAGTCAGTCTCAGCTCGTCTCAGCTTATAAACTGCTCTCTACGCGGGGCCCCCTCAGCCCCTGGAATCACATGCAGGCTGCTGGGCTGGGGAAGTTTCAGTTTTGCAATTTTTTTTTTTTTCACTTATAAGGCGGGAAAAGGAAGATCACAATGTCCAGCAGAATTCGTGGAATAACTCTGGATCTCCCTGAATGGTCCGTGATCACTCTCAGGGGGCCACCGCCAACTTCCACCTTCACCAAGAGAACAGAAGGGCCCCATCCCAGCTCCGGCCGCACGGCAGCGCACGGTGCTGCGCGACATCCTTCTGCAGATGTGCGTGACAACGGGGTTGTTTTGCAATGTAGTCCGGCAAAGGTTCATTGTAAGGTGACAGTGTTCAGGCTCCTCCCAGCCCAGGGTCCGCTGGGTTACAGGGGCACCAACTAAGGGGAAGATAACATGCAAATCAGTACGCATTTGACATGCTGTCACGGTCTGGATGTGAGGTGTCCCCCAAAAGCTCACTTGTGAGACAGAGCAAGAAGGTTCGGAGGAGAAATGATTGGGTGGTGAAGAGTCTTCACCCAATCGGTGGATTAATCCTCTTGAATGGATCAGCCGGTGGTTACTGAAGTGGTGGGCGTGGCTGGAGGAGGTGGGCATGGGGCGTGGCTTTGGGTGTGCACTTGTATCTGGGGAGTGGAGTCTCTCCCTCTCTCTCTGCTCCCTGATGCTGTGAGCTGCTTCCCTCCACCACCCTCTCCCGCCACGATGCTCTGCCTCACCTCGAGCCCCGAGGCGTGGAGCTGGCTGTCTATGGACTGAACCTCTGAACCTGTGAGCCTCCAATCAACTTTCCCTCCTCGACAAGTGCTCCGCTCAGATCTTTTAGGCACAGCAGCAAAAATGCCTGCATGGACCACAGGTCCTGTAGAGGTGACTCTGGGTTCCCTGAGGGTCATTTGAGAGAGGAATGAGCATGGGAATGGGTCAGAAATCCTCCTGAAAACCAGTGTTTCCGGGTCTGTGTGCACAAAGGTGAAAGCCAAGTCAGCTTTGATTCTCGTGAGGGAGCAGAGAGGCGACAGGTGGGTCCCCAAGAGAGATCAGGCCGGGTAGGGAGCATTTTTGAGAAGCACAGATAGGATGGGCTGCTGACGTCTAGTGGGAAGAGGCCATGATGTGGCCGGGTGTCCCTGGGAGGAAAGGTCCAGCAAGGTCGGGGGTCCGATGTCGATTGATAGGAGGCTGGCCCACCATCAGGGCTCTGTTTTCAAGTCCTAACTCTGCAGGGAAAGCAGTATTTATGCATAGGTTAAGGTTGGGATGTGAGGTTTCCCCCAAAACTCCCGTCCCTGCAGGAATGTCCAGAGGTGAAGTGATGGGATGGGGAGAGCTGTGACCTCATCAGTCCATCACAGTCTGAATGGACTAACTGGGTGGTGACTGTGGGCAGGTGGGGTGTGGCTGGAGGAGGTGGTCACTGGGCACCTGCCTTTGGGGTTTCTATCTTGTCCCTGGTGAGCAGAGCTCTCTCTGCTCCCTGGTGCCATGTCCTGAGCTGCTCTCCTCCTCCATGCTCTTCCGCCATGATGCTCTGCCTCACCTTGGGCCAGAGCCTTGGAGTCGGCCAACCATGGACTGAACCTCTGAAACCATGAGCCCAAATAAAATTTTCCTCCTCTAAGTTGTTCTTGTCAGGTATTTTAGTCACAGCAACAAAAACCTGACTAACACAGCATACACATACATAAATATATATATGCATATACACACACACACATATATATTATATATATGAGTGCATTTGGTAATTTACATAAAAAAGTAGTGTCAAAGTAGAGAAACCCTTATATACAAACATATAAGTCATTTAAAACAGGACAAAAAAGGAAACGTTCATTGATCTAATTAAGAGAGTTATTTCATGAGGATGTGAGGAAAATGTCCACTCATACATTGCTAGTGGGACTACAAATTGCTGCAACCATTCTGGAAAGCAGTATGGAGATTCCTCAGATCTGGAACGGAAACACCATTTGACCCAGCCATCCCACTGCTTGGTTTTTACCCAAAGGACTTCAGATCAGCACACTGCAGTGACACAGCCACATCAATGTTTATAGCAGCTCAACTTACAATAGCTAAACTGTGGAACCAACCTAAGTGCCCATCAACAGATGAATGGATAAAGAAAATGTAGTATGTCTACACAATGAAATATTACTCAGCCTTAAAGAAGAATGAAATGATGGCATTTGCAGGTAAGTAGATGGAGTTGGAGAATATCATGCTAAGTGAAATAAGCCAATCCCAACAAACCAAAGGCTGAATGTTTTCTCTGATATGTGGCTGCTATCGCACAACAAGGGAGGGTGAGGAGGGGAAGAATAGAAGTTCATTGGATTAGACAAATGGGAATGGAGGGACAGGTGGAGGGATGGGCACAGGAAGACAGTCGAATGACCAGGACGTCACTTTCCTATGTTCATATATTAATTCATGACCAGTGAAACTCCACATCATGTACAGCCACGAGAATGGGAGGTTAGGCTCCATGTATGTAGGATATGTCAAATGCACTCTGCTGGCATGTATACCTAAAAAGAACAATTTTTTTCTAAAAAGAGAAAAGTTCCACTTCAATAAATTTTATTTGATATTTCCCTGTCTTTCTTTGGACGATGACTAAAGCTTTAGGGAATGCATATTTATGTAATTTTGACCCTGTGATAAGAAGACCTGTGATGCTAACACAAACTAAAGGAATTCTTTTTTAATTCCTAGAGACTGAGGATTTCAAGAAAAAAGTTAAACATTTAAACTAACATAGAGTTTTGTTGTCGGTGAGTCAAGTAAGTGACAACAGCAGATTGCGAGTGCTGAAGAGTCTCACTTCCAGGTAAAGTGCTCTGAGGAAACTGGAAAGGCCATTAAAATTCAGGAAGGAAACACATTGTGTCGGCTCCTCACCTGTGAGAAGCGCTTCCAGGGCTTCAGTTAATCAGTGGCCGTGGGTGGAAAGGACCTAGGAACTGGATCACGGTGGGAGCGACCCGAAGCCAGGCAGGACAGGGCTTCCTATTGCTGCTGTTGGCTGGGGGGCTGGAGTGGGTTTGGGGAGAGAGCAGAACCCAGGTCCCACGCTTGCTAAGCCCGCCCGGTCCCACTGGGGAGCCAGCCACGTCCCCAGTTCTGTGGTCTTAGCGTAAGTGGCCTCTAGAAAGATGGACAGGACAAACCCCTTCCCCTTGGAGAGCCTCGCACCCTGAGAGTCTTGCTGTCCAGAGGTGTTTTGAACAGCAACCTTCCCAATGCAAAGGAGCGTGTCACCCGCGACAGGAGCAGCTTGTGAGCAATGACCTCTGAAGGACCGAGGTCGCTAACCGATGTCCCCATGCAAGGAGATCAAGGCAAAATGCCAACGTTTTTGCAGCCTCAGACTCAACAAAATGACTCCTCTGCGTGGAGAGAAATGATCATGTAAGTGCTTTATGGGATTTTTAATTTAAATATTCATTCAGTGAATTTAATGTGTATTTGTAATCGTCCTCCGTTGAGAGGGAAAGGAAAGGAATTCATCTGTGACTGGGACATTGTCCTCCTGGGAGAGGCAGACCCAAGGGCTAGAGATCTGGAGGCTTATTTCCATATTTTTCTTTTTCTTTTTTTTTTTTTTTCCTCAAGAGGACTGGAATCACGGTTAAGAAACGGAACACAAGATGGCAGTGTTTCCATCTTCTAGGTGGCGGGCCCACACAGGTGGAAACCACAACACACACACACACACACAC
>JAJEJO010003132.1:325571-376165 GCA_020662805.1 Glaucomys volans
CCTCCACCTCCATCATCACCACCAGCTCCACCATCATCACCATCACCACCATAACTATCATCTCCACCATCTTCACTGTCATCACCATCATCACCGTCATCATCACAATCTCCATCATCACTATCATCATCTCCATCATCACCACCACCTCCACCATCATCACCATTACCAGCATCCTCACCGCCACCACCATCTTCTTCCTCATTATCACCACCATCATTTCCATCTCCTGTTTCTGCCCCTCTTCTTCTCCCTTGTCTCCTCCTCCTCTTCCTCCTTCGTCTTCACATCGGGTTATTTCCTCCCTGTAAGCTTCTTCCCAATACCTGGCTCTGGGGATCGTGTGTGCCCCAGACTTCCCTGGTGATGGTGCCATGGATACTTGGACCCCAAAACCAGCCCTTGGAAGGTGAAGCGCACTCATGCAGCCTTGGAAATGGGGACATTTCTATTAAACGCAGTGACATCATGCAGAGTCCCAGCGCCCCAGCCCAGCTGCTCTCACTTGAGTGCCGCCGTGGGCAAAGGGCCACACTGTATCCCGAGCCCTGGGCTCGAGGGAGACTGCAGTCGGTAACTGAGGCAGAGCCGCTGCTCCCCTAGCCCCCTGGACTCCCAGGCTCGCTCCGCCGGGGGCTGCTTCCAGCTCGCGTGGATCTCTCTCCCGCCACTCCCTGCCGTGGCCTGGTTCTGAAGTGCTGTTGGTGGCTTCCTGTGTCTGAGATGGCTTTGCTGTCCCCGTGAGTGTAAGGACTTGGTGGGGCCTTACACCCACCTGTGCGTGAACACATGCAGCCCACGGTGGCCCGTGCGGAGCAGAGCCCCCGGGACCCTCCTGTCCTTCCACTGAGCACGTGGACACCCACAGCATGGTTCCATCGTCTTCCGGAAATGCTCCTATTTTCTCTCAGTTTATTTCACATCCTTTCATTTCAGGGATTTACTGAAATCCCACAGCACCAACCTCACCCCACAGAGAGAGCCCTGGGCTGCTGGGTCCCCAGCGCCCGTGATTCTGGACCTCGCTAACGTTCCCTGGTTGCCTGGCCTCCTGTCCCTCTCCTGTAGGACATGTCATCTCAGCAGGTTCAAGCCGTGGCCCCAGAGCTGTCTGAGCGCCTCTCTGAAGCTTAGATGGCTCCATGGGGTCTCTGCTTCCTCTTTGATTTTCCCAGGGCGCATTGAACTCCCCACGGACTCCATTCAGTTTCTCAGGAACCACCCGCTCGCTCCCTCTCAGGGGCGCCTCCATCCAAGGGGCTCTGGGCGGGTTTCCTGGAGGAAGACCCCGCACAGGAGAGTGTGCCTGCGGCCTCCCGTGTGCTGCCCCAGTTCCCAGCTGCAGACGTGCTCTCTGTCAGTCAGCTCTTTGCTGAGTTCGCTGGTGACCTAGGGAGGTGGCGTCCAGTGGCTGAGCCCCACAGGCCCCCTGTGCACCTTGGTCTCTGCAGGGCGGCTGCTCCCAGGCCTCGCACACCGACTTCCTGGAGGGCTGACTGTATGTCCGCAGTGATCGCCAAGCTGCTCGCTTCCTGTTCTGCTCCCCTCTGCACCCCGGTTCTCTTCTCCTTTACATTCTCCTTCTCACAATGAACAGAGACCTCCCCCAGGACAAGAGCGGTCTCATCACTGACTTGCACCCAGATGAACGCAGAGAATCACGTGACTGACTTCCTAACCCACTCTCCCCATGTACGCGGCCAGACCCGGAGTTTTAATTTGAAGGGGAGTCAATTTGGGGGATCCCCGGGAACATGAGCTTAATTGATCTTCTCAAAAAATTGTCTTGACTTTTTTTTCTCCTTTGAGATTCTCGTTCACGCTTTGCAGAACTCCCAGGCTACCTGCCCGAATTTGTTGAAACCGCCCCATGTCCTCCCTCCCTCTCTGCTCAGAGTCCCCTTCCTTTGTGAGGGCAGTCACGAGTCTTGGGACTCACGTGTTGCTGTCCCTGAATGTGTCGTGAACACCCTCCCGTGGGATGCTGAAGGCTGGATGGTCCTAGATGCTGTTGAAGGCTTGGGCGGGATTGGAGTCTGGTGTCCCTGCTCAACGGCACATTCTGCAAGGGCAGAGGCCGTGTGGGGTGCTGTCCACCCCCTGGGCAGACTCCAGGCACAGCAGGGTATTGGGATGAGGGGTACAGTGCCCGCCAGCACCTCAGCTGAGCAGGAGGGGCGAGGACGCCGGGGTGGGTGTTGCTTTTGTGCCAGCCCCAGCGCAGCTTGCTTCCTTTGCAGGTCTCTCAGAGCGCTCAGACTTCCCGCTGTTCCTCTCTGCTCTGCTCAGCAATGGTGCCCTTCTGGGTGAGCCGGCCTGTGGGTGACAGAGCACGTGCAATGCCCAGGATGACTTCTGACAACTAAGCAGGAAAAGGATTTTCACAGAGAACTCACAGTGAGTCCAGGGGCACAGACAGGGACGCCCACTGTTCCCCACGGTGCTGAGAAGAGCTCAGCTGTCCCCTAGGGCGGTGTGCAAAGAGACACTGGGATCTCAGGACGGTGACACAGCAAGTCCACCTCTACGAAGTCACCGTCAGTAGACAACCCACAAATACAGATGCCCGCCGGTTCAGGCCATCGAGACTCCAACAGAGAAAACCTGGAAAGGACCTGGAGATCCAAGCCCAGGAAAATAAACCAGGATAGACATGTGCACGTTCAGCCACTGAAAATATTTAGTATGTACCAGCTGCTGGTGAATGGACGGAGCTGGAGAAGATCATACTAAGCAAAGCCAAACCCAGAAAACCAAAGGCTGAATGTTCTCTCTGATGTGCGGATGCTAATTCCCAATAAGGGGGGCTAGGGAAGAATAGAGGTACTTTGTATTAGGTAGAGGGAGTGAAGGGAGGGAAGGGCCTGGGGTAGGAAGGACAGTAGAGGAAACAGACATCATGACCTCATGTGCATGTGTGGCTGCATGACCATGTGACCTGCAACATGTCAATCAGAAAAATGAGAGATGGCACTCCATTTTTGTGATCTATCAAAATGCATCAATGCATTCTACTGTGATGTGCAACTCACTACAACAAATTAAAAAAATTTTTAAAAATTTTTGAAAATCAATAGCTATAAAGCAAAACTAATATATTAAGCAAAAATGCAATGAATTAAAAGCAGAAAGTAAAGCTGCACATGAAAAGCAACGTCCACACCCTGAATCCCTCCTAGGGACTCTCCCTGGATGGGAGCATTATCCGTGATTTTTATTGTTTATGAATTCACACTCTGTGACTTTATGAGCTTTCCAAATTGCCTACGATGGATAAATATTATTTTTAACTTGAAAAATGTTATCCCATAAAACATTCAACCCACTGGGCAGTTTCATGACCGTCAGCTCTAAGGACCTAGATAGCTCAGTCCCAGCAAATGCACTTCTCAGGACGCACACAGAAGATCTGCATACGTCCATTCCCCAGACGCACAGAGAGCACTCGGAGCAGGCATGGGGGTGACAGAAATGTCCTGGAGCTGGACAGACCTGGGGGTTGGACAGTGTTTTGAAGGTGTGGACTGTGCAGTTTGCAATGAGTCATTTTATGAGACGTGAGTTACAGATGGAAGCCACGTGACCTGTCAGCTCAGCTTCAGGGTCACCCGTGGAGAGGCTGCTGGTGACCAGGACCAAACATGAGGTCCCTGTGATGGGAATGCTCTGCTGGGTCGTCCAAAGGTTGGGGATGGTTGAGCTGCACAAGTCCTGAGATCCACCCAGCTGTCGCCTAGAATGTGCGTGTTATGCAGAACATAACTCAGCGGCTTTTATTTGTATCTGCTTCCTGCAACTTCTCAAGCCCCTGCTGATTTTCCTGTTGCTTCACTTAATGAAATAATTCCCTCCTTTCAGTTATGAACTTGGACTCTATTTTCATAAGGTCAAATTTTCAACATCCCAGGCAGTAACTCACAACATGCACTGTAATGAATTCTAGCATGTTCTTCTGATTTGTATTGTTTTGGTACTGGGGATTGAACCCAGGGGACACTGAAGCACTGAGCTATATTCCCAGCCTTTATTTATGTTTTTTTAACCTTTTATTTTGAGGGTCTTGCTAATTTGCTTAGGGCCTCACTAAGTTGCTGAGGCTGGCCTTAAACTTGCCATCCTCCTGCCTCAGCCTCCCAAGTCACTGAGATCACAGGCATGTGCCTTGGCACCTGGTTGGATTCTAGTATGTTCTATGTACAGTGCAAGGTGCTAGGGAAAGAGAAATGGTCACCATATTGGGGATCCAGCAAGACAGCACCTTGGATGAAGTCTCCAATGTTTGAAAATGTGTGGAACTTTCTCTAGAACATGCGCACAAAACTGCTTATAAATTAACGAGGTCAAAATTGCCCTAAGACCCTTCCCGAGCTCTGGTGAAGGGCTCTGCTTTTCACGATGCTTCCAGAATCAAGTGTCTCCCTGTGTTTACTACATAATAACTTTGCACTTGCTTTTTCAAAAATGGAATTGACCCCTTATAAACTGGAATTTTAAAAGCAATTTATTTGGTGATAGTGTTGCGTGACTATTTTTTCGTCAATTTATAGGACGTCTTCAAACTTGCTGAAATTTAAGATTCCTCTGAAAACTTGTCCCAGAAAATGTCCTCAATCTCTTTAGGCATATCAGTTAAGAAGATACTTTGAAATCCTTACCTTAGACTGCATATAGGACACAGAAATTGTATATCTTCCAGATAAAACCGATACCCTTAAATTACTTTTTCCAAATTGTTTCAACATGTGAATTTTTCATTATAATAAGTCAACTAATAATGATGCTTTCCAACAGCTCAATTGGGCAGGTCACCAGGATTCAAATATCAGTTGCTAAACTCTCAATTCTTCCTCTGATTCATTCCTGGAGAAGCAATCCCGGCTCTTGGATCCTGGCGACTCAGGAAGACCAGAAAACTGAAGCTGATGGTTCGTGTTTTACAGAACAAAACTGCAGGTTCATTCATGGTTGCTGATAAATGAAGCCATAAAGACTGATGGCGATCTCCAGCCCATTCAGAGGAGAGTGGGAAAGAAGCTGTCGGGTGCCAATCAACAAGAGGACGCACGCTCACCTTGAAGGCTCTTTGAAATTCCAACATGAGAGCAATTAGGATTTGAGATGTGCATCCTAGGACAGGGCCACCCTCCGCCCCCACACTGAGAAGCACCTTCAGGGCCTCATCAGGAGCCAGTCACCGCTGCATTTTGGCAGGGGTTCCAGTTCCCATTTCTTATCGTTTTCACGGGGCCCTGGGAAGCTGGCCTTTGTGGGATGGAAGGCCTTGGAACTCTCCCCGCTGTCTCTCCTCGTGGCTGTGGGTCCCACAAATGCCATCTGTCCTTCCCTTTCTCAGCCAGCAAGGAGTCATCTGATCCCACACTTTTCAGGAAAAATGAAATCTCCATTCTTTACTTTCTTTTTTTTTTTAATTTTTAGGTTTTTTGTTCTAATGAGTTGCACACGACAGTGGAATGCATTGATGCATTTTGATAGATCAGACATAAATGGAGTGCCATCTCTCATTTTTCTGATTGTACATGTTGCAGGATCACGTGGTCATGCAGCCACACATACACATGAGGTCACGATGTCTGTTTCCTCTACTGTCCTTCCTGCCCCAGGCCCTTCCCTCCCTTCGCTCCCCTCTATCTAATAAAAAGTAACTCTATTCTTCCCTAGCCCTCCCTTATCGTGCATTAGCTTCTGCAGATCAGAGAAAACATTCGGCCTTTGGTTTTTTGGGTTTGGCGTATTTCACTTAGCATGAGATTCTCCAGCTCCATCCATTTACCAGCAAATGCCATGATTTCATTCTTCTTTAAAGCTGAGTAATTTTCCATCCTATACATATACCACATTTTCTTTATTCATCCTAAATCAGTTAGATATCGTGAGCGGCAGCGATGGTGGATCTTCCTCTATGTGTGCAGTCACTCTGCCTGGAAATAATCACCCAGGGCTTCTGTGATTTCCAACGGGAACCCTTTGTTGCACGAGGCCAGTTCTATTAGCTCAAGTGCTCTGTTGGTTCCTGGGACGTTATTCCCTTGGACTGAGATTTGGGCCTGACTATAAAAGTCCTGTGTAATAAACACACTTTTCCTAGCCAATTCTGAGCAGAAATGTGTCTACAGGGATGCCACCCCCTGGGCCTTTCCATAAGTGACCTGGGTTTCAGGTGGCTAAGGAGATGTAGAGGCAAGCCAAGGACAAAGATACTCTGGAGTAAGAGAGACACTCAGGCGACCTGGACCCCTCCCTCCACTTCACACCCCACCTGAGGGTCCACGATCCAGGAGGTGTGTTGTGGAAATGCTCATCCACACAGTTCCTGTGGCCATCACGTCATTGGTGGGTTCTAGTAGCACCTTCCCTTGTCTCTTGTCTGAGTTAGGGCTGTGATTTCCAAGTGGCCAGCTAAATCCAGGCTCTTCCTCCAAATCACAGGGTGGCTTCCCACAGAGTAGACACATGGGGCACAGTGTCAAGAACTCTCAAATCTGGGCCACATCTTTTTTACATTTTTTTTATTTGTTCTAATTAGTTGTACTTGAAGAATGGAATGATGGCATTGCAGGTGAATGGGTGGAGCTGGAGAATACCATGCTGAGTGAGATCAGCCAAACCTCAGAGAACCAAAGGTGGAATATTTGCTTGGATATGTGGACCACATCTTTTTTTCACATGCAGACAGTCCCCTTTACAGATCATGGGCCCAAGCAATGACAGACCTGTCCTTGTTCCTTGAGTGAGCAATTCACTCTCTGGGGACCATGCTTTGGCTCTGCCCAGAGAGCTCTCTCCTTCCTCCCTTCTCTCATTGATGCACTTTGTTCAGCCTTTGAATGAGGCCTCATGGACTGCCTCCAACTCCAAGGCAGAATGAAAGACTTTCTCCTCTTTACTTCTGTGTCTCTCATAAACCATACTCCTTTTCTCACATAGATATGACACTGGTGTGTCAGCTCTCTGTTATTACAACGAACATCCATCATAATCACCTTATAAAGAAAAAAGGTTAATTTTGGCTCATAGTTTTGGAGGTTTCAGTGCGTGATCAGCTGGCCCTGTGGCTTTGGGCAATCATGCTAGGGAGCATTTAAGAATGTGAGACTACGTAACCTCATGGGAGGAAGTGAAAGAGAGGATGAGGAAGGGGCAGGGAGTCCCACTATCCTGTTCAAGAGGGTGCCCCTCATCAACTGGAGTCCCCACCCAGCCCCACCTCCTCAAGACTGCATTGCTTTGAGCGATGCTTATTCAAATTAGACCAGGAGCTGAGTTATAGGTGGGGTTCATCCCCCCTCTCCTTGTGAGTTCCTTGTACATCAAATTCATTCCTCCACCTTTGTATCAGACCCCCAACAAGAACATGGTATTCACTCCACCAAACATCCCATAATGAGCTCATCGTGGTGCCCCAACACAAGCTACTAGGGACACAAAGATGAACAAGGCACATTCCTGGGTTTGTAGAACTCGCTGTCCAGTGGCTGAGTGGTCAATAGCTTTTAGTGAATCGTTTAACATTCATTTACATCATGATTATGCAATGGCTAATGGACCAGCTTGGGCGATGACCGACAGACTGTCTACACTCGGTCTTCTTTTGTGACTGTGGGTGGTTTCTGGTTTTGAAGTGGCTTCTCACTGTGCTCTACTGGTTACAGCCCAACTGGGTCTCTGGGGGACCTCATGGCGGTCCTCTCCATTGGTTGCCAGCAGGGACAACTGCTCTGCCTTCTGGTGGTCTCTGGAAGGCCACATGGTCCCTCCTCTTTCCCACCATGCCTCACAACAGGAAGTAGCTGCACAGGAAGAGCACACAGGAGAATCCTGAAGGACTCCTCGAGGTGAGGCGTGCTGAATCGGCATGTTGATTATTTCACAATGACGTCAGGCTGAGGGAATGAAACTTCAGGAAGCACCATATGACCTGTCTTCTCCTACATGCCCAAACCACCAAGAGGGACATCCTTTGGGGAGGGATGTCCTTCACTTACGAAGGGCAGGAAACAGCCTTGATCACCAGAGATTGGTAATTGGGGCTGCAATAAACTCAAACAAGCAAACTCTTTGGAGTAACCCTTCCCTACCACCTTTGTCCCCTCAGCCTCCATGAATCTCCTAGTAACTAGTCCTGAATGTATGAGCTGTTTTAGTCGCTGTGATCAAAGGACCCAACAAGAAAAAAGTAGAGGAGGAAAAGTTTATTTGGGCTCATGGTTTCAGAGGTTCAGTCCATCGTTGGCCGACTCCATGGCTCTGGCCCAAGGTGAGGCAGAACATCATGGCGGAAGGGCATGGAGGAGGAAAGCCTCTCAGGACATGGCACGAGGAAGCAGAGAGAGCTCTGCTCACCAGGGAGAAGATAGAAACCCCAAAGGCAGGTACCCAGTGACCCACTTGTCCAGCCACACCCCACCTGACTAGAGTCACCACCCAGTTAATCCATTCAAGTGGATTAACCCACTGATGAGGCCACACCTCTCATAAGCCAATCACTCACCTCACACATGACTCATGGAAGACACCTCATATCTAAACCTAACACTGGCCTCGTTCAGATACCCATTTCTCCTATCAGAAAAATTTTGCTCTTTGTCGAAAGCATGTAAAACCACTGGGTTGGGGGAGCTCAGTGCTTGAGCTCTTGCCTCACATGTGCACGATGCTGGGTCCCCTCCCCACACCACCACAGGAGATGCTCAGGAGCAGGATCCATCGGTCATTTCCTGGGAGTTCCCTGCCTCACCACGACCTCCCATGTACATCACTGCATGAAAGGTCTATGCTTTCCTCCTGTGAATCAGCTCCAATACTCACCAAGAGCCGACAGCTAAGCGGGGTGGAGATGCCTTGTCGTGTGATCTTCCAGGCAGGCTCCTCTGGGGTCCCTGAGCTCTGATCTAAAGTTGTCAGAGAAAGCCCCTCTGGGAAGCCCTTCCCTCCAGGAGAGGGCGACATTTTCATGGAGTGGCAAGTTCTACCTGGCAGCAACTTCAATGACTCCTTTTAACCTTCCCTGTTGAGTTGACAAGTGGGATTTTCATTCTGGGGGATGCTGTTCTTCCCAAGCCAGCTTGGTTCCAGCAGTGGGCGTAATCAGAGGCGTCATCAGCCTGAGTGTCCTGGAAACTGTGGTCCCAGCAGATGTGAGGACAGGAGCCATGGAACCCACAGTTCTCCTGTCTCCCGAGAGCGTCCCTCTTTAGGAGGAGCTGGGGTGCCCCCTATCGTCATATGAGCATAAGGGTGACAGAGGACATAGGTGATCGTTTCCAAGGCACTGAGCCATCCACCCACTGTCCGCCAGCACTCTTAGGATTTAAAGTTGCTTATTGCAGATCAAACATCCCGACTCTCACTGGTACCAATGGCAGCCTCGCACCGCCTCAGGAAGGCCAGGACATGTTTAGGGTCCTCTGTCCTCAGAAGGTAAGACCAGTGCTTGGTCAGAGGGTGAACAGAGCCCCGATTCCCTTCCCATTCAATCGCTTTGATGAGATACTGGACTCAGCAAGTTCAACTCCCCATTCTGGCAATGCCCCTGCGGCATTCCTAGGAAGAAGGACCTGGTCGAGGGGGTGGTGCACAGACTTCAAGTTGTTCCTGGGGTTTGAGGCAAGAATCCATCACATTGAATGGCAATAACATAGCGTTTTCAATGAGCGAAGGAACAAGGTGGGAGGGTCTTGGAAGGGTGGGAAGGCCTTTTGCAACTGTCTGTTTTTGTGCATTCATCCTGGGCCCCCCTGGGGCACGTCAGCATAGGAAGAGCAGCTCTGCTTCTCTCTGAGCTGCCACGGTGTGCCAAGACAGAGGAGCTGATGACAGCAGGGTGACCCCTGCATCCCCTGCTCGCCAGAAAGGTGTGATGGGGGCCTGTGGCTGCTCTGCTCCGGGAGAGAGCGCATGGCTGTGCACAGCTGGGACTGATGGTGGGCGGGGTGGGCATCCCTGTCCATGACGACCTTTCACTGTAGAGTGGGGCAAACCGATGCTGTAATGCATCCTTGTATCCCAAGGAGACTGATAGAAGGTCTCTACATCAGAGAAGAGTCATAGAAGGTCTCTACGTCAGAGAAGACTGATAGAAGGTCTCTACGTCAGAGAAGTCCACCAGGTGCATCCAGCACACCTGGGCACACACACACACACTTGCACGCATGTGCTATTGGGCAGGGCAGTGATTCTCTACCTGTCCACTCATATGCCTCATGAGCCAGAATGACGTGGGCCGTTTGCAAATCTGAGTCATGAAGATGCGTGCACGCCTGCAGGGCGCAGCCTGTGTGAGCCAGGCGCGTGGGAATTGCAACCTGTTTCCCCTCAGCAGGGTCAGCTCCTTCCCGTATCGAATAGGAACCTCATTGTCCATCTTCTGTGCTTCCTACTGAATCATAGGATGCATTTAAATTAATGCTGCTGTCAACCGGGAGCCTCGGCCACGCCAATATTGAAGATAAAAAGTATCTGCGTTCTGTTAAGAACAGCATTCCCTGCAAATATAAGCAAAGGCGTCTTTCCAAAAGGTAGCGGAGATGGTCAGATTTCAGAGCTTTCTTTATTCTTTGCGCACCCCAAAAGCAGCTCCGTGTTGAGGCCAGTTCGTTCATAAAAGGACCAGGAGAGAATGCTCAAGTGTTAGAAATGTGGCTGAATCTCCCCCCAAGGAAATGATGGTTCTGTTGTTGTTAAACCAAGTGGATATCAGGGGTCATTTGCAGAGAAGACCACCAGAGAGTCTGCGGACATTTTCACTACGCATTACAGCCACACCTGCCAATTACTAGCTGGTGCCCATAAAAGTGTGGACGTGAAAAGTGACCCAGATTCATTTCCTTACCGCACGGCAGGCATCTTTCAGTTGGGAAATGCTCTACCCGGGGCAGACACACACGTGTGTCAGCCTGTGCACTGAAAGCACAGCGCCCCCCAGTGGCAAGACTGAAAAGCTGTGGTGTGGGTGGGCTTCCCCCTTCCCCACTCTGGCCCAGCACTGGGGCTTTAAGAAGACTTGATTTCATCCAAGACCCCTCGTGGCTAATGGTAAGCAGACTGAGGGCGCCCAGAAGATCCGCTCTAATCCCCAGAAACTGGGGCTCTCCTTCCACCTCGTTCAAATGCATGGAGTTCCTGTCCTGTGATGGAACCTTAGAAAAGTCCACAAAGTTCAGAATGTGTGACTCTTCACTATGCACCTCTGCAATGTCTCAACTCGGTGTCTCCCAAGTAGAGTTGACTCTTGGTACCCAGAAGCACTGCTTCCAAGCCCCAAGTCTGAGGATGCTGAAACCCCTCATGCAAAAATCAGGCCTGTTCAGATGACCTGGAAAATGCAAATGCTCTGTAAGAGTTGTTTGCATGTTTCAGGGGGAATCACAAGAAGAAAGCACATGCAGGGTCCAGTGCAAACCCAAGGATGGTGTTAGGCTACCTGGCCAAAGGGACTTTGGAGGCAGGACCTAGTTAAGGGACACTGGCATGGGAAGAGGATCCTGGGTTATGCAAAGAACCCAAAGTAATCACACGGGTCCTGAACAGAGGAGAGGACACCACCTGTCCTGGCTGCCTTAGTCGATGCCTGGGATCATGAGCCAGGGAAAGAGGGGTGCTCTAGAGACTGAGGGGGACCCCATCTGACAGCCAACATGGAAGTCAGGACCTCAAGCCTTAAAGTGAATCCCAGAGCCTCCAGTTAAGAGTCCCACACAGCCAATCCCTGATCTTACCAAAGTCCACATGAAACTTTCCACCTACCAACTGTGAAATGATGTGTCCAAGGATAAAACCACGTTGCCTTCAGCTCCTGCATCCGTGCAGACTGCTTCCTGCACCCACGAGCCCCTTGTGCAGCATGTGGACAAGACTCGGAGCAACCCCTGGATTCCCTCGCCGTCCGTTGCAAAGATGCTGTAGCAGGAAGGATTTTGAGACACGAGAAACGTCGCTATAATAAGTCGAAGGTAGACGCATCCTGATTTCTGGAACAGTACAATGTGGGTGGAAAAAGTATTTTTAAAAGGCTATCTTGTTGTTGAATGAAACAGATTTCAAAAAACTACCTTTCATTGGTGAATTCAGTTCCCTTTCCTTTGCCAACTAAGTATCAGTTCCTGAATGGGGAACCCTGCTCTCTGTCTTGCAGGCTAGCTGGACCTCCAGGACTGTAGAGATCTAGTTTGTGGAATTTTAAAATTGAATAAGGATATTAAATGAGGAATAAAACAGGACTATCTTGGAGTTCCAGAAATATGAACATTCATCAGTTGCCAGACTTAGGGCGTATCCAAGTTGATCTCCACGTCCCCTAGAGAGGTGTGTCTGGGTCCCCATCCATTCCCATTGTGGTGTCCTCATTTCTGAAATGCACATGTAACTGAGCACTCCACTGATTGGGCTTCTCCTCCCCCTGTGTGCACTGCTGATAAACGTCCAGAGCTCGGTCAGGTTGGTCACTGCTCCCCCCCTCCAACACACATCCCCTGGACACGGGGAGAATATTCCTGACTTAAAACCCAGTGGACACAATTGACAGAATTTCAGGATTATTGAAAGGAATGATCCTCTTGGGACTCGAAGTGATTCTTGGATTCACAGCTTGCGACAATCTAAGCCTGCCACTGTATTTTTTTTTTTTTTTTGTACAAAGGCATTGGTTAGAGTTCCAGCACAGAATGTGGTATATAACCCAGCTACTCATTTTAGCATGAGTTGCCAGGAACTGTTTCCTCCTTAAAGTCAAACTTCTACAATTGGCATTTCAAATGGCAACTGTCACTCTAAGTGGTGAAACGTGATTTTAGCTTCATTTTCCAAGGAATAGATGAAACTCTGTTGGTTTCTAGACCTTCAAATCACATAAGCCAAATGCACAGGTTAAGATGAGAAGAAGGTGAACAACTAGGGCAATTCTTAGGTGCTGAAGATAAATTTTTCCCAGGGCTGTTGAATTAAGCGATACTTAGTAGACTAATGGGACCGTGCAGTTGGGAGAATTCCAGGAAGACTTTGCCCTCACCCTCGTGGGTCTGGTTACTCGGGCTTCCTAGAGGAACGTCAGGTGGTTTGTTCTTGCAATACTTCAAACTGCTGCCTCTGTAAGTTCCTGCTCTCTGTTCTTGGAGTCCTGACTCCAAATCGAAATCCAGACAGAAATGTCTGAATCCTGGAAAAAAGTTTTGCTTCCCTCCAAAAAAGGGAAACTTCACTATGCATGTGATGGCATAATAATTTCAAAAGCAAATCAAGAATAATCTTTTCTAGAGATTTTTTTTTACTGTAAATGTTTTTAATAAAAATACACAATCTTGCCCTCTGCACAATCCAAAGTTCCTCCATTCTTTTCTTACCCTCCCCAGTGTCCCCCACCCCTGTTATATATCATCATCTGCTTATAGTTCTAGCACAAAATGTGGTATATAATCCAGCTACTCATTTTAGCACGAGTTGCCAGGAACTGTTTCCTCCTTAAAGTCAAACTTCCACAATTGGAATTTGAAATGGCAACTGTCACTGTAAGTGGTTTTTTGGTTGGTTTTTTGGACTTGGCTTATTTCACTTAGCAGGATAGTCTCCAATTCCATCCATTTATCTGCAAATTCCATCATATTATTTTTCCTTATGGCTGAATAATATTCCATTGTGTATATATATCACAATTTCTTTATCCATTCATCTGTTGAAAGGCACCTAGGTTGGTTCCCTAGTTTAGCTATTGTGAGTTGAGCTGCTATAAACATTGATGTGGCTGGGTCACTGTAGTGTGCTGACTTTAAATCCTTTGGGTATAAACCAAGGAGTGGGATAGCTGGGTCAAATGGTGGGTCCACTCCGAATCAAAACCACCCTAAGATTCCATCTCACTCCAGTCAGAATGGCTATTATCAAGAATACAAGCAACAAGAGGTGTTGGCAAAGATGTGGGGAAAAAGACAAATTGGTCCAAGAGATTTTTTTAAAATAATAATGTGGTATGTGGGTGTGCTGAAGTCCCGATTTCCCAGAGCCAAGTTTGAGGTGAGACTTGGTAGGTAAGATTAGTAGGCAGAGCTAGGGGTGCAAGCCAAGCAAAGCTGCAATTCCATCAAGGTCCTGCAGGGGGCGCTCCCGTGGTGTAAATTCTGCTTCACGGCCAAAGAACTGGAATCCACCCCTCTCTCAACTCCCTACAGAGGTGAATCACTGATCAAGGGTCCTCCCTGGAGTGGGAGGTGACCCAGTGCCTCTGAAGAGCCTTAGGTACTGGGGTTCAGCATGGGCAAGACGGGAGTCTGAGAGCTCTGGTTGGGGTGGACACCTTCTCCTGATCATGTACTTGGCTCTTGAGGACTCACAGCCAACCCAGGCATGACCCAGAGGACGGGCGGACACAGGGCCTCAACCAGTCTCCAGCTGCAGGGCCTCGCTCCATGGTCCCAAGGCCATTCACTCCTCCTGTGTCCCACTGCATGCACCCCCACTGGGTTCAAAGCCTGGCTCTGCAGGTGGGCTCTGGGTGGAGTTAGCTCTGCGCATGCGCTTCACTGTTCTGCTGCGAGGTGTAAATGGGAGCACTCGGCTGTCCCAACTGCGGCAGGATTCACGTCCACGCTTCAGTGCAGTCACGGTCACAAGGCAGATTGGCCAGGAAGGCCCTGCAGTCTTGCGGGGAACTTAAGCTGCTGAACTTGCACCCCTGCCTCTCTGAGTTCCTTTTAGGACCTTTACTGAAGGTCGCTGAAAATAAGACCCTGCTTCTTAGTTTTAGTTGTATCTCTTTTGCTCTAAATCTGTGTTTCTTATTTCCTCCCTCCTCCTCCATCTCTATCTCCTCCTCTTCCTCCATCTCTATCCTCCTTCTCCATCTCCTCCCCCTCCATTGCCTCCTCCTTCTCCTGCATCCTGACCCTCCGCCTCATTCATCTCCTCCTCCTCTTCTCCTCCTCCTCCATCTCCATCTCCTCCTCCTCCTGCACCTCCTCCTCCTCCTCCTTTTCCATCTCCTCTTCCTTCTTCTCTTCCATCTCCTCCTCCTCCTCCTCCTGTATCTCCTCCTCCTTCTTTTTCATCTCCTCCTCCATCTCCTCCATCTCCTCCTCCTCCATCCCGTCCTCTTCCTATTCCGTCTCCATCTCCATCTCCTTGTCTTCCTCCATCTCTATCTCCTCCTCCTCCTCTCTATCCTCCTTCTCCATCTCCTCCCACTCCATCTCCTCCTCCTCCCCCCTCCTCCAACCTATCTCCTCCTCCTCCTCCTTTTGTCCCTCTCCTCCTCCTCCATCTCCTCCTTCTTTCTTCATCTCCTTTTAGTCCTAACTGTGCTTCTAATCCTCCTTCTGCGATTTCTCTCCCTCTTCTTCTTCCTACTCCTCCTCCTCTTTCTCATGGACACACACAACACATACACGTTGTTCTGTGAGCACTAAGAGGAACCAGGCTGCCTTCCGGCCTCCCTTCCACTGTAGCTGTTCCCGCTGGGCCAGCGGCTGGGTGGGTTGGGTCTGGAGGTGGGGAAGGTGGATGCTTTACCCCGTTCCAGCTGCTGGAGCCTCAGGAACATTCCTGAACGTCAGCCCTCCACCTGAACACGTTAAGGATGAGCCAACCCTGCTGAGCGGTGGCAGAGAAGGGGGATCGCTGGTGGGAAACGGGCTCGCCCGCAGCAGGACATCCATGAAGAAACCCTGGACGGTGGGAGGGCCCCACGTAGCCACTTACACACCCGGAGTGCCCATTTCACGCCAAAACCTTGCTGAGCACTGATCGTGTCCAGAGAGTCACCTTCTCCCAGTGCGCCCAGGGATTCCGATGAAGGAAATGAGCTTCGTGCCGTCTCCAAATTCTCTGGCAGATTCCTTTTCTCCCAGAGAATGAATGAGGCACCTATTGGACGGTTTAGAATTGCCCATGAGGTTGGAGGAGGATCCAGTGCGATGACGGTGCTGGCGGATGGCGGGCACCACGTTTTCCACGACAGCGGAGGAAAAGTTTAATTAGCCTGTTGTTGCAAACGGGCCGATTTCCATGCATGGGCGGCCTGGGTGAGGGGAAAGGAAATCAGCCCTGCCTCCTTCTGGCCGTGGGACGGACTGGACTCTCCAGGGCAGGAGGCTCCGTTATAAATGCTCTCTGTTGAAGACGGCCAGGCATTTTCTTATGATAAATGATGTCATTACTAGATGTCAGGTGTGCAAACCCTCGCGCAGCGACACGTCAGCCTGTGAACTCCTGCATTCGCCACTGTGTGCGACAGATCCAACCCGTTCACTGGCTCAGGCAGGGGAGGGGAGGATGTCATTGTTCTCACCATTCTCCCCTGGGATCTGCAGGCAGCAAATCTCTGAAGACACTGAACGCTCATGCACGGAATTTCTGATGACAGCCTCTTGTTTCCTTTTGCACCAAGACCAAAACAAATAAATAAACAAAAAGCAGAGTAATCTAATGCTACAGAAGCGGAACAACCTTCCATGCTAGCGTATTCTCATCCATTTTCCACTCCTCCTCTTCTGCTGAGTGCCTTTACATGAAGTTCTGGGGTCTCAGGAGCTTGAAACTTCCCCAGACATGCTCTCTCTCCCTTAACCTCCATGGCTCCCATCTATGGTGGCATGAAAACCTCGAAGGAATCCAGAAGCCCTCCGCCAGGACCATAGATGTATGAGTCACAGCTAATGAAGTGCATGCTCTTTCTTTAAAACATTGGTAATGAAGGGCTAGGCGGTGCACGCCTGTAATCCCAGCAGCTGGGGAGGCTGAGGCAAGAGGATGGTGACTTCAAAGCCAGCCTCAGCAACTTAGCGAGGCTCTGAGCAACTCCGTGAGACCCTAGCTCTAACATAAAATACAAAAAGTAGCCAGCAGTGGTCTTTCAGCTAAAAGTAATCAATAAGTGTTGATTCACTTCCTTTGGAAGCTGGAGCTGAACGCTGGGTGGAGGGATGACAGGCTCCACCCACCCTGAGAATTCCATCTGAGGCGTTCAGATCCCTCCGCAGCCTCCCTAAGGTCCAGCCTCCCTGAGCTGCCCAGAGGAAAGCAGAGATTTCCCCAGCGGCAGGGGGAGCCCTTTCACCCAGTTAGCAAAAAGATGGGCATCACCTCTTGGAGAGCCAGAGCCTGGGAATGAGAGGAATCTGGAGGTTCCAAGGAGATTGCTCACTGCAGACTGCAAAGGAAGAGGGTGGAGTTTCCACTTGATCTGGAAAGTTCTGGGCCCTGGAGTGCTGGAGAAGAGGCAGATCTATGACATGCCAATGAGTCCAAGCCAATTTGCATGCACATTTCTAGACCCTCTCCCCAGATGAAGTTCTTCCCTGTGATTTAAGGAGTGATTGGCTCCTAGAGAAACCTGCCTTAACGTTCATTTTCCAGCAAATTCCGCCCTTCCAAGGCCCTTCTCTGGCTCTTTCCATAACTAAATCGGCGCTTTTTTCCAGAACAGGAAACTGTAGAAAGGTGTCTACCTCACCCGGCAGCAGCCACCACGGGAACACGAGGGTATTTTGACACCCCCTTGAATTATAATCGCATCGCACTTCTCCACAACGCTCTTTTTCTTTTTCCTTCTCACTGCAAACAATGCACCAGATGGCGAATCCCAAGGAGCATTTAGCAGGTTTGGCAAAGATCTGAGAGCAACGTGAGTTTTGAACGTTGTCTTCAACACAAAGGGGAGCACTTTCCATTCAGTGCTGGGGCGATGGGACAGGGTTAGGAGGGCCATGAGCTTATTGCAGGGATGGAAAGGGAAGGGGACACTCTCAAGGAGAGAGGGGTCCTCTCAGAGTGGAGGGGACAGCAGGCCTCCCCTGCATCCAGTGTCATCGGGGTCCAGGGAAGTTTCCAGAGGGTCCCGCCCAGGTCCCCCTCCTGACTTTTGACCGACAGCAGGGGGACCTCAGACTTCCCAGTCCCCACTGCCATTGGCCACTCTGGGTCACCCTGGCCTAGGCTGAAGGGTTCTCACTGGAACCTGTTCTTGCAGGTTTTATGGTGGAGAGAGGATCTTCCTCTCCTGGGTTCTGGGGTCTCGTTTGTGTCAGGGTCACAGAGTCTCCCCTCAGGGTCACTTGGTTCCTCTGTGACATCATTTCAGGCCTGCATTTGTCCTGTAGGTAGCAGGTGGTTTGCTGAGGAAGGGGACACGGCCTGTCCCTGGAGGCCAGGCAGGGCTGCAGGCCCATGGCTCCTGGGAGAGGACAGCCCGTGGGGTCAGCACCGTGGGCCACTCACAGAATCACCCCCTGGACCTTAGGTCCTTCCATCTGCTCTGTCTGTCCCCTAACACCTTCATGGGTTATTCAAGTTATTACGTGGGCACAACGACTGTGACAAATTTTGCTGTTGCCAAAGCAACGAACCAGGTATTTAGAAGCTCCCACAGGACAGACCCATCACCCTGTCTGAGAACGCTGGAGAGGCTTCCCTGTCTGAGAACGCTGGAGAGGGCTTCCCTGACAGCTGGGGCTCCGCCTTCCCTCCTGGATTCTCTAAAGGAGCGATGTTTAATGGGAGTGAACATTGGTACTGTCCACGGTGGCCAAACCAGTGCTGGGCAATGCCTAGAACTCATGCCCCTTGCCCAGAGCTGGATTGGAGGCCAGTTGGCAGCTCAGCCCTCTCTCCTGAACTGCAGGTGATCTGTCGGTTGGGCATCAGGAACCGAGCAGCCCAAGCAAGCAGGCGGGGACCTTGGAAGGGAGAGATGGCCCAGCTGACTCTGAGGGGAGCCTGCTCTGGACGCTCTCCTGGGAATCCTTTCTTTTTGGTTTTCTGGAAACAACAGATAGATGAAAGTCTGGCCCATTCACACACTCTGCTATGGGTCTCCATTCATTGGAAAGTGGGGCTTTGGAAAGGAATAACCAGGAGGGAGAAGCATGGTGGACGGTGTGCATGGAGATACGCCAAGATCTGAGGTTTGAGCCTGTTGACTGAAAGAGGCAAGGGGCGTTGGAGAGTCCACAGCAGAGCATGTTGGGAACCACATCCTATTCAAAAATTCCACCGTATGTGGATTAGAGGTCTCCTGAGAAACAGCCAATACTAGATGGATGGATGGATGGATGGATGGATAGATACATACATACATACATACATACATAGATGAATTGGATGGTTGACTGGAAGGATGGATGGATGGATGGATGAATTGGATGGATGGATGAATTGGATGGATGGATGGATGGACGGATGGATGAATAGATGATAGATGATAACAGATGTATAGATGATAGATACATGATAGATAGATAGATAGATAGATAGATAGATAGATAGATAATTGACTTATTTTAAATAACTCGCTCATCACATCCTGAGGGCTGGCCAGGTGGCAATCTGCAGCCCCTGAGATTCTAGGAAGACCTGCTATTGCAGTCCTGGGTCTGAAACTGCAAACCAGTCAGAACTGCCAAGTCACGGCCTCTGTTCCTAAGGCCCTTGACTGAACGGCTGAACCCAGCCACCTGCTGGAGGGAGGTCTGGTTTGCCTCAAGTCCACTTATTTAAACATCGTTGTGTCTAAAAAGTATTTTCACAGCAATGTCTATACCAGGGTTTGGCCAAATCAGCTAGTTTTCATGGTTTAACCAAGCCAGCACGTTAAAACCTGTCTTTCCAACAGGAAGTCCACTGTGAGGAGAAACAGAGCAGAACCTGAGAGGATCCAGGGGTGGTGAGGGTGTGAGGTGATGGTAACCGACACCCCGGTCCTCATGATGAAGTCAGATCCAGCTCTGGGCACAGTGGGCACACCACTAATTCCAGTGAGTTCACAGGCTGAGGCAGGAAGATCACAAGTTCAAGTCCAGCCTGGGCAGCTTAGTGGGACCCTAAGCAACTTAGTGAGACCCTGTCCAAACATAAAAAATTAAAAGAGGCTGGGAATGCCGCTCGGTTGTTAACTACCTCTGTTCTCGATCCCTGGTACCAAGAAAAATTGTTTTAAAAATTAAAAATAAAGTAATATCCACCTGGTCAATAAAAAAGGTTCGAAGACGAACAGGCATTGTCATGGATGCTTCAGACACAGTACGGAACAGAAATAGAGTCCTGGCCTTCAGGGAGCTGGTGGTCTAGACAGGGTGTCAGCAAACTACAACCCAGGGGCCAGGGCTCATCTGCCACCTGCTTATGCAAATGAAGTTTTATTGAAACACAGCCCTGCTTGTTTGTTGAGGATCAATCAACAGCTGCTTCAACTCCTGCAGCAACCCCTCTAAGACCCATTTTGGTCAGCGTGGTCACTGCTGTGATTCAAGGACCCCCTCAAAACAATTTTAGAGGAGGAAAAGTTTATCTGAGGGCTCAGGATTTCAGAGGTCCCTGTCCACAGAAGGCCCAGCTCCATTGCTCGGGCTCCAGGTGAGGCTGAGCATCGTGGTGGAGAGGGTGGTGGAAGGAGGCAGCTCACATGGTGATCAGGAAGCAGAGAGAGATGCCACTCTCCAGATACAAATGTGTCCCCAAAGCCAGGCCCCAATGTCCACCTCCTCCAGCCACAGCCCACCTGCCTCCAGTTCCCATTCAGTTACTCCCATCATGGATTAATCCACTGATTAGGTTAAGGCTACACCCCAATCATTCCTCCTCCAAATCTTCCTGCATTGTCTCACTTGTGAGCTTCTGGGGGACACCTCACCTCCAAACCATAACAAGACCGAGACTAATGTATGCATGCTTTTTAAATGCAAAATGTAAGAATCATAAAAAGCCTAGAAGTTACCCATAATCAGCTATAAATGAATATACCAGGAACTAAATCTGGGGTTGACTAAATTTAACCCCCGAAAATCTGTATCTCTGATGCAAGAAACAAATAATGGAGATTTTACTGAAGGGAACAATATTGACCCAGCTTTGTCCACCAGACGATCATCCTCAGGGTGTTCCGATCATCCTCAGGGTGTTCCGTAGACAGGAGAGTGGCTTGGATGTGCAAGGACAATGTCACTTGTATGCAGAACAAACGAAGAGCCTGCGCATTAGGAGATGCTAAGCGGCCCCCTGAGGCTACTAACGGGGTGTGCAGAAGCTTGGGCCGCAGGTGACCAGCCTCGTGCAGCCACCTCGTGCAGCCACCTTGTGCAGCCTTGCGAGTGCACAGAGGCTGATTCTGAGCTAGAGGAGGGGCGCGCATACCCGGGAGCCCCGGAGCCTTCAGGCACCTTCCAATTGAATGGCGGCTCCCAGCACAGCAGGGCTTCAGCAAAGCCTCACGAAAGCCAGTCTCCGCTACAGTATTGCCAACCCATATTCCAATGGCTCTCTGGGCCGTGAAGTTCAGCCTCCATGCAATTTCATCGTTCTTAGTTTTATTTTAAGTTACATTTCTGGGGCTTATGGAAACAAAAACAAAAAAATAAATCTGCAGGACATGGTTCCATAGGTTGTGCTGCCCTTGAATTAGTAAAGCACAGGAATCCAATGGAACTTATTATGAGTTTTGTTCAGAAAATGCTAAAATAATGGCTGTTTTATGGATACCCATTAATGTCGATTATTATTCATTATTAATACTCCGCCTTTCAACTAAAAAGTGTGTGCTGGTGTTTCTGTGCTCGTCTCTCTCTGGTCCTATTATAATGCCCAATGGCTTCATGACTAATTAATGATTTGACACAACTTAGAAATTGCAACCTAAATGCCAGATGCTCATGTGAGATGACATTCTGTTATGTTTTTGTGTTGTTTATCAAATTTTGATTAGTGGTAAATATTTAATCCTTTTCCTAAGATCTGCTGTCAAGTCCCAAGTCGTTCTATGTGATCATGTGATTCCTTTTATTCTCACATTAAAACAGGGAGTGGATTCCTTCAATTTCAAAGCTCCTGATTATCCTGATAAATGAGTCTGGTAGGAAACACCCTTAAGGACTTACAGATACTCCATGTAATCAAGTGCAGCAGAACTGAGACCTTGGACTCTCCGGGGAGTGCATGGGTTCCTTTAAAAAGTGGAGGTCTCCTCTTGAAAGCAGGGAACAAGATCCCCACATAGTTATCGCAGGTTACAGAGAGCTTTTCCAGTTTCCCTCCAACCTCACAAGAGTCCTATGAAGTACCTACTTTTAATTCCCTTACTATAGAGGAGAAAAAGGAGGTGCAGATATTTAGTGAGTTTTCTAAAATGTGACATCTTTCCAATTGCAATTCCACGCATTGCAGGCGTAGCTCAGAGGGATAGCACGTGCAGAGCATGCATGGGGCCCTGGCTGGCTTTGATCCCCAGCACGACCCCAGGGAAATCAAGTTGCAATCCAGGGCTGAAAACACTGGCGGATTCCTTAGGTTCCACCCGGCCGGTGGAAGCAGGTGCTGAAGAGGATGATCTGAAGGCCTGAGCTCACCCAAATGATTTCTTATCATTCCTCTCCAAGACAAGCCTGGAAAATACCACAGGGTGGCTGGTGTGCTATGTGACTTTCATTTGGAAGGCGAGCTTTCCCCAGCTTCCTTGACGGAGGCTGTCTGGTCAGTTGTGCGTGGTGCAGATGAGACCTCTGCCCGAGCGCCTTTATTGTTTTGCAGAAGCAGGCAAGAGTGACTTCTGCGAAAATGTGTGCACAGATGTTGTACTTGAACCTCTACGAGCAGGATGTGTAATGATCGTCATCTGCCCTGCAACGGTCTCCCGACAGTACCATGCAAAACGATCCAATCCATTCGGTCAAGAAGTAATCAGGGGGTCAGACACCGTGGCACACACCTCTAATCCCTGTGACTCAGGAGGTGGAAGAGGGGGGAGTCCAGGTTCAAGAACAGCTTGGGCAGCTTAGTGAGACCCTGTCTCAGAATGAAAAACAGAAAGGGCTGGGAGTGTAGCTCAGTGGTAGACCACTCCTGGGTTCAATTCCAATATAGAAAAAAGTAATCAATGAAATTAAAGAATCACATTGGCAGATGAATGGATAAAGAAAATGTGGTATATCTATGCAATGGAAAATTACTCAGCCTTAAAGAAGAATGAAATTATGGCACTTGCTGGTAAATGGATGGAGCTGGAGAATATCATGCTAAGTGAAATAAGCAGAACCCAAAAAACCAAAGGCCAGATATTTTCTTTGATATGTGGATACTAATTCATAATAAGGGGCAGGGGGAGCTAGGGGAGAAGAGACTTCCTTTGTATTAGGTAGAGGGAAGTGAAGGGAGGGAAGGGCATGGGGTAGGAAGGATAGTAGAGAAAACAGACATCATGACCCCTCATGTGCATGTGTGACTGCATGACCATGTGATCCTGCAACATGTACAACCAGAAAAATAAGAGATGACACTCCATTTATGTCTGATCTATCAAAATGCATTCTACTGTCATGCACAATTAATTAAAACAAATAAAATAATTAATTAAAAAGAATTTGATTAACTATTATTGACTATTTATATTGTTACCAAACTAACTTCTTACATTAGTTAAGCAAGGTGTCACTTCAAACCAACCATGTGCATCTAATTTTTAGAGGGGGCGGAGACCAGGGATTGAACCCAGAGGGGTTTGACGACTGAGTGACATCCCCAGCCCATTTTTCAAATACATTTTGAGACAGGATCTAAGTTTTTGAGACTGGCCTCCAACTTGTGATCCTCCTTCCTCAACCTTCCAAGCTGCTAGAATTACAGGCATGCCCCACCATGCCCAGCCCAACCACATGAGTCTTGAAAATCTTGTGACAGGCATGGGTCTCTGGTCTAAGAACCAAGCCTCAATCTAATGCTCCACAAGACGTTTGTGTCTAGGCTTGGGATGTAGAAAGAGTAAGGAGCCCCCCTTGGCTGTTTTGATTTCTTCTGGGAATGGGAACAACTGATTCTGAAACCTTAAAAACTCCCCTAGAAACAGAGGAAAAGCAAAGCTAGCAGCACAAAAATTGAGCCTTACAGTCACAGATTCCAGACACAAAACCCTCTGTAGAAGGACGGACCAGCCCACCCAGTCCGTGGAATTCAGAGCTGAGCATCCAGCCACCGACAGGCTTAATCGCCCAGTTAGTCACATGGCGTAATTACAGCCAACTCAGGAGAAGTTGCTGCTGGAGCACGTAATTGCAGGGCACCATGGTGCTATTGTGATTTCAGATAATGCCGTGTGATTTGGGTGGATCGTAAACGCCCGTGACTGTGCGAAGAGGTCCCATTTGTGAATGCTCTTAGTGCCTGACTCGGAGTCTTTACATTTTCTTCCTTTTCAGGCTTTAAATCAAAGTCAGATAGGAAATCAGAACTTGTTTTTCAAAGAAAGGGAAAGAAATGATCATTGTGCATGATCCTTTGGTGAGCACGTGTGCAGCAAGAGAGGAGGTGTGAAGTGACGCCTGTGGCCAGTTATTAGGATAACCCGAAACCGCTCTGGTCACTAACGGCTGCGACCCGAGGGAATACCTGTGCAGACGTGGACACTCTCTCATGTGGCTTCCATCTTCCTGGAATTTGTGAATTTGCCTAAGTCTACACCAAACCATCTGCAGGGGGTGGGGGAGACTTCCCAGAATGCACTGCTGGCGGGATGGTCTCCAGTTTACCGTTTGTGGGAGAAGCTGGTTTTTTTAAGGCATTCTGGTTATAGAAGTGCCCAAATTCTGTACCTGCTAACACTTGACTGAGATGTCCCAGATTCTTTTTTCTTTTAGTGGGGGTACCAGGGATTGAACTCAGGGGCGCTCGACCACTGAGCTGCCTCCCCAGCCCTCTGTTGTGTTTTATTTAGAAACGGGTCTCACTGAGTTGCTCAGAGCCTTGCTGTTGCTGAGGCTGGCTTTGAACTCGCAATCCTCCTGCCTCAGTCATCTGAGCTGCTAGGATTACAGGCGTGCACCACGGGGCCAGACCCAGATTCTTTGTAGGTGTAAATTTTGTACCATCAAAATCACTCTACTATCCTTCCTACCCCATACCCCTTCCCCTCTCTTCACTCCCCTCTACCTAATCTAAAGTAACTTTATTCTTCCCATCCACTTATTGTCAATTAACTTCTGCCTATCAGAGAAAATATTTGGCCTTTTGTTTTTTGGGTTTGGCTTATTTCACTTGCCATGATATTCTCCAGATCCATCCATTTACCAGCAAATGCCATCATTTCATTCTTCTTAAGGCTGAGTAATATTCCATTGCATATACATATAGCACATTTTCTTTATCACCTGTTGAAGTGTGTCTAGGTTGGTTCCATAGTTTAGCTATTGTGAATCAAGTAGCTATAAACAGACATTATGACCTCATGTGCATGTGTGACTGCATGACCATGTGGTCCTTCAACATGCACAATCAGAAAAGTGAGAGATGGCACTCCCTTTATGTGTTATCTATCAAAATGCATCAATGCATGCCACTGTCGTGTGCAACTTATTAGAACTAATTAAAAATTAGTTTAAAATGTGTTTACTGTGTAGGACTCAGGAGGTGGAAGCAGCCTTGCCGTGGCCCCGGGATGCCTGGTTCACGAACTCTGAATTCATTTCGCAGAAGGCGCTGTGCCCGCGGGCGGAAGCGCATTTCTCTTGGAAAGGGATTTTCATCCGGGTCCTCAAGGAGCTGGGCAGGAGGCAGGTTCGCCTGGGGACGATGCCACCCGTTCTTACTGGGGCTGGGATCTCCCCCACAGATGCCCCTCAGATCTCGTCTGCGCTTCCGCTTTAGCCCTGGCAGTGAGGAGAGGCCAGGTCGTCTTGACGGTGGCAAAGACCCCCGGGACACCGTGGCTTCTCCACCCCTCACTTCCGCTGGAACTGCTCATTTCATTTCTGTAACGACGAGGCGCATTGCGGGTTTCCACCGCAGAAGCCACTCACACGGCGCCCTGCACGTGCGTGACTCGTGGAGCTTTCTGCATGGTGGAAATCCATCCTCCACAGGGGGCTGTGGCGCCCTTGAAACGTGACTCACGCAGGGGGATGTTTTATTCCACGGGATGAACGAGCGCATCGCTAAGCAGCTGCGGCCGAGGTGCACAGCGCAGCCTTGGACATGACTTCTCGGTGCAGATTGCTCTTCAGCTGCGTCCTAACCATGTGTGACACCGCGCATTACGTTTTGTTAAGTCTGCACACGAAGTGATTTGTTGTCGTCTAAGCAGACACGCAGCTCTAAGCACGAGGGAAACTCTCTACCTATTAATAACGATTGGCAAATTGAATCATGACAGATGAGGAAACAGCACAGCGAAATAAGAAACATCGTTCTAATCGCTCTTGCTTTTATGGAAAAGATATTGCACGGTCCCGGGAGACAGGATCCCATAATAAGAGAGGCTTCCGTGATTATCAGCTCCTTTAATGAATTTCACACTTTGGATTCTGATCTGAAGTGAATTCAAGCTTTTCCTGGTTGACCTTCCCCTGCCTGAATCTTGATGGGTTTGGCTGGCGTGAGAATTTCCGAGTGTTTTTTTCTTAGACACTGAAGATCCGGATTTTAGCTTGCATTGTTTATTGCTTAATTGCATTCCAACACCCGAGAAAAGAGAAGCAGCCATTCCCATGCGAATGTGCACTGGGACAAGGAAATGAGCCAGAATACCAAGCACACCAAGAATTAGGAACCCCGTCCTGCTGGAAAGAAAATGAGTGTGTGCAGGAGAACCCACTTGTTATACAAAGGACTTTTTTATTTTTTATTTTTTGGCTGAGTTCTGTTCACTTACTTGCCCAACAAAACTTCTCTTGGCCTTGGAAATACAAGCGTGAACTCCAAGGTGCAGGGAGCGGCCTTCACTGGAGCCGAGATCCCATGCAGGTGACAGATGTCAATCACGGAACCGCAAAAGCTAAGAACCGTTTACATTTGAAGCAACAGGAGATTCCACAGCGGTCTGCGGACCTATGACCAAGGGCCCTGGGGTCACCTCCGGAACAAATGACATCTCGAGAAAGAGAGTGCGGTCTCCCAGACAGAACAAATACTTGTGAGCCTGATCGGGCACGTTGGATCCAGAGTGAGGGAAAGGCCTGGCTGGAGCGTTCAGAAGGCCCAGCGCAGTGATCTGGTCCATGTTCCAGGCGACACTGGCAATAGTAAGAACCATAAGACAGAAGGAGCAGTGGGTGGAACGTGATCCACCGCCTTCGGAAACGGTCTTGGGGCTGACATGCTGCATGAGTTGGATGCCAACACAGAATCCCCCTTTCCATCTTTTCAGTGGCTCCTCCGGGCAGGTAAGGGTCGCATCTCGTCCTGGAGACAGGAGAGCGGAGCAGAAGGCTTGCGTGCCCTTGAGGACTCTCCAGAGGTGACATGGGCAGGGCTTGCAGAGGGCAGAGGAGCACGTGGCAAGGAAGACGGAGCCCGACGCGGTTCCCCCAGGTCTCTGGCGTGGACAGCTGTCACGGAGCCGCCACTCACGGGGAGAAGAACCCCTGATCTTCTCAAGAGGGTGCACACAGCCGGCACGCGGGAACCAGCACTGGCAGAATCAATCCAGTTGGCCCTTGAGAGCCGAGTCCACCATTGCGGGCTGCAGCCGACCTCTGGGAGCAACAAAGGTGTCAAAATATGGGAAGGACTTCAGTGTGTGTGTGTTTCGAAGATGCCTCTCTGTTCTTTGAAGCCACCCCATTTGTGTCTGTCCCAGGAAATGGGTAGGAGTAGAAAGATCACACCGATGTGGCACTCAGGCTGAGCACGGATTGAGATGTCCTCCACCAAGAAGCAGGGCACCACCACCCAGGCAGTGCTGAGTTTACCCCTTTCCTGCATTGCCAGCCACAGAGACTCTGTAGGCTGCAGGGGCATTGCATGAGCTCACCAGGCAGCTCTCCTGAGCACTGCCCACCTGCAGGGCCACCGCGGGAAGCAAGACTCAGAGCAGCCTCCGCTGCCAACTTGGTAATTGCATGAGCCGAGGACCAGCCAAGCTGTGTGCAGTCAGCAAACGCAATAGACTCCCCGCAGGGAGGAAAGGCAGGACCGGGTTTGCTGTGCAGCTCAGTTTGTTTCTCATCTCACTCCAGTCAGAATGGCAATCATCCAGAATACAAGCAACAAGCGTTGGCGAGGATGTGGGGAAAAGGTCCACTCACACATTGCTGGTGGGAATGCAACATGGTGCAGCCACTCTGGAAAGCAGTGTGGAACTTGGAATGGAGCCACCATTTGACCCAGCTGTCCCACTCCTTGATTTATCCCCAAACGACTTAAAATCAGCACACTAGAGTGACACAGCCACATCAATGTTTATAGCAGCTCAACTCACAATAGCTAAGCAAAAGGACCAACGTAGGTGCCCTTCAACAGATGAATGGATAAAGAAAATGTGGTATATATACACATTGGAACACTACTCAGCCTTAAAGAATGGAATTCTGGCATTTGCTGCTAAATGAATGGAGCTATCATGCTAAGTGAAATTACCCAAACCAAAGAAAACAAAGGCTGAATGTTTTCTCTGATATGGAGAAGCTAATTCACAATAAGAGGTGGCTAGGGAAGAATAGAGTTACTTTGGATAAGGTAGAGGGGAGTGAAGGGAGGGAAGGGCATGGGGTAGGAAGGACAGTAGAGGAAACAGACATCATGACCTCATGTGCATGTGTGAGTGCATGACCATGTGATCCTGCAACATGTCAATCAGAAAAATGAGAGATGGCACTCCATTTATGTGTGATCTATCAAAATGCATCCATGCATTCCACTGTCATGTGCAACTCATTACAGCAAATTAAAAAATTTTAAGAACAACAGAAATGTATTGTGCCCCACTTCTGAAAGCTCCCAATGGGAAACGAAAGTGTCATAAGGTGGTGTTGTGTAGTAAGGCTCTAGGGGGTGTCCCTCCTCCTAGTTTTTCCTGGCTTCTGGGGGTGATGGTGAACCCAGGGGCTCCGTGGGTTGAAGCTGATGCCGCCCAGCTGTTACAGGACATTCTTCATGGGTGCCTATGTCTCCATTTCCCTCATCAATGAAGCAAAGCAGCCCTGGGGTTGGGACCCGCACCTGAGTCATGATTGTATCTATAAACACCTGTTTGTAAGCAGGGTCAAAGGTTCTGGGGTCAGGTCTGGGGAAATCAGGATTTGTCCCACAACACTCTGCACCCAACTTTCCCTTGGTGCTGCTGGGCATGTCTTTGGTGTTATTTCCCC
Organism: Glaucomys volans; assembly: GCA_020662805.1. Taxonomy (NCBI): domain Eukaryota; kingdom Metazoa; phylum Chordata; class Mammalia; order Rodentia; family Sciuridae; genus Glaucomys; species Glaucomys volans. The sequence goes on from JAJEJO010003132.1 coordinate 354,635, forward strand.
CTGAGTGCTGGGAAGGAAAGAAGAAAGTTGGAGACACTGTTCAGCCTTCCTCTGGCCACTTGTTGGGAACGTCCTCTGCAGGCTTCCACTGCAAGGACTCTGACCTCCCCCTGGGGAGGAGGATTTTCTTGCCCAGGATGATGGCAGGTGAGTTCCTCACACTTGATCTGATTATCATTGTTATTTGGTGGTGTGCCTGTTCCCGCCACTGACGTGGAAGTGACATCTTCTAAGACATAGCTCAGTAAATTAGACCTGTGTTATATCAGACCTAGCCTAGCTGGGCGCGGTGGTAAATGCCTTTAATCCCAGTGGCTCGGGAAGCTGAGGCAGGAGGATCTCTAGGGCAAAGCCAGCCTCAGCAAAAGTGAGGCCCTGAGCAACTCAGGGAGACCTGTCTCTAAATAAAATACAAAACAGGGCTGGGGAGGTGGCTCAGTGGTCGAGTGCCCCTGAGTTCAATCCCAGGTACCCCCACCATAGGAAAGACCTAGCCTGACTCTACCAAATAAAGCTGGTCACATACAAGGACTTCCAGAAGTGAGAGAAGGAGGAAGAAAGGGAGAGAGCTTGGAGGGTTTCCTGGATTCGTGTCCCGCCTTCTGTCCTAACTGGGCCGCTCGCCATCTTCCCTCACCGTTCCTAATGGCTTCTGTTCAGTCGCTGCCACCTTCCCGAGGATTGACACTCCTCAGGATTCGCTGCTGAGGAGACCCAGGTGGGTGATGAGCAGCAGTGGCTGACACTCCACTCTGACTCAGATCCGCAGATGGAACCCACTAACCGGGTCTCCAGACTGTGGTCCCGCCGACTGCTCACAGGGGTGGCCCTGGTCCGGGGGAGTTCTCGTGGTCAAGAGCGTGCCCTCCTGGAGGTGTCCCTCAAAGGCCCCATGATTCAGATTCAGTCACCCAGACATCCAATCTCAGAAGCATCTGCTGCCAAGGATTCCGTTTGAATGACCTCCGTGACCAATGCACCAGCCATTGGCTTTCAGTGGCTGCGGAACCGTGTGACCACAAACTCTGCAGCTTACACACACACACACACACACACACACACACACACACGCATACACGCACATGCACACACACATGCACACACATATGTTGAAACTTAATTCCCAACTGGATGGGGTCAGGAGGTGGGATGTTAGGGGGATGATGAGCTAATGAGGTGCAGCCCAGGAATGGGACGAGGTGCTTATAGAGACCAGAGAGCCCCCTGCCCTTCCACCCTGTGAGCACCAGGAGCAGGCGCCCTCTCTGAGCAGGAAGCAGCCTCAGCAGCCCCGAGTCTGCCCCGCCTGGACCTGGGCTGCAGCCTGCAGGGCTGAGAGGAATAAATGAACAGATCTCTTGTTTTTTATGATTCGTGACGTTTGTGGCTATTTTGTGACAGCAGCACAAATGGACGAGGAAATTGACTGACAACTGTCCTATTTCAAACTGAACGTTTGCTCTACGCCTTTGTTTGACAAATAATTATTAAACATGGAGGAGTTTAAAAAGGGCTGGGGACCTGGCTTCGTGGTTCAGCACCCGTGGGGTCAATCCCTGGGGAAAAAACAAAAGACAGCAAAGCAAAGCCCTGGAGGATTCCATTGACCTGGCCTGGCCAGTGAAGGCCAGGGCACGGCAACAGAAGCAAATCCCAGGTTTCCAGGGATGGGAGGGGAGAGGGGACTGTCAGTGGTGCGGGGCTTCCTGTGGGCTATGGAAACCCTACGCAGTCCATCACAGTGATGCTCACACAGCTTCATGAGCACGCCGACCCTCTCTGAGTCGCAACATGAAGTGGGCGTATTTTTAAACTCTGCATATGTTTTAAAAAGTGTCATTCAAAGTCACTCATGAACATAGATGTGAAAATCACCCACAAAATACAGTTTTGGAGCTGGGCCTCTAGCCCAGGACCTTCTGTGTGCCGGACTGAGCTGGACCCTGACCCTTCAAATATCCTTTAAACCTTCTCAGCAATGCATAGTGAAAGGGAAGAGCTGGGATCAGTGGCGCACGCCTGTGATCCCAGCAGCTCCAGAGGCTGAGGCAGGAGGATCGCGAGTTCAAAGCCAGCCTCAGCAACTTAGCGAGGCCCTAAGCAACTCAGTGAGACCCTATCTCTAAATAAAATGCAAAATAGGGCTGGGGAGATGGCTCAGTGGTCGAGTGTCCCTGAGTTCAATCCCTGGGAACTAAAAGTGAGTCATTCTTTTTTTTTTTTTCTGTAGAGAGGTAGGACGGTCAGGCACCACACATCACCCAGGATGCAAATATGTCCTAGCAGATGCACACACACGTCCACAGAGATCAATTATAACCACCCAAACGGGCAACATCCATGACAAGATCGTTCACAACATGCAACATGAATGGCCAACAAGCAATAGAAAGATTGCCAATTTCTTTTTTTATTTAATTTGTTCTAATGAGTTGTACCTGACAGTAGAATGCACTGATGTGCTTGGATAAATCAGACATAATCAATCTCTCATTTTTCTGATCGTACCTGTTGCAGGATCACATGGGTCATGCAGTCACACATGCACATGAGGTCATGATGTCTCTCATTCCTTCCCCATACTCCTAAGATAAATGTCTTAAAAAGAAACAATGCCTGCTATTGCAGAGAGGGATGGCTATTTATCTGGGGTGCTGTTACAAAGGATTTCCTAAAGCATGATCTGACCCAAGACCAGGGCACGTGCAGTCAAAGGGACCAGCATTCCATGCCAAAGAAACAGCACATGCAAATGTCCTGTGGTGGGAATGTGCCTGGTCTATGGGAGGAATGGAAGATCACAGAGGTCACACAGGACAGCTGTAATCACTGGACTGTTACTAAGTTGGACCGCTCTGGGAAAGAGGAAATTGGGCTGCCTTGGGTGCCCCCTCAACGGTACTGATGAAATGGTGTTGGTTGATGAAGTTGATCAAAACTGTCTGGTTGGAGATGACTGACATTGCATCACCCTGGGATTGTGCTGCCCGTGGGTCAGAATCATGAGTGGAGCCCAGTTCCTCTCCAGGACCTCTCTGCCCTGCGCTCTGCCCTGGTGTCCTCTCTATTGCACGGTGCAGACTCCTTGTTCTCAGGCTGCGCTCCTGACAACACCTTGCAGGGACGAGTCCACGGTCCGAGCAGAACTCAGCCGCGAGTGTCCCCCTAAAGCACGCGGGAGGTGTGCGCTTGCAGACACCACCCTGCGCCACCTCCACGATGGCTCCTGGGGTAGAAGACGGTTAGACGTCATTGCATCAAGAGGTGATCGCATGGCAGGGTGATCAGCCCTGTGCGTCTCTGTCATCTTTCTCTGGGTCACTAGGTGTCACTGCGCAGCTCAGTATGAAGTCGCCTAAAGGAAACCCTTCATAGAGAAATGGAAACGACAAAACAGAAAAAGAAAAAAATCCACAAGGCCACCCAGCGAGGCAGCATCCCAAGGGCACGCGAGCGTCCCGCGCAGGGGCTGCGGCCCAGGAGACCGCTGCTCCCCGAGCGCTCACCACCCGCCGCTGCAGCGCCCGCAGAGACGCACCCGCAGCCTGGAAGGCGTCTTTCTGCCTTTCTCCATTTGCACACCTGTCAACCTGATAAAAGTGAGAATTCGGGAAATGCAAATCCCTACTCATGAAATTCAACGATGTGCGCGCAGGCGCTATTTTGAAACGTTACAAAAATACTCCATTCCCTTGACGCTGAAAAAAAAAAAAAAAAAGGTCTCACCCTGAAGACAATGGAGCTGGCACTAGAATCAGGATGCTGCCGCCTGCTGTGTCTTCTCTCACCTCCCGGTTGCATTTTGGACCGCGGACCTAGAAGTCTGGTTTGAAGTCGGACCCGCGTTTCCTGCGCTTCCTGTGGGTCGGGATCCACTTCACCCACTTCGCCCCTGAGCGGGCGGGTTGCTGCGTGACTCCTCCGCCGATCTCGCACAGGCGCTGGCTGGCACCGTTTGAGGACAGCTCCGCGCACACCCGGAATCCTAGTTTCTTAGAGGCAACAGGCAAAGCCAAGAGAAGCTTCGGGACGAGGCTGCAGGTCTGCTCACATTCCATCGCTGTAGCCGGGCGCGGTGGTGCACGCCTGTCATCCCAGAGGCTGGGGAGGCTGAGGCAGGAGGATCGCGAGTTCAAAGCCAGCCTCAGCAAGGGCAAGGCGCTAAGCAACTCAGTGAGACCCTGTCTCTAAATAAAATACACAATAGGGCTGGGGATGTGGCTCAGTGGCCGAGTGTCCCTGAGTTCAATCCCCGGTTCCAAAAAAAATAATTCCACCTCTGTGAGAGGCCTCAGTTGCTGGCGGCCTCTCAAAAGGAAATGTAGTTTCCAGGACTCAGTCCTGACGCAGAGTGATTTGGCCATGTGCAAAGTCTTCATAAAAGTGAGAACAGAATGCAATGAGGAACGGTTCCTAAAGGCAGTCCTGGAGAAGTTTCCAGACACTCCGCTAAGGTCAATGTGGTGCCGGCCTGGGGAAGATGATGTGGTCGTATCAGATGGAGGGCTCGATCTTTCTTTAAAATAATAAAAGAAGAAGTATTGGTGACATGGCTTTGTTGCAATGCTAGGGCCTTATACATGCAGGCTAGCCCTGCGCAATGTCCCCACCCCATGACCTGAGCTGATCTAAGGTGGCAACTCCGCAGTGCAATTAGCTGCACGGATGCCAAAGCATGCGATCTGAAATGAGGGTGCAAATGAGCTCAGATCCTGTTTCTCCAGTGACAAGCAAATGGACAGCTGTCCTGTTGTTGTGTTAGGAGAGGAAGATGAGGCGGAGACCTCTCCTGCTTCATCTTCTCAACTGCCCCACGAGCAAGGCCTCCTGATCTGCACTTTGGACTCAAGGAACTCTGGGCTCCTTCTTGGCTGCCACTGCTCAGGCGGGAGGTGGAAGCCAGTGTGGAGCAAGAAAAGACATGAGCCACTTTGACACCACTCCTTCTGTGCCCAGGGCACAGCCAGGCCACTGCTGCCCAGGAGCCGGCACTCCTGGAGCTCCCTGCCTGCGTGCAGACCCCAGCGGGGTACAGGTGTCCCCAGAGCATTGCGCCAGGTTAGCCCACACGGCGTGAGCTTCCACCCTAAAGGTATTTCATCTGGAGAGAATGTCTGTAAAGACTGAGCTGCAAACAACAGTGCCCTCGCCATAGAGTGTTGTGTGGATCTTACCAGCAGAGGGCAGGGGAAGGTGGCCCCTGATATTCCATCATGGAAATCCAAATGGGTTCTCAGGATTCACAATGTGCAACCCACGGAGTCCAAGCTGACAAATGTTTCCGTGGGTTCGTTTTTACCCTGAAAGGCCCACCTCTGGGGAATTGCCTTCAAGCCCCGCCTTACTTTCCCTCCTACCCACGTGAACTGCGAGAGAGCATCCTCACCTGCAGGGCCCTGCGTGCGTCATTGACAAGCACGGCCTTATTCTTCCCAGAGAGGAAATAAATATTGACTTCCTAGCAGGACGAGACGTAGAATCAGTGTCGGTCCTCATTCTGCCAGCTCTCCTTAGTCACCGCCTTCATTAAGTGTGAAAGTGATCTCTTTTCTAACTTTCCAGGAATGCTTAGGTATGTCATTGGAAAGCTGAGGACACACCAGGTCGTCATGGCAACCAGCCATCCGAAACACCTCTGTTTATGTGGTCGCTGGGCAAAGGGTTTGTATGATTATCTTGCCTTATGGAATGATTCCATAAATATCTGTTATGTTCATTTTCTATTTACTTCTAAAGCAAATTTTGAATTTCCCATTATGTGCACACACAGATATCTATGAGTGTGTGTGTGTGTATACACGTGTGTGTGTGTGATAGATGCTAGCACCACTTTGTGAAATACAATCTACGGCTCTGTGTTTACTTTCCACCGTTTATCCTCTGAGTAAATAGAGGGAGAATAATAGTCAAGTCAATGTCAATTTTAAATTCTGGGAAAATACAAACAGTCCGAGTTTCTAGAATATACCAGGCAACTCGCTTTCTGTGCTTATTTTGCTTACATAAATAGAATGGATCGAGTGGACCATGAGGGTCAGAGACACCCCCTCATCACTCCATGTTTGCCCAGTTAACTCCAATACGATGAATGGGACACAGAACTGTATATTTTAAGAATTGGCTATTTATCATGGTTGGAAAGTGTCTCCCACAATTGAGGCTGAAACCTGATTTCCCATGGGACAGTGTTGAGAAGTGCAGGCTTTAGAAAGCGGTGAAGTCACTAAAGGGCTGGAGGGGACTAGCATCTGGCCCTTTTGCCCGTCCACCGCCTGCAATGTGAGGACCCCGCGTTGCTCCCCCCCCCCCCCCCGGAGTCCCAGAACCAAGGCACCAGGTTGGCAGTGGAGAACCCAGTCCTCACCAGGCACTGAAGCTACATGCACCTTGGTCTTGGACTTCCCAGACTCCAGGACTGTGAGAAGTAAGTTTCTCTTCTTTATGAATCACCCAGTCTCTGGTATATTGTTATAGCAGCACAAAGATGTTACTCTACAGGAAAAATTGAAATCTGTCCACCAGAAGTTTACATTTTCCTTGGCTCTCCCTGAGTCTTTGAGACATCCAGCTTCTCCTAATTCTTGCCAGGTCTACAACTCAGGAAGGTCGTTCTCCAGCACCTTGGAGTCATCCCTTGGAAATTGCTCTTCAGAGGAAACAGGCTGGCTAGGTCCTCGTCTCTAAGGGACAGAGGTAGGAACTGGTATTGAAACGCGGGTGCCCTCGTTAGTTGACTGGCACTCCTCTGACATCCCACGATGCGTTTCCAAGGTCACCTTTCAGCACTTCAGTGTTCCAGGAGAGCCGATCCCGACTTCTGTCCTCTATGGCAGTAGCCTGGGTCCCGATTGCAGTGGTCTTGGATGCGGTTTCCCTGTGATCTGTGTCTGGTGCAGTTCTCATTTGCAATGCCAGGAGCTGGGGCTCCGCTGCCAACCGCAGTGTGTGTGTGTGTGTGTGTGTGTGTCCCCACGGTCACTCCCGAGGAAACCCGCAGGAAGTGCATCCACAATGAGGATGCCTGTGGGTAGATCTACGGAAGGAAACACACCTAGCGTTTTAAGTTTCAAACACAGGGTGCAAGTGGCTCAGAGGGTTAAGGGTGATGGCGTGACCCAGGGACTGAGAGCCACGAAGTCACTGAGGAAAGTCCCCCTTGGTGCACAGGACAGCCCTGCTCAGGGCTCCTCTCTCCAAAAGAGAAGAGGATGGATTTCCCACCGACAACCAGTCCCCGTGCCCTGTCAGACCTGGAATCATTCTCGAACTTGGTCATTCACACTCACGCAACGGGAACTGACGCCATTGAGAAGAGAGGCCCACCATCCCGCCCCGCAGGCCAGAGTCACCCCACGGCAGGCGACGTGCTGACATGAACATCTCAATGGCCCTGATGGGATCACTTGGGAACCCTGCTCCGTGAAAATACAGAAGATGCTAAGGAGGATGGAGTGGGGGCGATTCAGGAATGCGATTGAGATGAGTGACCTTTCCTTACTCTCTGGATAATGAAGGCGATCAAGGGAGCCCCCGCTGTGCTGAGAAATGTCATGGAACAGACCAAAATGCCATTCCCTCTCATCGCCAGGGCCCAGGGAGAAAGAGCCCTTATGGGTCTTACAGAGGAAGGGGCCTTGTGGAAATTGCTTTGGGGGTAAATACACAATTTTTTGTGACTGTCTGGGAAAGGTTCTGACTTCAGGACAGCTGAATAAATGTACCCTACTGGAAAATGCAGTCACCTGGGGAGGTAATAAGGTTGCAGGCAAAGATTTAACCTACGTGCCCTTAGAGATCCTTTAAATGACGATCAGAAGTTCCTCTTGGCCTGTGTGCACAATCAATCAGAAATCAGTGGCTCAAAGACAGCAGATCACGTGAAGTCCCTCTGATGTTCTGCTTGGGGCCGGGGGATAAGGAATACCTGGTCCTGCCGGGGAGTCAGTGGAACATGCCTGTAATCCCAGAGACTCAGGAGGCTGAGGCAGGAGGATCGGGAGCTCAAAGCCAGCCTCAGCAACATATCGAGGCTCTGAGCAACTCAGTGAGACCCTGTCTCTAAAAAAAGTATAAAAAACAGCTGGGGATGTGGTTCAGTGGCTAAGCACCCCTGGGTTCAATCCTCTATACCAGAAAGAAAAAGAATACATTGTCCCTAAAGAGGTTTCTCCTCTTTCTTTTGGCAGCAGAGCCAGCAACCTGTGCACAAAGCTAGGAAAGACATTGGTTCACAGTCCACGGTCAGGAAGGAAGGTTTCCTCCGTGGCACTGGCGGCATTTAACTCTAGCAGATTAGTAACGGCCATGCGACCTCACGCCCTCACCAGATCTCCTCTTTCTGCTGCCTCCACCAGAAGTGCCAAGCCTCAGAATCGAAGCCGCAGGATGATATACCCCTGACGCTGGCTGTGACCTGGGGCAGGCAGTCTCCAGCTTAGGGCAGCTCTGCTGAGCCAGTGCTCAAGTTTACAGTGACGAGAAAGCACGCCGCCTCCAGTCGACGCCACGCTGTGCATCTTTATCATTTCTGGGACGAGCGGGATGCAATCAATCAGGGTGCCTTTGGGTTCCCCAGGAGACCTGTCAAAGCAAAATACCACACAGAGGTCTCTCCTGTTCTATAGAATCAAAGGAAAGCCGCCCTCCGGGTTCCTGGGGAATAAAGCCAGAGGAATTGATCACATGGAACTTTCTGTAAATGATGCTAAGGGACCAAAAGGGTCCAGACTTCAATGATGAGTTTGCAAAAACAGAAAAGCTGGAAGCAATTATTCTTTCTGTTTCCTACTAATGCAGCGGGGAGGGTCCTTCCCGAGCTCCGTGGGCTCTGAGTTCATTCCTGGTTGTGGGAAGACAAGACAGGATCCTAGGAGAGCTGCCCAGCTCAGGTGCGGGGGTCCAGCCAACTGAACCAACTGGACGCACAGTGGAAACCAGCCGCCACCCAGAACCGGGGGTGAAGCAGCTTTCTGCCCTTCCTGAGAGCTCCCTGCAGGGAGACTGCATGCCCCCCATGCCAGCCATGAATGCAGGGGGATTGCAGAGTCTACAAAATGCTCCCTTCACCATTTACTCTGTAGGGAATTCAGCAAGTGCCCTGGAGTCCCGGAATGCATAGTACCTGTGCAGTGATGAAGACGGAAGTCTGATTTCCACCCTCAGGTACGTCGACTCAGAGGAGGAAGAGCGTTTGCAGGAACGTGTGGGAGCTCCTGGGGGAACCGAGGAGGTGCTTTGAAAGACTTGAATTCAGGCATGATTTGGGTCCCCCCCCACAGGCTTGCATTTCAAACCTGATTTGGGGCTGCTACTCAATGAGACATCTATGGTAATTTTTATGTAAACTATGCTACTGTTTTTCAAACTGTCAAGCGTACAACACATCTCCAAGTCGACCTGGCATGTTTGATTCATGGCTGAGCATTTCCAGGAACACTGGAGGTCTCCCTGGGCCATGACGTCCCGGGCAGAAGAGTATCTACAGATGCTCCATGATTGACAGCAGGGCCAGCCCAATACAGCCATCATAAGTTGGAAATGCAATGATTCACCTGTAGGGGCCACTTGTTCAGCAGAGGGGTTGCACGGATTACTGGAAGCAGTATGAGCCCAGCATTGCAGGAGTATCATAGTCCAGAGAGCAAACCAAGTTCAAATGCGGCTTCTCCTGAATCTGCATAAGCTAAGGAGCGTTGTGAAGTTCCAAAATCCTAAGTTGAGGCGTCCTGAGCCAGAGACCCTCTGAGCATCCTTCTTGGAGGTAGACACATCCACTTGGCCCTCGGCTGCTGTCTCCGCCCACTGCATGGTCTTGGATGGGATCCTAATGTCTTTGCCCTGAACACAGCTCTTTGGGAGGGTCCTTAAAATCTCAAGATCCTTGAAAAATCCTGATTTGCTCCTGTCTCCCTGGGGCACTTTATCAGAGCTCATTTGGCAAAGGTGGAGGAATGAGAAGGATTTGTTGATTTGTTTCCACTGAAGTCAAGATACAGTATTACCATGCCGTCATCTCCTGGAGCTTGATCAAGAAGGCACTGAATTGTGTGTTTGTAGGCAATGGTGTTTCCTGAGATGACTTCTGTCTGTGTCCAACACATCTGCAGTTCCCAGTGTCCACCAGCAACAAAGATCTGGAGACACAGGTGCATACTATTCCACGGGTCCGTCTTCCTGCTGGAATGGAGCCCCTGAGTCCCTGTGAGCTCAAGAAGTCTACGAGTCTCAGTTTTAAAGGTGAATCTTTGGAAGCAAATAGACTGCAAGATGACTCTGCTTTTAGATGGGTCTTTGTACCTTTTGAGAAGCATTCTCCTATGAATTTAAACTCAAGTTGATTTTCTCACTTTGAAGAGAATGTCCTGACTAATGAGACGAAACAAGAAATTTTAAGCAGGTCTTAAACTTTCAAGAGAATTCCCTTGGGGTCTTGGTGGCAGTGGTAGTGTGGTGCTTGTTTGGTCTGGGTGTGTGTTAGTCAGCTTTCCATTGCTATGACAAACTACTTGAGAAAACCAATTTACAAAAGGAAAGATTCGTTTTGGTTCTCAGTTTCAGAGGTTTCAGTGCATCGCAGGTTGACTCCATCACTTTAGGCCTGTGGTGAGCAGAAGCTCATGGTGGAAGGGCGTGGTAGAGGAAAGCTGCTCAGCTCATGACTCAAGGAAGCAGAGGGAAGAGAGGGAGAGAGAGAGGGAGGGAGAGAGGTGGAGGACAGCGTCCTACTTTCTTCAACAAGACCGCTCCTCCGACAGTTTCCCCCGGCTCCCAATAGCCCATTAAGTCATGAACCCATCAATGGGTCAATTCCTAATGAACCAGGGCCCTTGGGATCCAATCCCTTCCCCAAAGCCCCGCCTCTGAATATTGCTGCGGTTGGGACACGTGAAACTTCGGGGGGCATTCCAGACCGGCACTGCAAGTGCGTGTGCATTTATTAAGTGCCCTTAACTACACAGAAGGTGAAAGGAAAACTCATGGGGATCTTTCTCAGGGTAAGTGGATCATTTTGGAAATGGTCACCGATAGAGGCTGGAACTCAGACGTGTGTTACCTTGCTGGCACTTCCGTCACCTGCGGCCATGGAGCGCCTTGACAATCCTGGAATCTCCCTCTGTTTCCCGCCATCACTCTGGAATAGTCGCACAGGTATCAACTCCAGAGCTGCACACCTGCTCGTCGTTCCTCGGTTTCCCTGAAGCCTCCTTGACCACGCCGAGCTGCAGGAAGGCTGCTGAGCCGACAGAGGGAAACGCAGAGCATTATCAGCTGGGAACGTAGAGCGATGGAGAGGGTTCCTCAGACTTCCTTCTGAGAAGAAAAGAAGGTTCTGTTTTTACTCCTTTCACTTTTTTGGTATTTTTCCAGTTCCATCTGCCTGCCTGCCTGTGCGGCTCCCTCCTATTGAGATGCGAGACGTCGCCTCTCTCCCCGTCTTCTGCAATTTGGTGGCTGCTTTTCCTCATATTTTTGTCTCATTGTCTTTTTATAGCGCGTCCTCCCGGGTCCAATTCTTTTCTTTACAGCCCCCTTTTCCTGCTGATGTGCTGAGCTGAATCCCTCACGGTTATTTAAATGCTGTGCGACACGCACAGGAAGCCTAGGAGGCCCGAGGAGGAATTGGGATGCAATGGGCAGCGGCCTCAACCAGAGGAACAATCCTGCTGTCCAGACAGACGATGGCTCTGCTCATTCCAATAAGGAGGGATTGAGCAGCTGCCCAACAGACCCACGGTGAAGAAGCCCTATCAGGCACAGGAGGAAAGAGACAGGCAGGAACGACAGCGCCCTGACAACCACATGCACATCTGAATGTGTGCATGCAGTATCCAAGCAAGGCAACGTAAGACATCCACATTGAATGAGTCGCTAATGGTGCTTTCTAGGAATTCTTTTTCCCTGGTACGACCTTGCACACCGTCAGTGACCAACGCTAAACACCCTGTCAGTAATTATTAGGTAAATTCTTATGCAACTCAAAGATCCGTCCTGATGGAGACTAGGTGAGGTGTCTGAGGGATAGATCACCAGCTGACAGATTAAACTGGACTGAGTTTGAAAACAATCCGAAACAATTAGTTTAAGATTGGAATGGTGAATTGTCAGTGTCGACTTGACTGGGCCATGGGCTGCCCAGATATTTGGTGAACTATCTCCTCTGGATGTTTTTGGATAAGAGTCGTGTTTAAATTTGAAGGCTGAGCAAAACAAGTTACCCTTCATAATGGGGATGGGCCTCATCCAATCAGTTGAAGGCCCAAATAGAATAAAAATGCTGACTGCCTTCAAATGAGGAGAGCAGCTTCCACTCTGCCTTTCAACTCATGGCGACACACTGGCCCTTCCTGGGCCTTGAACCCACTGGCCTTCAGACTGGAAGCACTCCATTGGCATGCTTGCATCTTCAGACTTTCAGAATCAGAGTGGAGTTACACCATCAGAGCTCCCAGATCTCCAGCTTATTGATTCCCCCTGCAGATCTTGTGGTTTATCAGCTTTACTAATTGCAATGAGTCCATTCCACACATTAAATCTCTATAGAATACTGTGGCTTCCATTTCTCTGGAGAACCAAGACTAACATTTAAAGCTTACCATGGTAACAAAGCTTAGAGCTATTTGTGTCAGTCAGCTTTCCATTACTGTCACAAATACCTCAGAAAAACCACCTTATAAAGACAAAAGGTTCATTTGGGCTCATAGTTTTCGAGTCAGTCCATGACCAATTTGTGTGTGGTGGCAGAGCAAATTGCTTACCTCCTAGCTGAGACCCCAAAGAAAGGGAGAAATAGGGGACCAACATCCCATAGTCCTTTTTTGGGACAAAGTTCCAGTGACCTAACTTCTTCCCACTAGTCTCCATCACCTCTCAATCAGTGCCATGGGCTGGGGACTCAGTCTTGAACACATGGGCTTGGTGGGACCCTCAAGAGTCACACCATAGTGTCGTGTATCACAGCATAACGTAGAAGGATCAGAGGAGAGTCGGAGCCAGAGAAGGAGGTATAAAGATGGTAACAGAGGTCAGGAAGAGGGAGAAATTTGGCAATGCTACACAGCTGGCTTTGAAGATGGATGGAGGGGCTCCCAGCGAAGGTATGCAAGTGTCCCATAAAACCTGGAAGGGGAGAGAAAGGCCTCCCATTTTCCCCTGGATTCCCCAAACTCCAGACCAATGTGATCCATCTTGAACGCTGACTTTTGGGAATCTGAGATAATGTGTTGTTGTAAAGTTGAGGATGGTTTGTTACAGCGGCAATTGGAAACTCATACAGGTTGGCTTCTAAAAGCAGATCTTCTGGCCCAGTCTTCCATGATTCTAACTCACATCTTCTTCCACCCATCAAATTTCTTATCTCACAAATTCTGTCAATTACCAGAAGCAGAACAAGTGCTGAGTCATAGGCCCTGTGCGAGGAGGTGGTGGTGTGAAAGGGAAAAGAGCGTTTGCATCATGAAATGAATTTCTTTCCATCCACCAATCCTGTCTTTGGGCAGACTCATGGTGATCCATCATCTCTGGCCAAACGATGAAATTCCATGCGTTTTTATCTACTTAGGTCAGCCTGCCTAAGGAGATATTTTAGCAGTGGAACCTTGATTTTTCCTGCACGCTCTATTTCTTCTACTCAGTTGAACCTGCAAACGTGGATGTTATTTTAGCTCAACATACACCCAGAGCTAAAAGTGGTGAGGTTAGGCTATAGCTGATCTTGTGATGCTGACTGGTTGGTCCATTCTAGCACAGCACCTGTCACTCAGAAAGCTCGCTAGGATCCAGAGTGAATGACGACATACTTGAGAGGCCAGTGGTGTGCCTACCATACCTTACTTCCCTCAGTAAGATTACAACTTTGTACCTGGAGAGTAGCCCAGACTGAGACACATGCTGGGATCCCTGTCTATCTAGCAGGCTTCCCCAAAGGGCCAGACACCAGCCTCTTCTTACACGTCTCCCCAATCTCCATCCTTTCTCATGTGACTGTGGGTTTTTGGTGAGTCTATTTCACAGATGCAAAGATGCTGCCCTTAAAAGGAAACCTGTTTCCACCCAACTCTTCTGTGGTTCACTGCTACCATGACAAGAGCATATCCCAGACAGCTCACTGTTCGAAGGAAGATAAGAAGCACAGAAGTGAGCTCAGCCATGACCATTTTCTTTTACTTCAGCTCCCAAATGCCTGATTGAGGAGGACAAAAAAGAAAAAAAAAACAGTTTATGAAAGTAATCATTGGGCTCTTTTGTTATGCGGCCACACACTGATAATGACTAGCTGATACAACTGCATTATGTCCAAAGCTTGAAGTAAATAATCTTAGGCTGGGTGAGGCTTCCAGGACAAAACATCCATTGTCCAGACACAGTAAAGAATTACAGTTATACTTGTCCAGCTTCAGCATCTCCGTAATCAACACACAGCTCTGTCTGCATGTTCTTGTAGCTCTTGTACCTTGGAAGATCTGGGTACACGCAAAGAACTCCCAATGAGTTCAGTAAGATGTGCTATGATCTGAATGATGCTCATTCTTGACTCTCAGGGACAATCCCATATTCAGCATTCATTTGATAGCATCATATGATTTGGGAATCAGAATATCGGAACATGCAACTCCAAAGACTTTTTTTTCCCAATTTTTCACCATTTATTCTCCATGGTCCACCCCAGGAGGCAAACAATTTGGCCGATTTTTTTAAAAAAAAAAAAAGAAAACTCTGTAAAATGTTCAAGATGCTTTCCACACAGAGATGGTTAATTCAGAAAGGGACTGCTAACCACACAAAAAGCCCATTTTCCTGAAAGTCGGATAGAATCCTTACTTGCAGAAGACACTCAAAACACACATCTAAAATTTCTGAGGTAAAGGTCTCAACTTCTTCAGAAATTGTCATTTTAAGTGCAAGGACAAATGTGGAGTCTGATGTAGCCCCAGGATCATAATTGAGCACAGATTTTCTCTTGTTTTTACAACCATTCTTGTGATACTGAATATAGCGTAAGAGCCATTCCCTGTATTAGGCTGCTATGAGTTGAGTTCATCCCCTTCCCCCCAAAAAAAGAAAAAAAAAAGTGTTGAAATCTTAGCCCCCCACCGTACTCATAAAGGGACCATATTTGGAAATAGGGTCTTTGTAATAGATCAAGTTAAGACGAAGTCCCTGAGGCAGGCCTTAATCCGAGACCATCGGGTCCCGATGGAAAGGGGAAATGTCAGCAAAGATGCAGGTTTGCAGAGAAGTAAGTGGTGTAAGCCGCGAGGACACAGCTTGCTGTCAACCAAGACCCCCCTGAAGATACCGCACACTAGCACACAAGGGCAGGTCCTCGCTCACAGCTGACCGCAGCCACCTGCCTGCCCCCAGCCCTGGGGCTCGGATCTCCAGCCCCCAGAGCTGTGCGGCAATGCATTTCTTCTGTGTGAGCCGCCCAGCCTGCGGTGCTGTGTTCCAGTGATGCCACGAACCTCGCCAGCTGTCCTGCCTGCCCTGTCTCCTGGGATGCACTGCAGGTCAGAGGCCGCTGACTACAGTCCCCAGAGGGAAGTGGGGGTAAGAATCTCCCCAAAACCACGCCTTAGGCTACTCTTCTGCGCACAGAGCTCACTGGTAGCCATTGCTTGCACACCAGGCTGAGGCTCTTGACCCGCTTCAACTTACAGGAATAAATAGTTGGTGTTTTCTTAAAGTTTCTTATGAAATATGAAACAGTCTCCAAGAAGATAAGAATCAAGGTGTAAAAAAATGAGTATTGAAAAAAGTGTGAGACAGTGTCAAATGTGAATTGATTAATACTTTTGTGACTCAAAGATGTGCAGATAGGCCTCCTGTATTCGAGATAGAATCCACAGCCGACTCACGCTGCCGTTCAGAGTTGCTGGAGTGCTGGCTGAGAGAGGTCTCCGTGCTCGGCTGGCCGGGGATGGTGCAGATGATTGCAAGCCCCCAGCTTCCAGTCTGAGGCACCAGCCGGTGCAGGCTCCCTTTCTGCGCGTAGTTGACGACTGTGGCGTGCCTTCTTCTTTTCTTTTTAGTTGTCAAAACCTGCCCTTGGCAGTCCCGGTACCGTTCCCCCCACCAAATGTGAACAAAGCTGCGTCCATGTGCACCCCGGGGTCAGCTCTGTCAGGACCAGCCTGCACCTGATTTTATAAACTTTCACTATAACACCACCCATCGCACATCTCCACACCTCGGTGACAAGAGTCTGTGTTCAGCAAGTCTGGAAAGACGGACTCTGCGAGTCTCTGCAGAAAACGCTGGATGGCTCACACGCCTCAGGCTCCTCTCTCAATCAGAGCAAAAGCCTCAAAACTGTCGCCTGGGGAGGCTTACGTGGTGCCTGACCTCTGCAGGACCAGACATGAGGGCTGTAGCCGGGTGCATGGGATGCCGGTGGGCATCAGGCCCACATCAGCACAGGTAAGGGGGACACAGCTACATCTGCGTAAGGCACGTACGTAAATGCACATGTCCCTACGCACAGAAATGCCTACGCACACACACAGGCATGGGTGACAGTGGGACATTTCCACGTATCAGTCTGTCTTTCTTTTTTGGAACCAGGGATTGAACCCAGGGGTACTTAATCACTGAGCCACCTCCCCAGCCCTTTTTATATAGAGACAGGGTCCGCTAACTTGCTGATGGCCTTGCTAAGTTGCTGAGGTTGGCCTTGAGCTTTCGATCCTCCAGCCGCAGCCTCCTAAGCCGCTGGGATCACAGGCTTGCACCACTGGGCCCGGCAGTCTCTCTTTCTGGAATCTTGCTCAATTCCCGTTTCATCATCCGAGCTATTGCTTTTTTGCAAATCATGCGAACTCCCAGCTCATTCCCCAGCCTTAGCGTTGAAGAGATGTGCTTTAATACCTAGAAGCTCTGGCTTGATTTTCAAAATCAGTGCTTGAGTAATTTGGTTTTCCAGCGAGTGTCAGCTTCCTGAGTCACAAACCAGTCCCCCCACACAACAAATTGCTTTTGCTTGCTAAGGAGCCATATGAACATGGGCACCATGGAATCCAAACCCAAGGGTCGAAGGCTGTAGACAGAGATGGATTTGCTCCACGCGGTCCGATTCCTCTTCCTCTGCTCCAACTCCAGCAGCTGTTCCTACCTCTAGAGAGACGGACACACAGTGCCGGTTACAGGAGCAAAGCAATGTGCCACGCTGGCTGCTCACGCCTCCTGGGTTGCTCCTGGGGATTTAGCATCTGATTACTAACTAGGGCAGCTGTGCGTACTTTTCTTATCACTCTTTTTCTTTCGTTTTTTTAAAAATAATGTTACCAATGTTTCTTCATTGTCTATATATTTTTCTCAAATGATTCCAAGTCATCCTGTTATCTTGATTCTACACATTTAACCATGTCAATTACCCTGACCACTCACCCAAGAGATCTGGAGTGAGCAGAGTTCGAGAATCTCATGACCATGTAATGACAACTCCCAAATAGCAAGCGTCTTAAAGCAACTCCCATTTATTTGGACAAGGCTTGGTTAGATGCCCCACCTCCCTTTCTTGTAGGATGAGGTAGAGAAGCTCAGGTGGAAGCTGGAAGATCCATGGCTGGCAGGGAAGTCAGTGTTAGCTGTTGCCTGGCCACTGACAGAGCTGGTGACCTGAGGCCTCGGTCCATCTTGACTTCATCTCCTCCAGGGAGCTGCCTGGGCTTCCTCAGCCCACGGCAGCTGCCTTTCAAAGAGAAGAGCTTGGGGTGACAAGAGGTGGATGTTCCAGTCTCCCACGTCCCACGCATGGAAATGCATAGTGTGGCTTGTGCTGTGTTTTATTTGTCAAAGGAGCCCTGGAGCCAACCCAGAATCCACAGGACAAGATAGAAACCCCACCCAGCTATGGAAGAAGCGTTAATACATTAGATCTTTCATAGCTGGTCCTCCATTCCTCTCTCCTCCACCTCTTGGCTCCCTGATGTGTGTTGGATAAGTGCTTGAACCTTTCCAATTTCCTGACCAAGGGCATCGTGCCCCTGAGCCTGTCTCTGTGGGGTTGATTTTCAGAATGGACTTCTTGTGAATCCTGCCCGCCACTCGGCTTCCTCTCTGACTCTATGGATCAGATCATAAGCAGCTTAGTGGACTCGGTGGAATGCTTTTGACTCTGTACTCAAATACACTCAGAATACATGCCCTGGGAAACAGGCTTCAAACCCTATTGACTCATTCAAAATGGAATTTGCTACAAGTTTGTGCAAAGACAGATTCAAACCTACATGTCTGACTACACCAGATAAGAGGAGAAGACTAAGAATCATTTTGTGGACCTGGAAACCTCACAGTGTTAAAAGAACAATAAAATTAACAATAAATGTTGGTGAGGATGTGGGGGGAAAGTACACTCAAATGTTGCTGGTGGGAATGCAAATTGGTTCAATCAACACGGAAAGCAGTGTGGAGATTCCTCAGAAAATGTGGAATGGAACCACCATTTGACCCAGCTATCCCACTCCTTGGCTTATACCCAGAGGATTTGTATTCAGCACACTACAGTGACACAGCCACATCAATGTTTATAGCAGCTCAATTCACAATAGTCACACTATGGAACCAAAATAGGTGCCCTTCAATAGATGAATATATAAAGAAAATGTGGTGTATATACTTAATGGAATATTACTCAGCCATAAAGAAGAACAAAATCATGGCATTTGCTCGTAAATGCATGGAAGTGGAGAATATCATGGTAAGTGAAATAAGCCAGTTCCAAAAAAACCCAAAGGTCGAATGCTCTCTCTGCTATGTGGATGCTAACACACAATAAGCAGGGTACGTGTGTGTGAGTTAGAATAAAAGTCCATTGGATTAGACAAAGGGGAGTAAAGGGAAGGGAGGAAGGATGGGACTAGGAAAGGTGGTGGAATGAACTGGACGTAAGTTTCCTATGCTCATACATGAGTGCATGACCACGGTAGCTCCACATCATGTGCAATCACCTGAGTGGGAAGTCAAGCTCCATGTATGTAGGATATGTCAGAACACCCTCTACTCTCAGGTCTCTCTAGAACAACAATAAAGGAGAAACATAAAATGTTAAAAATGGGAGGACTCTGAATGCTTCCTCTCATGTGTGGAAGGTAGAATAAAATAGAGGAAAGGGGAGGACAGGCTAGGACAGCACACAGACGAGATCCGTAAAGTGGAAGGAGTGGAGGGACAGAGTGGAGAGATGGGTGAGGGAGCAACGCAGACCCCTTCCTAAAGGACCATCTGTGCACATGAAGACACCCTGCAGGGAGCTCCACCTTTGAGCACAGGTAGAAAGAACCATCGGATACAAACAAGGAGAGGAGAGGAAGGAAGCCAGCAGAGCAGAGGAAGGAGAATGGGAGAGGGGAGGGAGGACTAGAGGGGAAAGGAGGCGGGAAAAGGGGATCCTGAACTGAAACCAAACTCGAGCCCCAATGGATCGGTGGGGATGAACCCAGTTACTATGTACAACCATAAATCTCTAATTAAAAAATGGGGGGCAGATGAAGATCACTTACGTGCTCTTATCCTTTCGGATGGTGCTCATATTTAACTTCCCATTTCAGCTCCATCTCTATCTAATTTATCTATAGCAGGTGGCTCTTCCTAACTGAAATCCACCAACTTGCGATTCTCCTCAGTTCTCCTTGAATTCAGGCTTTAATGAATTCTTTTGAGCTCTGGGATATTTTGTGTAATGCGCCACTCTGTGTGTCTGCTGGGTGGCTGAATTTAAAATTCAGTGCTTTGGAAAAAGGGCCTTGAATAAAACCAGCAGCCAGAGGTGTTTGCTATTGACAAAACACCAGGGCGAAATTCTGTGTCTGTGGACTTTTATTTATCAGCATCACATTAAGCAGCACGTAGCAGCCACTGTATTAAAATGTAGGGGGCCACCTACACACTCATCCCTACGTGTGTAAATACTTATCTGTGTTGGTGTCTTGTAGGAGTTTATCGGCTAGATGGAGATATAAAATAAGTAATCAGAAAATAAACAAAAACGTGCCTACACTGAGCCTGGGGCCAAAGAAAGGATCATAGCCAGTGTGCAATCTGAAAGGAATGGCAGAGGACGCTGCTCAGCTCACAGAAGCCTGGATGCAGAAAGAAAGAGAGACTTGGTCCAGGGACAGGATATAGTCTTCCAGGGACAGGATATAGTCTTCCAGGGACAGGATATAGTCTCCCAGGGCACACCCCCAGGGACCTAGTTACTCCAACCATGCCTCACCTGCCTGGAGTTTCTACCCCTCCCAGGAGTTCATTCAAATTATTAATCCATCAAGTGGATTAATCCAGTCATGGGATCAGAGCCCCTGGAACCTATTGTGTCACCTCCGAACATGGCGGCATTGCCTAACACAGGAGCATCTGAGGGGACGCTCCGGATCCAAACCATGACCAACGTCAAGTTCAATTAACTTTTCAAAGTTACTTAATCCCCAACAACTTTCTGAGAGCCTCCTCAGGACTCCCTCATTATGAGTTAGGATTTGTGTAGGACTCACAGGAAATGATGTTGCTTAGGGGAACATTCAGGTAACATTCAGCAATTTCATGGCTCTTATTTTCAGTGTCTTTTTAGTTAAATTTAAGTAAAAGTTAAAGCAATCTTTGTTATTAAAAAGAGTGTTTTTAGAAGATGGTCCATGAACATTTGATCTCATTTTTTAATGCACTTCTTTTTTGGCTGTTGACCATTTGGTCACCATTCTGGGTCTTTCAATCCAAGGAAAGATGTCCCACCACCATGTTGCCCAGGATGGTTTCTGGGTGGTGGGCTTCAGGACACTTTTCTCTATTGTTTATTGCTTTTAATAAAATACATGAGGACTAACCACCTGAAGGGAAGGCTAAAGACCAAAGCAGAGGAAGGATAGGAGTGTGACCTCACAAAGAGGTGAGGTGCTGCCAGTTCTGAGTCACACTGGAGAAAGATTCCCAACGTTCCCTTTTCTCGGATGCCTGGTTGTCTTGGAGAACGCAAAGCTCATGACACAACTGGGAGACCAGAGAGTGAAGAGTCTTGTGGCCACCGGGACCAGGACCAGCATGGTGACCACTCCCAGAGCAGGGTCTCTAGGGAGCCAGGAAGGCCAGGAGCTTGCACTGCGGCACCTCACAGGTATTCACCCAAGAAAGACTTGTCACTGATAGGAGGAGACATGGGTGGTGGGAACCCAAGGTCAAGGGACAGCTCTGTGGACTGGGCCCACTGTGCTGACCCCCACCTGATTTTTTTGCAAGAACAATTTACCCGCAGTCCCATCTGGCTTCAGTGGACAGAATGCGTCACGTTCCTCAGCAAACTACCTGTTATCTGCAGGGGACACATAGACCTGAAACGATGTCCCTACGAGGAACCCAACTTACCCTGAAGGGGGAGAATCTGGGGAGTCTTTTCATAGACCAGATCCTGGAACTCGGGATGATTTCTTCTAACCATAAAATCTGTAAGAATTTGTGGTTAAGAATCCAATTAGAACCAGTCAGCCAGGGACAAGGTGACCCAGAGTGGCCATGGCAGTGGGGACTGGGGAGTCTGAGGTC
>JAJEJO010003132.1:376265-415094 GCA_020662805.1 Glaucomys volans
TTCCCCTTTCCTATCCCTTTATAAACTCCTGCCTGTCACTCTGAGTGACAGGTCTGACATCTTTCTCACTTGATGGCAAACATCAGGGTTTGAAGGGGGGAACCTTCACGCTGCCTCAGTTTCCCAGGTGTCCCCAGCTCTGGGACATCGTCACAGGTGGCGGTGGGCATGATCTGGGACATGGTCAGCTGGAGGTCCAAACAGCAGCAGAGAGGACAGCCTGTGAGTGGGGGGTCCCTGTCACCATGAGCGGAGTTAATCTAGGTCACCCAAAGAGACGGAGAGCAGTTTTGGCTGGGGTCTCTCTGGAGGGTGTCACAAGGACCGGAAGGCTGCAGCCCCCTCTCCATTCTTCCTGGGGAAGCAAAGCATCCTGACCATTCCCACCTTCCTCTCGGGTTGCTTTCGCTCAAAGGGCTAAGTGGACTTTGCTGCCAGGAGCCATTAAGCGCGATTCATGCCTCAGTTCTTTATTCTCGAAGGTGGGAAATCTCTTCCCATTGCTGAGGATCAGCTTCCTATCGATTCTACTGTGCGCTCACTTGAGCCGGTTTTTAAAAATCAAATAAGATTTGGGGCGTGGAAATCCCAGAGGCGGTGGGAGATGGGACCCAACGCCACTCACTCTGCGGGCACGGGCACGCCGCCGAGTGCAAACCTGCAACCCAGCCATGAACAGACTTAAAGTGCGCTCAGTCGTATCTGTACATGAAAACCTCATAGAGAGCATCGAAGTCGATGGCTTCAGACACACGCGCCTGTCCTGGCTGGTTATTCTGCAATGGTTCCTAAAGCCACAAATGTTTTTGTCATGAGATTGGAGATGAAGGATTAGAAGCTAATGCACTGGAGGATCTCGTGCCCTTCTTCCTCCTGACACTGTGTGCACCAGGGTGTGCGGACATTGAATGGATCGCCAGAGAGGCAATAGCACATCCCTCCACGAACTGAAAATCGCAAGTATGTTTCTTCTTTGCAGAATCATAGCATTTCCCTTAAAGGAAACCGTCCTGCTAAAATTGCTCTTTTT
This sequence comes from Glaucomys volans, assembly GCA_020662805.1. Taxonomy (NCBI): domain Eukaryota; kingdom Metazoa; phylum Chordata; class Mammalia; order Rodentia; family Sciuridae; genus Glaucomys; species Glaucomys volans. The sequence continues at coordinate 377,296 of JAJEJO010003132.1, forward strand.
AAAACCAATGTCTAAAAGAGTTGCACCTAATAATGGGGTACCACGTGATGTTCTAATACACGAATGCATTGTGTAATGTTTACATTAGGTTAATCCTACTTCTGTCCTTGAACACTGGTCATTTCTTTGTAGCGACAATGTCCACGTGCTGTCTTCTGGCTTTTTGAGACACATGGTGCATAACCGTTTTGCACAGTCATCGCACTGAGCAACAGCACACCAGAGCTCCTTGCTCCCAACTATAACTTATCACCCAGTGATCAATCTCTTTCCGCCCTCCCCCAGCCTCTGGTATCCACGGTTCTACTCTCAATTTCCACGAAATCAACTTTTTGTGATTCCCTATGTGGTTGAGATCATGCAGGACTTGTTTGTCTGTACCTGGCAGATTTCACCAAACACCATGAATACCTCCATTTCCATCCAAGTTGCTGCAAATGACAGGATCTCCTTCTGTTTGTGGTGGCGAGGTGCGCCATGGTGTGCATGCATCATGGACGTGACAGGTATCCACTTGTCTGCTTAGAGTGCTCTTTGGTTTCCTGAGAAGAAATTCACTGAGGAGCTGGGAGTGGGTGGTGGGTGGACCAGCGTGAGAGGCTGGACGCCACCCAGTGACACTGGTTAGGATAGGATCTGTCCTACCAAAGCCCAAATACTCCTCAGATTTATCCAATAAACCTTCTCCCAAAAAGGTCCCTAATCTCAATTCATAAGTCAAAACATTTACTACGGAAATGCTCAGAAATGGAAAAGCATGTTGACTGGGGACTTAGTTGATGAGTCTGGCATGTCTGGCTGTCAGTCCAGCTGTTCTCCTTACCACCCAGGGTTAACCCCTCTGATTTCAGCGTTTTCCTCTGTGATTTAGATCTAATAAAGGTCTTTCATAAAGGGCGGTTGTGTAAAAATCAAAATAATAAACAATATGTTTAGTGAGGGCTGAGGTATACTAAGCTACTATGCTGAGGCAGCTCTGATTATTACCCATGTAATTAGATGGCGTCCTGGGGCCAGAGCCCAATAAATGTCACCCTCTAATCACAGTATGTGCAAGAATATGGTCTTTCGGGAGTTTCAAATCCAGGTCATAGGAGCTTCCTGCCCCACCTGCTCTGGAACGCAGCCACCACATAATGAGAAGCCCAAGCCATCTGGAAGGGACTTTGGAAGAGAAAGGAGCCCCTCCGCTAACCACCTCAACTGAGTTTCCAGTCAACAGAATCAGGTGGCGGCCATGAGGGAGCGCCATCTTGGATAGCCCAGAGCAGCCCAGAGCCAACATAACTGCAGCGCCAGCCAGCATCACATGAGGTGGATGATCCACCCATCTCCTGAACCAAGAGACTCACCAAATGGAGTAGTGCTCATTTGCCAAGTTTTGGGATGGTTTATTATTTTAACAGATGCATGGAAGAAGTCTGATCTGAGAGTCCACCACGGCAGAGCTCAACACCCATTTGTTTGGGTTGCCAAGTAGAATTACGATCTCTATTTGGTTTCCAAGATAGGTTTCCATTGAAAAGCATTGATTGTGTACTGCTTGTTAAGAAGTGCAAGTTCATTGTTGATGTGGGGTTCGTTTATCCCCCAGAACTGAAGTTACGCTTCAAAGACGTCAAAAGGGTAATTGAGTAAGAGGAAGCAACATCACATGACTCTCCTTTTCAGGCATGCGGTTCTTTTCTTGAAGGAAGGGGCTCAACCTACCTAAAGTACAGCAAAATAACTTGGAAAAAATGTTTAGTGACCCCTCTGAGAAAGCATGTTCATTCTCTGATTGGATCTGCCCAAGAAGACAATTGTTCTCTCAGATTTTCCATGATGTTCTTCTGCTAGTGTCCAAGAAATAAGTGTCTAAAAGAGAAAATGTGTGCCCTGTATGTTCTCGGAAAGTGTAGCCAAGGTGGAATGTGAGTTCTCTCACTGGGGAACGCAGAAGGCGTGCAGTGGGATGCCTTCCTAAGCTCTGGAGCTGTTGCCTGATGCTTAGAGAAATGACAAGGGGCCAGTGAATGCCTCCAAGTGGTGTCACCTACGAGCAGAAGATTCCCTGCAAGGGAACAACCAAAACCACGGTTTATGCCTCTGTGGGTTTTTCTCACCCTTGGATATTCGGTGCCTTACTTGGACTAGAGTCAGTCAGAGGATAGCAATCTCTTCCATCAGAATCGAAGTCTAAGGATGGAGGAGGCGGGCAGGGGTTTCCAGGCAGGCTCCAGCCTCCTTCCATCTGCATCAAGTGAGGATTAGAGCAGGTTATACCTAAGGAAAAGAAGAGGCTGGGGTCAGGCAGGCCCCCAAGAGCAGTCAGTCACCCCAGGACCAAGCACGCCCTGAGGGCTCTGGACAGGGCCAGAGGATCTCAAATGGAGTGCAAAGCTACCCAGAGGGTTTGGATCCCTCCATCAAAATGTCGCAGACTCCTTGGAGGCATCAGAAGTGAGGCTGAGTATTCTGCTGCCTCCGAGCACATCCCATGGTTTGGGGAGGGCACTGAGGAGCTGTCAGGGGATCACAGCTGGTTTGTTTCTTCACTGAGTCACTGGGGACAATGCCAAAATGGACCATGGCACACGGAGAGGAGTAAGTCCATGGCCTCCCAGCAGAGCACATGGTTTTTAATGTTTTGGTCGATTTTGTTTTTGTTCTTTGAAGCTGGGGATTGAACCCAGGGATGCTTAACCACTCAGCCACATTCTCAGCCCTTTTGGTTTTTTGGGTTTTTTTTGTTTGTTTGTTTGTTTTCAAACAGGGTCTCACTGAGTTGCTTAGGATCTTGCTCAGCTGCTGAGGCTGGTCTGGAACTCAGGATCCTCTTGCCTCTGCCTCTTGAGCTGCTGGGATTCCAGGTGTGTGCCACCATATCCGGCGCTGAGACATATCTTGATGAGTCCTCTGCGACAAGGCTACCGGGGCACCCATTGTTCGCAGTGTAGCTGGGAGTGTGTTTGGCCAATAGCAAGAAGGCCAGAGACTGCAGCAGAGAAAGAGGAATGGCATGTCAACCCAGAGAGAGGTACTTTATGTTAGGTAGAGGGAGTGAAGGGAGGGAAGGGCATGGGGTAGGAAGGACAGTAGAGGAAACAGACATCATGACCTCATGTGCATGTGTGGCTGCATGACCATGTGATCCTGCAACATGTCAATCAGGAAAATGAGAGTTGGCACTCCATTTATGTCTGATCTGTCAAAATGCATCAATGCATTCCACTGTCAGGTGCAACTCATTAGAACAAATTTTAAAATTTAAAAAATGAACAGGATTGTGGGAGAAGCAAGGGGTTGGAGCAATAAGAGAACAGAGGATTGTGGGATAAGGAAGGACTGTGTTAGAGCAGAGGATTCTGGGAGGAAGGTGATAACAAGAATGTCAGGGAGCAAGACATTTTGGGAAGAACAAGTGAGCAGAGGATTGTGGGAGAAGGAAGGACTGGGTCAGAGGATTCTGGGAGGAAGGCGAGAGCAGGATTGTGGGAGAAACAAGGGTTTGTGGGAGGAATAAGGGAGCAGAGATTTATGGGAGAACAAAGGACTGAGTCAGAGCAGAGCAGTCTGGGAGGAAGGTGAGAGTAGGATTGTGGGGAAAGCAAGGTGCTGTGGGAGCATCAAGAGACCAGAGAATTCTGGAAGAGGCAAGGGGTTGTCTGAGTATCAAAGGACCAGAAGATTGTGGGAGAAGGAAGAAATTGCAAGTAGAGCAGAGGATTCTGGGAGGAAGGTGAGAATAGAGGATTCTGGGAGAAGAAAAGTGTTTCAGTAATAAGAGAACAGAGGATGGTGGGAGAAGTAAGGACTGTGAATTAGAGCAAAGGATTCTGGGAGGAAGGTGAGACCAAGAATGTTGGAGAAGCAAGGGAGTGTGGGAGGAGCAAGGGAGCAGCAAGATTGTGGGAGAAGGAAGGTCTTGTGGTGGGAGTAGAGGATTCTGGGAGGAAGGTGAGTACAAGAATGTGGGAGGAGCAAGAGGTAATGGGAGGAACAAGTGAGCAGAGGATTGTGGGAGAAAGAAGGTCTGGGTCAGAGGATTCTGGGAGGAAGGTGAGAACAGGATTATGGGAGAAGCAAGGTGTTGTGGGAGGAACAAGGGAGCAGAGAGGTTCTTGGAAGAAGGAAGGACTGGGTCAGAGCAGAGGATGATGGGAGGAAGGTAAGAGTAGGATTTGGGGGGAAGAAAGGCCCTGTGGGAGAATACACAGACCAGAGGATTCTGGAAGAAGCAAGGGGTTGTCTGAGTAACAAGGGACCAGAAGATTGTGGGAGAAGGAAGGAATTGCAGGTCAGAGCAGAGGATTGGGGGAGAGAGGTGAGAATAGAGGATTCTGGGAGAACAAAAGGGTTTGAGTAATAAGAGAACAGAGGATCACGGGAGAAGGAAGGACTGTGTTAGCACAAAGGATTCGGGGAAGAAGGTGAGACCAAGAATGTTGGAGAAGCAAGGGATTGTGGGAGGAACAAGGGCGCAACGACTTGTGGGAGAAGGAAGGACTTGTGGTGCGAGTAGAGGATTCTGGGAGGAAGGGGAGTACGAGAATGTGGGAGGAGCAAGAGGTAATGGAAGGAACAAGTGAACAAGTGTGGGAGAAAGAAGGACTGGGTCAGAGGATTCTGGGAGGAAGGTGAGGACAGGATTGTGGGAGAAGCAAGGGGTTTATGGGAAAAAAAAGAGAACAGGATTATGGGAGAAACCAGGGTTTGTGGAAGGAATAAGGGAGCAGAGGTTTATGGGAGAAGGAAGGACTGGGTCTGAACAGAGGATTCTGGGAGGAAGGTGAGAGTAGGATTGTGATGGAAGCAAGGCCTTGTGGGAGAATCAAGAAACCAGAGGATTCTGGAAGAAGCAAGGGGTTTTTGGAGTAACAGGGGCCCAGAAGATTGTCGAAGAAGGAAGGAATTGCAGATCAGAGCAGTGGATTCTGGGAGGAAGGTGAGAACCAGATTGTGGGGGGAAGCAAGGCATTGTGGTTGAATCAAGACAACAGAGGATTCTGGGAGAAGAAAAGGGTTTGAGTAATAAGAGAACAGAGGATCACGGGAGAAGGAAGGACTGTGTGTTAGAGCAAAGGATTCTGGGAGGAAGGTGAGACCAAGAATGTTGGAGAAGCAAGGGAGTGTGGGAGGAACAAGGGAGCAATGGATTGTGGGAGAAAGAAGGACTTGTGGTGAAAGTAGAGGATTCTGGGAGGAAGGTGAGTACAAGAATGTGGGAGGAGCAAGAGGCAATGGGAGGAACAAGTGAGCAGAGGATTGTGGGAGAAAGAAGGTCTGGGTCAGAGCATTTTGGGAGGAAGGTGAGAACAGGATTGTGGGAGAAGCAAGAGGTTATGGGAAAAATAAGAGAACAGGATTTTGGGGGAAGTAAGGTGTTGTGGGAGGAACAGGGGAGCGGAGAGGTTCATGATAGAAGGAAGGAATGGGTCAGAGCAGAAGATTCTGGGAGGAAGGTGAGAACAGGATTGTAGTAGAAGCAAGGGATTGTGGGGGGTTTTTTTGGTTTTTGGGGGGGGGTTGTTTTGTTTTATCTTGTTTTGCATGAGAATGGGCATGATTTTAAACATTCCCAAGTAGGATGGAAAAAAAACGGGAATAAAATTTTCAAATAAACCATCTAGGGTTCTGTGCCCACACGCTTGTTTTCCTTCCACTGTCTGCCAGAGCCTTCGCTATGGCTAAATTCCTGCTCTAATCCTCCTTCCTGGAAATGGCTTTGGAGTTGGTCTACACAGCCTGCCTGGAGGCCGTCCAATCCTCTGCCACTGCCGTCCTCACTTGGGCCCAGAGGAGACTTGGGGAGGGGCCTGGAGAGGGGGGAGTGGCCACCAGACAAGAGGGGCTGCCGGGGCCACCGATTCTGTCCAAAATTGTGTTAAGGAAAGAGTGGATTCATGTGCTGGAAAAGACTTTTGGCCGCAAATGTGGGAGAAGCAGCAAGATAGGCGTCCATCATGCATGAATGACAGACACAATTTGGAAGCTTTCCTCATGGGGGGAGCACTGACCTGAGGCCAGAGAGCAGCTGGACCCTGTCATTGCACTGACCAGCCAGGTGGATCCTGTCATCGCAGGGGGCAGTGTTCACAGAATTCTGCTTTTTTGTGTTTTGCATAAACGGTTTCATAGCACCTGACTCAGTGTCTTCTTCCAGAAGGTAAACTCATCCAGAGATGAGCATGAATCACGAGGCTTTATACCACGTGGGCCACCACGGTGAGAAATGGTGACCTTCAGAATATGAGGGGTCCTCATGGGCAGTGGGAGGGGAGCAATCTGAAAAACGAAAAAGAGCAACAGAATCTGAAATCCAGTGAAGGCCTTTAATCCACCATTAGAGGAGCGAATCCCATAGAGGCTCATATGGAAGGAGTTCATAACTTCCTCTTCTCCTCTCCATTGTTGACCAGCGTGGAGATGAATGTGATCATCTGACACGCCTTGTTCAACGTTGACTCAGAGCATTTATAGGTTGAGTTCTTAAAGAAAGTATTGCCTTTGTAGTAAAAAATATATCTTCCATCCCTCTGGATGGAAAAGGACTTTGAAGAGTCTGTCTCTGAAGAAAAGGGACCAACCAGTTGACCTTTTCTGTGTCTGACATAAGTGACATGATTTCTCCGCAGACGTCCTCATCAAAAGCATCTCCCATGTGATCTAAGACTGTGGCCCAGCTCCCTCCAGGCATTTGGGGAAATCCCTCCTTCCTACCTCGAGTCAGCCCTGACAGGTGGTAAACGCATAAAACCAATGTGATCCTTAGTCTGTGATATTTATGTGACTTTTCTTCTTGGAAATAATGTGACACTAAAAGAGAGAATTTTCCCTCGTCACCTCTCCCCATCTCCAGCACATCCTCCCAAACCCGGTAGATTCAGTGTGGTAGTATTTCAACCAGGGGGAGAGAGGCGAGAAATGCCCCAGCAGAGAGTTACTGAAGTATCACAGAAGGTCCCAGTTACGATTTAGATATGAGGTGTCCCCAAAAAGCTCACGTGTGGGCATTCAAGAATTTGCAAGAAATGCTTGGGTTATGAGAGGCTTAATATATATGTAGATTAATCCACTTGGATGGACTAACTGCATGGTGACAGTGGACAGGTGGGGTGAGGCTGGAGGAGCTGGGTCACTGGGCACCTGCCTTTGGGGTTTCTATCTTGTCCCTGGTAAGCAGAGCTCTCTCTGCTCCCTGGTGCCATGTCCTGAGCTGCTCTCCTCCTCCATGCCCTTCCGCCATGATGTTCTGCCTCACCTTGGACCAGAGCAATGGAGTCAGCTAACCATGGAATGAACCTCTGGAACCATGAGCCAAAAAGACCTTTTCCTCCTCTACATTGTTCTTGTCAGGACTTTTGGACACAAAACAAACCAACAAACAAAAAACCAACTAAAACAACTCCAAAGAGAAAATGTGTAATCATTTTCAAGAGGGAGAGCAGACTTGGAGAATCTCAACACTTTCTCATGTGACTGAATAGCCCAGGCTCTTTACATCAGTGGGCCCTGCAATCCACACTCTGTCCTCACACTTTGAAATTTGCTTTCTGTGGCTATATGGCATGTTATTGGAAAGATGGAGAAAAAATGTTTTGGATTATCTTATCATGGGCCTGAAAACAGACCAATCTCCTCTTCTTTTTCTGTCCCTTTCTGCTTTGTTTCTATAAAAGGAGTGAGTTTACAAGTGAAGCTTAAACTAGGAAATTCTGGGTTATAGGCCAGGTGAAACCTGGGGATGAAACTACAGATTCAGCTTACAGCAATATGTTAGTGTTCCAACACTGTAACAAAATGCCTGAGATAAACAACTGAGAAGGAGGAAAGGTTTGTTTTGGCTCAGAGTTTCAGAGGTTTCAGTCTGTGATTGCTTCTGTAGTTTTTGGCCTGTGATGAGGCAAAACATAACAGAGAGCACACGGAGGAACAGAGCTATTCACATCACGGTGGCAGGGAACAAAGAGAGAGTGGAAGAGGAGGAGCTGAGGTCCCAATATCCCCTTCAAGGCCATGCCCCCAGTGATCTCACTTCCTCCCACTAGGCCCCACCTCTTACAGGCTCCACCCCCTCCCAGTAAGGCCACAGGCTGGGGACCTGCCTCCAAAACATGGATCTTTGGAAGACACTAATCAAACCATAGCGAGGGGACCAGGGGAGGAAATTCTGGATTTATGGACTACTTCCCATTATCCTTTAAATACAAGGGAAGAAACCATTTCTGATATATTGCTCTGGTATCCAGGGGTCATATTAAACATGAATCATTTCAAGCAATCACGATGCTTCTTATTCTCCTTATCTATATCTCTACAGTCTAGGAAATAAGCCCGATTAGAAATCTCCAAGTGTGTGACTACCTCAGAGTGCCTTGGCCTCCGTGTCCCCTTTTCCTGGACTGAAGATGCTTTGTAGAGTGGACACAGAGATAGACAAGGATGTGTTCTCCATGAGACCTCAGCCTCTAGGCAGAAATAGGCCCCATTTTCAAACATGAAGCACAAGGAGTTGCAAGGCAGCACTCGATGCCTCCCTTACATCAAGAGCACTGTTACTGTCAGTGTCTTGGAATTTGTGCTGTGATTTTGAATGTCCCTCCAGAGCTCGTGGTGAAATGCCATCGCTGTGGGGATGGTGTTAAGACATGGGCCCGTTAAGAGGTGACAGGGTCCTGGGGGAGCAATCCATGCTGACATCACAAGACAGAGAGTCGCCTTTGGATGACTTTATTTTAGAGTCAGTCACAACCTCTCTCCTCCTCTGTCTGCACAACTCTCACTCTCTGATGATTGCCACCATGCTAGGAGGGACAAGAAGGCCCTCACCAGATGTGGCCTTTGATCTTGAACTTCCCAGCCTCCAGGAATGGGGAAACGAATTTGTTTTCCTTATGAATTACGGTCTGCACTCATTTCCTCCTCTAAAATTGGGAATCCTCTTAGCCTGTTTCCTGATGCTAAGATGGAATACCAATAGCAACAGGAAATGAACTGAGATGGTCCCAACTGAAGATGAGCAGGTCAGAGAAGTCCACTCACTTCCTCCGAGGTCATAGTGACGGGTGGGGGACCTTGAGACAGATTCATTGCACCCCAGAATTCACATTTCACCACACAGTTCCAGGAACGTGACTCCCCAGATGGGCACAGTGCTCTTCCTAAGTACTGGATCTTGCCACCAAGATCAGAATCTTACAGAAATCTAGAGATCTTATCTTGCAAGATCACTGTCTAGGTTTGTGCTTCCTGGTTCCTTCTGCTTCTACAGCTCATGGCCATTATTAATACTTACCGAGACGCTGGGTGGTCACTCCTCTGCAAACAGGCACGGTGAGGAATCAGGCCTGAGCCCAGTTTTGGCTCTTCTTTCTTCTGCTCTTGACTCTGGTGCTGCTCCATCTTCCCACCTCATCCCAGTAACTGGCGCCTGTCGAACACCCCATCTCGCTCCCGCATCTGTGTCTCAGCCCAGGGGCTCTACAAGGCCAGCCTCCTCCTCTGCAGCTGTCCCATCTTTGAAGATGGAGAGGCCACCATGGCTCAGACCTGGCTGCCCCTGAGGGATGATGTCATTGCAGTCCTCTCCATGTGGCCCAGACTTCACAGCTGGGAACAACTCTGTATCGTATCCAGGACTTGGATTCAGACGCAGCCAATTCCCACCTGCCTCCCGCAGTCTCCTCTGTCCTGCACAAAGGCAGCTGCTTCTTTTTGCATCAAATCAGGACTGCACACAGATCGGACACTCCCTGCCTGTATGACTGCAGCTGGCTCGGAGTGGCAGGTCAGGCTGGCTCGGAGTGGCAGGTCAGGCTGACTCAGAGTGGCAGGTCAGGCTGGCTCAGAGTGACAGACCAGGCTAGAAGGAGATCTCCTGTTTGGAACCCCTCTCGTTCAAGACCAAAGATGCTGACAGGCCTTCCAAGCCGAGGCAGTGCAACCTCCTTCCTTGGGCTCACAGGAAGAGGCTCCCCTGGCAAGAGACCCCTTCCGAGGGTTTAAAGAGGGTCACGTGGGTGTTGGGCCAGGATGAAGACAGGGAGCTGCAGCTGCAGAGTGGTTTGAAGGACGGCCCTTCACAGTGACTTCAACGGGGACAGTCAAAAGAGGGACTAGAGCAGAGGAAGAGCTTCAGGAGATGGGGAGAAGGCTCTGAGGGGTCCCCGGGCAGAGACGGGCTATGAGCAGTGTCCATGGGCTGATTTCTCACGCGAGGAGTTTGCGGGATGGAGAGAGGAACAGGAGAACGTGCCGACGGGCGGTGTGCGTGGGAAGGGGCCGCCCAGGCGGGAGGGAGTGGAAGGACGTGAGCAGCCCTGCAGCCAAAGCCTCCATCAGCCCAAGGCAGGTGCGCTGCCAATCGCCACCCGCCATCCCTGAGCCCTGGGACGCTCTCCACATGCCCTGGGGGGCAGCTGTGCTTTAGGGAAGAGCATTGCTGCCCCCAACGAACTGGGCTCTGAGGCCGTTTCTCACTCAGGTCCTGCTATGGGGCTCCTGTCCCCAAGGTCCTGCTCGCTCTGATGCCCTGTGGGATCGGGAGCAGGCTCCTTCTGGGCTCTGCTTAAATCCCATGAGGCCCATCGAGACCGATTCTAACAACAGAGGGAGAGGGCTTTCTATGAACAGAGATGTTGTTAATGAAAACTCGGCACCCACAGGGGACAGTCCCTAATACTGTGTTTTCTCTGTAGGGGTGGAGAACAGAAGAGAGAAAATAACAGGGACTGTGGGCCTGGCAAAGGCAGGAATCCCAGCGCAGTGATGGACTGGATTCCAGTTTGTGCCTTGTACATTCCTGCAAAAGGCACGATCTTCTTTTTTATTTTAATTTTAATTTTTTTCAATTTTCAGAAAAGTTATATTATAAAGTCACCAAAATTACTTTTAAATTTCACTGTTTAACTATGATACACTCTATTGGAAGTTTCATCTTAGAATTGACAAGTCAATAAGAAAGGAATGCTCCCCATATTGGTTGTTTGAGTGGTTATACACACATACATATCATATTAATCACATTAATATTTTCTCATTATATTTAATGAATAGAAAATAAGCATAGATATTTATTAAGTTGTAACTACTTATGATTGATTATACATAGTCAATCACCTCTCAGAAACAAATTTGATAATAATTTGCAACATACATATCTGTGTGCACTTGGCATTGATTATCATCTTTTTTTTAGGTACATGTCAGTAGACTGCATTGATGCATTTTGGCAGATCACACATAAATGGAGTGCCATCTCTCATTTTTCTGATTGTACATGTTGCAGGATCACGTGGTCATGCAGTCATACATGTGCATGAGGTCATGATGTCTGTTTCACTCTACTCTCCTTCCTACCCCATGCCCTTCCCTCCCTTCCCTCCCCTCTACCTAATCTAAAGTACCTCTATTCTTCCCTACTCACCCCCTTATTGTGAATTAGCATCCACACCTCAGAGAGAACATTCAGCCTTTGGTTTTTTGGGTTTGGCTTATTTCACTTAGCATGACATTCTCCAGCTCCATCCATTTACCAGCAAATGCCATCATTCCACTAGTCTTTAAGGTTGAGTAATATTCCATTGTGTATATATACCACATTTTCTTTATCCATTCATCTGTTGAAGGGCACCTAGGTTGGTTCCATAGTTTAGCTATTGTGAGTTGAGCTGCTATAAACATTGACGTGGCTGTGTCACTGTATTGTGCTGATTTTAAGTCCTTTGGTTATAAACTGAGGAATGGAACCACATCCTTCTTTATTGTGCTTGCAATCGGGGACCACAGATTTAAACACTTAGGGGCAGGTGCCAAAGTGAAGAAACACGTGGCGTAGATTCAATGAAAAGATGACAGGGACCGCATGGGCGGGACAAGGTTCACGGGATTTTCCAGCCTTTGCAGCAGGGGTAAAATTTAGGTTCTTAAAGAACCTAAACGTGCAGCAGTCTTATTCTTAAAGGTCGGCGGGCCGCTGGGAAATCTTCAATCGCCGCGATCTCAACAGAACCTCACATCTTCAAGGGCCGTGCTGAGATTCAGGGGAGGAAGCACTTCAGGTTGGTCGCCTCAGGGGAGGGTATGACTGGCTGGAGTTCAGGGACCTCTCCTGCAGGAGTGGAAACGGAATTCTTACCGCCAAGGAACCCCAAGGCCTTGTCCGGGGTTCATTTGATTGAATTTCTTCTGCAGAGGCTGCACGACAACAGCAGCTTGCCCGCCCCTGACCGCCTCCCGCTGGGGCCTCCTGGCCTCTGTGCTCAGCGCTTAGGCCTTTGCCTGCAGAATGGGAGGGATGCTCTGGAGGCTCCGCCCTCCTGACGTCATCGCCCTGCGGAGGCCCCGCCCCTCACGCCCACCAGCCCTCTGCGGGGTGAAGCTTCATCCTGGGACGTGGACGCCTTGACCTGGTGGGGATCGCCCACCGAGCTCTGCGGCAGGTTTTCCAGGAGGCCCAGGCTGCGGTCCACCTGCCTCGCTACCTGGCGGGAAGCTTCACTCTGGGATCTTTGTAGGGATGGAGTCTGAGCATCGCACGGCTCGGATGCTGTGTTGCATGGCCCTAGAGCCCGGGTCAGTCTCAGTCTGGGTTCTTCCGTGATGGAAGCACGTCTCCCAGGACGTCTCCCCTGGCGCGTTGCTAGCGTCCCAGCTGCAGGAGCCGCAGGCACGCAGAGAGTCTGCGCTTCAGTCTGAATGGACAGGCCTCGTGCTGCTGCTCAGGATGCAGGTTGGGACGGGAGTCCACGTGACTGTCCATTGCTGCTGTCAGCACTGCATTCTTGGAAGCATGCACACGTGCATGTGTGTGTATGTTTAAAATAAGACATGATTAAAAACAGTGAAATTGACTCCTCCTCAGATGACTAAGTGGGAGCAGGGCAGGAAGCTGGGCGAGATCAGGAGAGCTGTGCTGCTTCTTGGGCCAAATCTTCAGCCGAGCTGGTTTCTTCTGCTTCCATCATCAAAAGGCAGAAAGCGGTGAGGCTCCCCAGGGGGTTATGTATGTCTCTGGCCCTTCCATCGAAAGTGCCAAGGCGGCTCTTTCCAGGTAAGCGAACTGCTGGGTGACAAGCACTCTCAGCAACACAGCTACAGAAATGCTCCAGGGAGCCAATGGACTTGGAAATAGAGCTCAGCGCAGCCGCGGGAGCCTGTCTGGCAAAGGCCTGTGTAAACTCGACAGGGGGCAGGATCTCCCTGGATTTCCTTTCTGTCTGAGGCCTTTTTAATCCTGCATCAGGCTGCCTTGGCAGGAACCGCCCCCTATCACCTCCCCAAGGTCAGCCTGCATGGTGCCTACCTGGCAGAAGAGTGACCAGCCACTCTATGGGCTTCCAGACACAAAGGCCCCATGGCCAAGTGATTGGCTGGAATTCAGTGGACATCTCCACCTGCCCAGGAGATGTAGCTCCTCCTCGAGCTACTGAAGACCCCTTCTGCCTTCCACTACCCTGAAAGGGGCTACTAAGCACTTGCAAGGGGAGCCTCTAGTTACAGAGTCATCCCTGATGAGGATGCCCAGATGCTACCTGCTACTTCTCCAGGTCAGATGATGAGGCTGACTACCTCCTCTGTGCTTCTGAGTTGCTCCCAGCACAGTTCCACCAGATCTTTCCTCCTCTGTCCACATTGTTAGAGTGAACTTTGGTTCTGCAGAATGAGCTCTCAGCTGAGCAACTGATGATGTCAGAGGAGTGATTGCTACATGTCAGTGGAACCACTGTTCATGGAAACAGGGCAAGCCAGGTGCAGTAGCCTGTAAGACCAGGGACTCGGGAGGCTGAGGCAGGAGGATTGCAAGTTCAAGGCCAGCCTCAGTGACTTAATGAGACCCTGTATCAAAATAAAAAATAGAAAGTACTGGGGGTATAACTCAGTGGTCAAGAAGCTCTGGGTTCAATCCCCAGCCTCACCCCCTGCCCCAGGAAAAGAAGAAAGAAGACAGAAGGAGAGACTGAATTTTCACAGTATGTTTGCTTCTGCTGGTATCTAGATAAAATCCAGGGTGTGGAATGTTTGTAACCAGGCCTCAAAAGATTTGGGATCTTATTGACACAACTTTAAGACAGAATATGTCAAATGAAAAGGTAAATCTGTCCAGGTGTGGTGGCGAATGCCTGTAATCCCAGTGGCTCAGGAGGGTGAGGCAGGACGATCACAAGTTGAAAGCCAGCCTCAGCAAAAGTGAGGCCCTAAGCAACTCAGTGAGACCCTGTCTCTAAATAAAATGCAAAATAGGACTGGGGATGTGGCTCAGTCGTTGAGTGTCCCTGAGTTGAATCCATGGTACCCCCCCAGAAAAACAGAAAATGCAAATCTATTTGGCTGCTGAAGGATGTGAATGTCTGTGTGCAATTGTGACCTCCAAAGAGGTTTTGGTTATAGGCATCAGTACTTAACATGCAAGTTCTTATAAACTAAAACTCTTCAATCCTCTCACAAAAACAGAGCATTTAAATAAATCCAAAACAGTCTGACCTGACAGCAATCTGCTTCCTGCTATTCATAAAAATAACTTGGGATTAATAGGTATTCCTTCATTGACTAATTTTCCCCGTGTTCATTTACATAACTTTTCAAACACATAGGTTTGAGGGATTTCATTGTCCAACCCTCAACAGAAAATATTTCATTTCATCTCCACAGATACAACCTAACAAAAATGGCCAAGAGCCAGAGAATAGAAAAATCCATAACTAGTTTCTTTGAGGAAAAATTTTAAAAATGCAAATCATGCTACAAACCAATGACAGTGATTTGAATTAGTGTTGTTGGCCACCTAAAAGCAACTGCATCATCTATTGTTTCGGATGGGATGATTCTTGCAGATAAAGAACCAGAGACGTCCGAGAGACTGGAGTGAGCTGACCTCACCTCCAATGTTGGTGAGAGGAAGGAATGTGCAGTTCTCACAAATCCCTGCCTTCTCTGTTCCTTCCCATGTGCCTGAGGATATTGGGTGGTGCTGCCCATGCTTAGGGAGGAGCTCCACTTCAGGTGGCTATCCCACATGCCAATCATTCCTAGGCACACCCTCATGGACACACCAGAAGCCTCTTAATCGTCTGTATCTCTTAATCCAATCAAGGTGACAGTTCACATTACCCATTACAACAGGCTTTGCTGTCCTATTTGCACCCTGGCAAGGTGACTCCCAATGCTGCCCACCCCCAGACACCCCAGGATGTCACATCACGTCACCACTCTATGGTGGGCATGGGAGCTGGCATTTTAAGGAAGGACATTGAAACCCCAGAGCAGCTAGATGACTTCTCAAGGATGCTAATGAGATCACAGGGGGATGGAGCTCGAGTATTTCAAGTGAATTGCCCACTGTGAACCATACCAGGGTTTTCTGTGTTCTGAAAAACTAACCTGGCCATCCACGAACAGACATGACCTCATGTCAGAATATTTTGGTCACATCCCAAAGTATGCAGAACACCAGTGTTCATTTCAGGTAAAGCCACATTGCCCTCTGCTCTGTGACTCTGGGGAACACCCAGCAGGCTTGAGAGAGAGGTCTGAGTTGGATACGGAGGAAGAGGAATAGCGATTATCCAGGGTGTGCTGAGAAACCACAGAGGAGGACCCTGGGCTGTCCATAAATCCAAGAAGGGCTTAAGAAATCTGGCAGCAAAGGGGAGGCTGAGTGTAGTGGGGAGCATCAGGTGGACTTGCAAATGTGACCTATTTCAATCCTGTGTGGGGAAATCCTTGTGTTCCCAAGGGAGCTTGACTTTATTTTCTCAGTTGAGTTCTCCCTTCAGGCCATTTCCAAACTCTTTTGAAAAGAGTCCCACCTTTGAATTTGTTTGGCTGCCATTGACCTTCCTAGGCAACCAGGAAGGGAACCATCATTTTCATGGTCGAGTTGAATCCCCATATGCCAACAGGACACATCGAACAACTCAGGAGATGCTTTCAAGTCCTGTGCTCCAAGGAGGGTCAGGCACAGTGAAAATAAGGAAAATGGGTCACCTTTTCCATTTACCCGGGATCACAACTCCTCGGGAGGTTAGAGATCTCTTCCCCACCCTTCCTCTCAGCGTAGATGTATCGAGGGATGCTTCTGTCATGAGGACTGCCTGGGAATATCAGCATCCCCAGGAATGTAACTGTGAGGTAGCCTTCTAACTTGGTCAAAATAGATCCCTTGGAGGATTGTCTCCTGCACAGTCTGAACCCTGTTTTTATTTTCACAAGATTTTTACATGAACTGAATGTTGGACCACTGAGATAATTACCTTTTTTGTGTCTAATTTTGGAATCCACAGATCCTGGTACCTTGTCAATATTTGACAACACAAGAAAATATGAGGTTGAGACTGTTATGGATTGTCATCCCTCAGTATCGAAGGGGGATCAGCTCCAGGATCCCCTTTGAGGACACCAAAATCTGGGAATGCTCAAGCCTCTTATATAATGTGGTATGGTATTTGCACATGGTCTACACACATCCTCCTGTATCTTTTAAATCATCTCTGAATTACTGATCATGCCTAATTCAATATGAATTCTATGGAAGTCATGGTTTGTTATATTATTTTTTTTTGGGGGGAGGGGATGATGACAAAATAAGTTGGTGTGTATTTAGTACTCTGATGCAGTTTTTCTTCCTGGTGCAGGTGGTCTCTGACTCTCAGTGCTTCGCCTTAATAAACTTTCAATTTTACAATGGTGCCAAAGCAATACATACCCAGTAGCAACTGTCCTTCAAACTGTGAATTTTGGTCTTTTCCCAGGTTAGTTAAGTCCAGTACCAAAATCCCACTCCATGCAGGCATCCATGACCACCAGGGAAACAACCAATACTTTCCAGTGTACCATGGTGCAAAGTATGATACTCCATAAGTCAGGTGTAGTAAATGGATTTTTGACTTAACAATAATTTCAGATTATGATGACCTTGTCAGGACACAGCCCTTCCATCATAAGTCCAGGAGTACCTGTGGTTTTGGTCCAAAGTTGGTCAAGTCTGCAGGATAAGGAGGACTGGTTGTCAACTATAGATGTAGGTCTACTACATTTATTTTTCTTGTTTGGGTTCTTGTGCAATCAGAACACATGTATGCAAGAGGCTACATTCTGTTTGTACTCTTTTTTCCAGTTAGCAATGCTTTTTGGATCCAGTGATGCACCCTCTTGTACTGCATGGCCCAGTGGACCTGCTGTGGGCATTACAGGAGTTGTGTGCTCAGAGTTGGGTCATAGGTTATTTTCATGCTCAATTGCATTAAACACTACATACTTGTATACTATCCCCAAATGGGTCTTTCTGTGGTGTCCCATGCAAATGTAAATAGAGAGGCATTTGTGTCCTACCAAAACCTGTTGTATGGATCACTATTGTTTTTGTGTATGTCTTAATATCTGTTAGGGCAATCTTTCCTCTTTGCTATTTTTATCATAGTTTTGTCTTTTCCATGAATATTTATTTTTATATACAAACTTTAAATTATGTTCCTCATGTTTGTAGAGAAATCCACCTGAAAAATGGATCTCATGGGGGGAGAATTGACATCTCTAGTATTAAAATTGCCTTCCTCCAAAACAGGAATATCTCTCCCTATATTCAGAAAGCCTCCTATGTCCTTAATAAGAATTTCACACTTTTCTTCACAGTCATTGTGCATTAAGACACTTGAAAATTATTGTTGCTCTTGTAAAGGCCATCATGTGCAGTGATGTACCCAAGTCTGCTATATAGCCAAGTTTCTGGTATTCGTAAATTTACCTTGTTTCCAGCAACCTAGCTGAACTCTTCCTCACTCCCAGAGTTTGTCAATTGATTTAGTTTGGTTTTGGAGGCAAATGATTGTTTCATCTGCAAATAATATACTCCAAAAATTCTGTTCTGTATTGTAAGAAAAGTAAAAGCAAGGAGAAGCATGAGGATCAAACTCTGGTGTATGTGCTGCGACCTTACAAACGTGATGGGTGTTGTTTGCTGGTAGAGTTGTACCTAACTATACGTCTCAAGACTTTTAATTGTGTCATGCAGATCTTTTAGAATGGTGCCCATTTTTATCAGCTTCATCTGATCATTTCTGAAAGGCATATGCTACAAACTCAATGACAGTTATTGATACATCCATTTCTCCTTGAATATATGCTCACAACAATTGATGTTCTTATAGTGCTGTTCCTTACATACCATGTGCCTTTGGTGCCATGTGATATTTACGTCTTGAATTCTATTTTGTCAGATTTTAGGTTTGTTACCCTTCCTTGGTCCAAAACTGGCATTCTCCTATTTTCACACTCTATCCTTTAATAAGCATGGTGCAGTTGATAGAAAACAAATTGGTGAATCATAGTTAATAACCCAGCTCCTTACCCGCTGTATTTTAATTGATGAGTCTAGCATATTTAAGTTTTTATATTGATTCATTTCTACCATCTGATATCTTCTTGTTATATTTTATCTTTGAATTTATTTTCCTTTTTTGCCTTCGGATAGATGATGTTTTTCCCCTGGTGACTTAATTGTCATAAGTTCAATTTTTTCTTTTCACAGTTGCTCTTTAAGATCCATAATCACTATTGATTTCTTAAACACGTTAGTGTCTTGTTACATCTTCCAACAAGACACATATTTGAGCAGTATTTCATGTCCCTTTCATCTGCCCACTCCCTCACTCACTGTTTTTCTTTGTCTAGAATTTTAGCTCTTGCTTGAAGATATGCATTCCCTTTTCCTTTTCCGTCCTGGTTTTGTAGACAACATGAACATGCCTCTCAGCTGTTACCACTCTTTGGCTTCTTTTTCCAGCACTGGGGATCGAGCCCAGGTCCTGGTACCTGCCGGGCCATCTCCGTGCCTGAGCTGCATTAGCTCTTCCTGCCTCCTCCTCCTGGAGCTGAGCTCTTCCTTGCTGACTTCTCCAGGTGAACCTGCGTCTGGCAAATCTTGCACAAACCAGCATGCCTGGAAATATTTTTATCACGCCCTTACGTTTAAGTGACAACTTGGCTGGAAGTGGAGTTTTTAGGTTCAAAGTCATTTAAGAATATGACTCTGCCTTCATGTTGGTGTTGAGGATCATGCTGTCAATTTTATTCCTGTTCTTTGGAAGTCCCCGTCTTTGTCCTTGGAACTCCTTGTGTTCCCTTGGTTTCAGCATTCTTGACTTTTCACTCAACTCTGCCTAGTTTTGCTTTTCTTTTAAATTTCTTACTTATCATCTTGGGGACTTTCTGAACCATTTCCATCTAAGGTCTAAGAACTCTTTTTTTATTAATAATTTAATAATGGAGGATTTTCTTTATCCTTTTTTCCCAACCATGCCTCCTTTCCATATTTGTCTTAGACGTTCTCCTCTATTTCTTGCTCAGTATATTTCTACTCTGCATGTCCTTGGCATTTCTATTATGGTCTCTATCTTTGTAGTCTTTCCTGACATATTGGGGACAGCCTTGAAACCAATCTTATAGCTCATGCCTTTGTTCTTTAGCTAATTTTGTTTTGCGATTCAGTCCGACACCTGTGTTCTTAATTGTAATCGGGGTGTATGTTATAACTACATTGGTCTACACTGTAGAAATTAATGTGCACGACTTGGGTCCCTGTGTGTTTTTTCCTGGCACTCTTCATTACCTCCTTGAGTGTTTCCCTGGAGTCTGTATACTTGCACCATTGCTTTCTGTGATGGGCTTATGTTTTTCAGTTTGCTTTCTTTTTAGTGGTTGGACTGTTTGGGTACCTGATTATTTTGGTCTGTAAGCATCTGTTATCCAAGGTCAGGGTTCTCACCTGGAAGTTCTGTGCCCTCAGCGAACATTGAGCAAGGTTATGATCAGTTTTGGAGTCACAAGTTCATGCAAGAAGATGCTATTGGCATCAGGTGGGTGAAGCCAAGGAGGCGGCCCCACACTCCACAATGCACAGCATGCCCCCCAACAGACACATGCAACAGAAAAATCATCTGTCCTCAACTGTCCCTACTGCTGGGGCTAAGAATGTCCTAAATAGCAGGATCCACTGCTCCATGTCCTAGTGAGGGGCTGAGTCCCCAGGGAACCACTGAGAGTCACTTCATCTCCCTCAGCAATACCAGGCACCTCTGTTCAGGGTTTCCCTAATGCTGTTGTCTAAATCTTATCTCCTGAGGTTGAAGTCCACTGGTTCTGAGTTTTGGAAGGGGCGAGGAGAGGAGGAAATGCCCCAGGAGAGCGGGTCAGCACCTGCAGATGCCCTTTTCATAAGTTTTTCAAGGAAGAGTTCCATGCTGCCCTGATATGAGCTCCCAGCCCAGGAATATCAGAGGCTGGGATAATCTGTTGCAATAGATTCCTTGCAGCCAAGGGGAAGATGATAATGGCCCCTCCCCAGAGGAAAGCAAGTGAGATTAATTCTCTCCATCAATTCCATTCTTCATCAATGGATGATGCAACAGATTCTTGTAAATGAGTTTCAGTGGTGTGATAGAGATTCATGAGGTGTTCTTCTGCCCTCCTTGGACAGAGAAGCATTCTTCTTTCGACTCTGATGGCTACTATACACAGAGATATCTAAAGGATCAGATAATCCCCCCCTTCCCTTTTCCACTGAATACTGTTTAACATCGCAGGCCCTTAAGCTATGGCAGTGAGCAGAATCACCTCCCTAGCCGCTAATAACATTCGTCAAAGTCATCTTTTTGACATTTAAATAAATGGATTTTCCTCTGTACACACAAAGACAATCTGTAGAAAGTGGATATTGATCACGGTAATATATTCCTGTTATCACATTGCCATTATTTAGCTACTGAGCCAGGGGAAGCAAATTGCTGAGAATATCAAGATAAAGCAAGAAAAAAATTTTGTGAAAATTCAAAGATGGCTTTTATAGACCTCTTCCTCATTCATCTTTAGACTTATTCTCAGAATTCAGATTTAGGTTGAATAACAATTTTTCATGAAGAAACGGTTTATCGTGAGTGTAGAATACACAATTCCAATCATGAACTTCAGAAAAAAATTTATGCACACATTCTTAAAACTAGGTTTGTGTATATTCAAACATCTAGGGGAAAGGGGGCTTCATCTTTATCTACCTTGGTGTCTATTTATTTCTCCATCGTCTGTGCTGGTGGTTGGGTACATATTTTCCTCCTCTCAAGATCAAATGGTAGAGTTAATTCTTTATCAAAATTCTTGAAATAAATATGGCTCAAATTCTACCATCGTATAAACATTGCTGAAGTTTTTTATTTTTAAGAAAGCTGCACAAAAATAATCTCATAGTGCAATCAAGAGTCACCTGAGGGACTAAATGTTACATTCAAATAAATTTAATAACTTTCTACAAGTTATATTTTACAACAAAAACAACCCTGCACCAATGCAAAACTTTTGTATTCCCCAGGTGGCACAACACTAATAATCCAGATGAAAGACTTGCTTCCTAATTCAAGTTTTCCCTTCAGGTCCTGTGTTTTAGATCAGAGGGCCAGCAAACTCCTCTCCAGCCAAACGTGGCCCACCACTTGTTTTTATAAATAAAGTTTTATTGGCACTTAGCCACACCCATTTGCTGATGACCTGCCTGCCATGTCTGCTTTACACTGCCACGTCAGAGGACCATCTCTTCTCTTGCTGTGGGCTGGATTAAGCAGTTCTCTCTGCCTCTGGACTTGGTGGCCAGATGATCTTCCATTTTCATTTCTCAGGCATTCCAAAAATTATTTACACAAATATTCCCTTTTTTCTAATATTGGACCAACAGTGATTCACACTTTTATTGGCAAAATGAGAACACCAATTAGGATCAATAATATCCAATAGTAGCCATCCACTAAAAATACTTCCAACAAACCTTTAGTAGCAAGGTGGTATAAAATGGATGTGGGCTTGATTGATTGGGGAATGGATGAATGCATAGTAAACCATATTGATTTTTCCATATTTTTCCCCTGATACCAGTAGCAGGCAATTGATTTAGTCTGCCATTATTGTTGTTATGATTCTAAGCATTTTTAAATTGCCATTGTTCTTTCTCCTATAATAGGAGCCATCGAAGAGTATGATTTTTAAATTCCTAAACACATGGGACTTCAATAACTATATTTTTTATTTCCAATTTATTTCCTTGAGGCCTTGGTTGATTTCCAATTTATTGCCTTGAGGTCTTGATAACAGGGGTAAAAGTTTGTATATGTGAAATTTATTCAGCTTCTTAACATCCTTGCTAAACTTTCTGTCTACTCTCTGACAGTCTGCTATTTTGTGCTACAAGTTTTCTTCTGGACTCCAAGGTGTGTACAATCTCTTGTAACTTCCTGGTGGACATGCTTTCTTGTGCTTGGCAGATGCCCTCTGATTTTATTAAAAGAAGTTGCATGCTAAATTCTCCATGCTGAGATATTCCTATTACTAATCTGCCTTTTCAATTACTATGCATCCTGAATTTCTTTGAGCTGTGTTATTTTTATGTAGCTGGATTTTTAGTAGATAAATCCACTTCTACTGATGGTAATTAGACACATTTCCAGATTTATTTCCACTACATTATGGTGTGTGTTCTAAATTGCTGTTATTTGACTTTAATTTCTGTTTTTTAATTTATTTTATTTTCCTTTTATTTCTGTTTTAACTTATTTATAATTTCCCTTTTATAATTTCCCTATATAATTTCCTCAATTTGGCTAGTTGTATTCCTTAATCAGACTGGTTATTTTAACTGTTTACATACCAAATATTATTTTGCCTTCTCATCACAACACAGGGTTTCTATCTTATTTTTGCTACCAGGGTTATTTTTAGGCAAAAATGCTCTTTTTTCACTCATTGGCTTAATTTCGTGCATGTCTGTGCATATGGCTGTTCTTTGAATCCCGACCCTTCTTTCCTCTCTTCTGATTTTGTTGATGAAGAAGATCTTGAACATCTCCAGCAATTAGAGAAATACAAATCAAAACTATGTTGAGATTTCATCTCACTCCAGTCAGAATGGCAATTATCAAGAGTACCAGCAATAATAAGTGTTGTCAAGGAAGTGGGGAAAAGGTTCACTCATACCTTGCTGGTGGGAATGCAAAATGGTGCAACCACTCTGGAAAGCAGCATGGAGATTCCTCAGAAAAGGGAAACATTTCCTTTAGTGTTCCTTCTACAATCTGCACAGGTAAATCTGTGCTGGAAAGTGCCTTTGCTTTGTGTTTGAATGCTGAGTCTGACATTGCTTTCCCTACCATCTCAATTGCTGGATGAGGGGATCTCGTATCTCCATTTATAAGATCGGTTCATAGAATGCCCTTTGGATGTGAGGACTTTCAATTCTGAATACTTTTGGAAATTATTTCATTCTGAAAAAAAGATCTATTAGCCATTATCTCTTCCAATCCTGTTTATATGCAGCGCAATCCATTCTCTAGTCGTTGATGGTTCGTGAAACTCCTCCTAGAGCAATGTCAGAGTGTCTCAGTCATCCAGCCTCCAAACCCCACAGCTTCTCCTTGGTACTTTCCTATGAGCCTCCTTTTGTTCTAATGGTGAATTAGGATACCTGAGGAACATTCTTAAAAAGATCATCAATCAAAGAACTTTCATCATTGGCGGACAGTGTCCTTGGGCTTCATGAAACCTCAGTTCTACAGAAGAAAATCTGTTTAAATTTTTTTCTCCTCATCTTCCTCAGACCTCACCCCTCCTACCTCCACTGCAGTCATTAACGGGGCTGATTTCTCTGAGTTGCTTTAAATCCAAAACTCTACAGACCAAGGAATCTGCAGAAGAATGACATTGACCTTGATGCAGAGAATAGAAGAGAGGGTTCATGCAAGACAGAAGTGGGGAAGTGGGGGCTGTGAGTCAAGCTTCAACGTCCGTTCAGGGAGGCCGAACCTTTACTAAGGTCCCTGCTCTCTTCTCCCCTCAATCTTCCAGCCCTAAGTCTTTCAATTTAGGACATCTCAGAATTTCTCTTTTATTGGCTTATACCATTGGTTTGCTCCATTGCATATGGTGTCCTAATTTCTTGTGTTCTTGTCCCTCTCCCCCACATTGAAATGCAGTCTTTCAAGGGCTATCCAATGCACAAATGAGGAGGCTATGCCCGGACCTGGGCGTCACACATAATCAGCCCCCATTAAATATTTGTGGGACACTTCCCTGGCTTCTCTTCATTCCCAGGGTATTTTTTCTTTAATAGTTCCATTGTGAACCAACCCAAATGTCCTTCAACAGATGAATGGAGAAAGAAAATGTGGTACATATACACCATGGAATATTACTCAGCCTTAAAGAAGAATGAAATGATGGCATTTGTTGGTAAGTGGATGGAGCTGGAGAATATCATGCTAAGCAAAATAAGCCAATCCCCAAAAATCTGCTTCATCCCACTAGGAATTGGAATGCAAGATTTTGGGAAAAGCAAATTTAAGACAGGAACACCATGTGGAGACTTTCCTCATATTTGCTCCCATCAGGAAGTCAGTCAGACCAGGAGCAGGAGCGAGCTGTCTCATGTGATTGCAGAAGGATGTGGGTGATTACAGAACCCAAGCTGTTCATCAGTATCCTCCCGGCCACCTTTGGACAGGGACAGAACCTCCCAGGAGCCACCTGCTGCTCACCCATCAGCTGCGTGACCAAGATCGTTAGCCAACAGGTACGGTGAATTCTGAAAGGGAGCTTCCCCGCCCCAAAGACCTTCACAAATGAACATTTTAAAAACTCCGCAAAACCCACACGACTATTGTAAAAGACACTGAAGAGGAGTTACGTAACGCGCACCCGCGCTTGACATCACCGGCTCCTGAAAAGATGCGCGGAATAAGAAATGAAGAAGTGGAAGCGATTGACAGCGTTTCCCGGCACGCTTTGCGGCTCCCTCCATCCAGGTGAGTTGACCTTACTGGGTTTTTGGTGCTTGGGGAGAAGTTACAGAGGAGCTGTGGTGCAGATGTTCCAGTGTCTCAAGGACAGCAGGAGTTTCTCAGGAACCTGGCATTTTTGTTAACAAAACTTGCAGTGATTTATCAGATAATTCACAGGAGCATGCATCTGTGTTGGAGTGAATCCAAGCCGTCCAGGCTGCACAAAGAAGCTGCTTTCTATGTTGAACAATCAGTTTTTAATCTAAAGGGGCAAAGGCTAGCTGGAGGAGGGGAGGGAGATGGAGGGCTGGGCAGATGACACATCCATGCACATTTTCTAACTGCTTTTCCTGTGATTTCTCTAGCTAAAGACTACAAGTTTAACCTGGGTTCCACCTGGGTTGTCCATTGAACTTAGCAAACCTAAGCGAATGGAGCCCAGGGTCCTGGAGAAGAAGGAGCACAGCTGTGCCTTCAACCAGATCCCACCCTTCCAGGGACCCCTGCATCAGTGTCACTGGCTAATTTACATAGATGCAAATGAGTCCCAAATATCAGAGCGGGAACGCCCAGGGAGTCTCTTCTGGACTCAATGCATTTGGAATCTGATGGGACAGGCAGGGTGCACTGGCAGGACATGATGCCACTCCCAGGTTGATCGGAATTAGAAAATGAAATGGCCACATGTCCTGTGAAGGAGAAAGGGACCTGACAGTTTCTTTTGCCAGAAACACAAGTTCTGGAGCTTGACATCTGCAAACCTCCACCTCTGAAGCCACCTCTCCACGTGACAGGCTTTTCTGACAGGCCAAATCCCAGGACTCTTTACCTGTCCTGCTAATGGCACTTATAGGACTGTTTGGTTGCTATGCATGTGTTATTTGCATTCAAATCTTCTTTCTCCAATTCTATTTAAGAGCAGAGAATGAATCTGCTTTGTGGTTCGAAAATCATTTCTCCCCTGGCTTCTGGCAGGGGCATTGAATCATGGGCTTTGCATCCTGACTTCTGACCTGCCTGCAGCTCCCCTGCATCTTAGAAATAGGATCCCTTTTTTACCTTCTCTGGCAGGAACCAGTCTTCCTCTCCCAGCTGAAAATCCTGTGGACAGAAATCATTTACATTCTATTGAGCTTCAGCATCTCCGAATTCTGATTGCCCTGGGAAACACGAGGCACTGCTCTAGAAACATTGTGTTTATGGGACTTTCCTCTGCAGGGGAGAGAGATTCGCAGACCAAAGATGTAGAATATGAAAAGAAAAGAATCAGCCACTTACCGGAGACCACAAACCAAAAACAGGTCAGAAGGAAGGATGGAAAGAGCTGACCCTAATTGAAGTCGTTGATGTCACTCTTCTGCAGGGCTGACTCTGCAGGTGGCAATGCCCTGGGAGGTGGTCAGTGTCTCTCTGTCCACTGCCCACCAGCTTTCTTGAGAGTGCCAATGCAGAGAGCTGACCATGATTCTGTCTGGGGACTGCGGCTCCTCTCCAAGGCTGGTCCTCTTTGCAAAAATCTGATATTCTTGCATCTTTTATTTGAAAGCGAGGTACCCAGTAGCACATTTGATTTCAATGACTGGATGTGTTCTTCTTTCCATCCAGTTTGGATTTCCAGATCCAAAATAACTAGGCTGGGAATTCATCCGTCCACTCCCAGGGTGATCAGAATTAGAAGATGAAATGGCCACACATCCTGAGAAGGAGAAAGGGACCTGGCCACCCATCTTCACGACCTGGTTGGCTTTCTCAAAGCTCCAGGGAACTTGCTTCTAAGGTCAGCTCAGCAAACCGCAGACTCCCTCATGTGCCAAAGAAGAGGCAGGGGCAGCAGGAACCAGGCCGAGTGCTCGCAAAAAGTGTGTGAAATGCACAATCATCCCAGGGACCTGCGCAAACCAGGAGCGGATGATCCAAGCTCTTCCCGCTGGGGCGGATGCAAACAGCATGGTTAACATCTTTCCACTGTGTGTCCTTCCCTTCCTGAAAGGCATTGGTGGAATAGCTGTAAATGAGAGGGAGAGCTTCTCCATTTCAATGACTCCTTTGCTTCAGGACATTCGGGGCAAAGGGACATCATTCTGCAATGGTGCGTCACTGGCTCTCTTTAAAGTAATTAAAAGTTACAAGGAAGCAAAACCTAGGAGCAGATTTGAAGCTCTCTCCAGACCTTGGAGTGGGGCCTGTCCTTTGGAGACCTTAAGGATCACAGGTGACCCAGAAAGGGGGAGCAGAGCGTGGGAGGGTCCTTCCTGCAACGCTGGGGACACCAAGCACCTGCCCTGGAGGGGTCGTTCTCCCAGTTAGCACCCTCTGATCACAGGGTGACTCCCCTGGGCCTCCCTTTCACTCCTCAAAGGGAAATGGTTGCCAGCTGCAGGGATGTTGTAGAGAATAAAAAATGAAGAAATGCAGATAAAAAGATTTTGACAACCAGTATTAAATGTAAAACATCTCAGCTCTGATCGATAGGAAACGTGCTGTGCACTGTCTGATTCTGCTGCTGCCACGACAGGCCTCACACTGGGTGGCTGACAGGTAAGAGGATTTTAGGAGCCCCTTCCTGGAGACTGGGAGCCCCAGGGCAGGCTCTGGTAGGTGTGGGCTCTGCTTCTCAGGTGGGGCCTTCTTTGTGACCCTCAGGTGGGGCAAGAGGGGGAAGTGCACACCAGGGCTGGCAGGTCCCCTGAACCCTGCTGTATGGACACTAGTCCCTTCCTGAGTCGGAGCCCCTGAGCTCATCACCTCCTGAAGGCCCCACCCTTCAAGGCCAGCACGTCAGGGCTTCAGCTCCAACATAGGAGTCACTCCCCATCTGTTCGACATGTGTGTCGGGGACACTGACATCCTGATTGCTAAATGCAATGAATCCTGCACTCCCGCTCGGCCTCCACCTCTGTAGCTTCTGTTAGAAATTCTTTGAAAAACACTTTGTTCAACTTTGACTCCAGAGCCTTCTTCTGATCAAAATTATGGCGATTCCTCAGGAAACTTGGAATGGAACCACCATTTGACCCAACCATCCCACTCAGTTTACACCCAAAGGACGTAAAATCAGCACACTTCAGTGACACAGTCACATGAATGTTTGTAGCAGCTCAACTCACAATAGCTAAACTATGGAACCAACCTAGGTGCCCTTCAACAGATGGATGGGTAAAGAAAATGGGGTACATATACACAATGGAATATTAAGCATCCACGAAGAAGAATGAAATTCTGGCATTAGCTGGTAACTGAATGGAGCTGGAGAATATTATGCTAAGTGAAATAAACCAAACCCTAAAAACCAAAGGCAGAATATTTTCTCTTGTAAGCAGATGCTGATCCACAATGGGCAGTGGTTAGAGGGTAGGGAAGATTGAAGGAACTTTGGATTATGCATCGGGGAGTGAGGGGAGGGGCAGGGTGTGGAGATGGGAAGGATGGTGGAAGGAGATGGACATTATTACCATATACACATGTATGATCACACAACTGGTGTGACTGCATCACATACAGCCAGAGGAATGAGAGTTATGCTCCATTTGCATACAATGTGTCAAAATGCATTCTGCTGTCATTTATAATTAATTAGAACAAATTTTTAAAAATAAAGAAATGGCAGGTTCACACTCTAGCAGGACATTAAGGCCACCGGGAAATCAAAGAAATCAAGGCTGATCTTTATTTCTTTTTCTGCACTATGCTGAATGATAATGATTTGATGGAAAAATTTGGTATTTTATTGGCATCCTAGAAAATCACAAGCATTGATAAAATTATAGTTCTGGACATCATAGAGATAAATAAAAATAGTCCAAATTTTTTTTTAAAAAAATTTATTTGTTGTAATTAATTGCACATGACAGTAGAATGCATTGATGCATTTTGATAGACCAGACATAGATGGAGTGCCATCTCTCATTTTTCTGATTGACATGTTGCAGGATCACATGGTCATGCAGTCACACACACACATGAGGTCATGATGTCTGTTTCACCACAAATAAATAATGCTTCTCCTTCTGGCCTTTCAAAAGAAGATCACAAAAGAGATTTCAAGGCAAGGACAAAAGTACAATGCTCTGCAGATCCCCACAGCCTCTAGTCTTATATTTTTTGGGTGGGTACTATGGATTGAACTTTGGGGCACTTGATCACTGAGTCACATCTCCAGCCCTATTGTTTTGTATTTTTTATTTTAGAGACAGAATCTCACTGAGTTGCTTAGCACCTTCCCTTTGATGAGGTTGACTTTGATTTCTCAATCCTCCTGCCTCGCCTCCCTAGCCGCTGGGATTCTAGTCTTACATTCCAAAGAGAGGATTTGCTCTACAAATCACTCATTCAATATTGTCTTCTGATCGTCTCCTTCCTGCTATCAAACTTCTGACTCATCTGTAAAAAATGAAAAGTTGTACCAGATCTGAGCCAGATGAAATTAGTTTTGATTTGCATTTCTCTAATTCCTAGAGATGTTGAACATTTTTTCATATATTCGTTGATCTATGTGTATCTTCTTTTGTGAAGTGTCTGTTCAGTTCCTCAGCCCATTTATTGATTGGGTTGTTTAGTTTTTGGGTGTTAAGTTTTTTGAGTTCTTTATATATCCTAGAGATTCATGCTTTCTCTGAGGGGCATGTGGTAAAGATTTTCTCCCATGTGGAGGCTCTCTCTTCACATTGTTTAATGCATTCTATTGTCATGTGCAACAAGATAGAACAAATTAAAAATAAATAAATAAAATTAGTTCATTTTTGCACATAAGATTTCCTTGCTAATTTGTGGACAGTTAGAAGGAAGCTGGAATGTTTTGGGATGATGCTAAGATAACATGCATTCACTACTAAGACCATACAGGGTCCTACATGGGGTCAAATGGGGTTTTGTTTTATTCTGTTTTGTTTTGTTTTGTTTTGCTCACCCTGCTAGAGAACAACATAGATCTATCTTTCCCTGAACAGAACCTGCCATCAATGTGAGGAAAATAAACGAAAATGTGGGCACACAGCCTAACAGCTAAGAAAAAGTCAGTTGCCCTAAAAATTAAGTTTAGCTGCATTTTTCAAAGACAGGAATGATTTCCAATTGTCCTCCAAGTTAGCTCACGATGGTCGATTTCCTCTGGTCAGCATGCTCCGGGCAGAAGTGCCCCTCACCTTCCTGCCGCCACTTCCTCTCTGTGAGGTCTCCCTTCTGCACCCTGATGCTCCACACCTTTAACAACCCTGGGGCGTGGTGAGCCTTTGCAACGGAAGTCCGAGATCTCACTCTCAAGGATGTTGGCAGAGAGGCTCCCACGCAGACTTCTGATTTGCCAATAGCAAAAACTTAAACATAACACAACGGCAGCTTGGCTTCTCCAAACTGTGGGATTGCCACATGAGGGATCAGGAACCCAAAGGGATGCTGGCTTCCTCGAGAAGGCAGAACATCTCCAGGGAAAAGAGGGAGGTGAGGAAAATAAGAGATGGAGTGGGGCGCGTGTAGGTGAAAGCAAACATCAAAGTGGGGGAAAAGCTAATCATGGTCGTTCAAGTACCAGTGAAGGACTTCCAGCAGAGTCAGAAGGAGATGTTGTCTGATCAACGAACTTTTAAAATTGTGTGCAATTATGGAATCCACCTTAGATAGAGGGAAACAAGTCAAATGCAATACCCTGCATCTTCATTTAGCTTGATGATGATGTTGCCATCAGCTGCATGACTCTGGGCCATTCAGACCTACGGTCTCTTCCTCTACAAAGAGACACAGTGAAACATGAGCCCTCTTTCAGCTCAGACATGCTCTGGGGCAAGTTCTGCTAGCAGTCCCTCTCAGGAAATTGTAGGAAGGAGGTTAGAGAGAGGCTTTGAGCTGCTGTTCCCCTCGTCCTCCACCACCCAGACCTAGAGTAGCAACCCGTCTCAGGGTGGAGCCAACCTGGGTTTTGCAGGGAAAGCAGGTAAGCGAAGGCTGTCAGGGTAGGGAGTGTGCAGGGAAGAATACGCCTGGAGCTTGTTTGTCTGTGGTTTCATGTTTTAATGCATTTAGAATCCACTCAAATTGCATGCAGCAACCTTGAAGGAATGTCAATGGCATCCAATTTGTGGGTTTTGCTTTGCGTTTTCTCCTCCTTCTCCTGGAACAGGTTTAGTAAGGTGCGCTTCACCGACCGTGCAACTCACCTGTTCAGGGTGGACATTTCAGTGGTTGTCAGGACACTCACGGAGTTCTGCAGCCAAGGCCGCCATCAACTGAAAGCATCTCATCACTTGCGAAAGAAACCAGTTCCCCTTCTCATCCCCCCACCTCTCACAAAGTTGAGCTCTGTGAATTACCAAGCAAACCAAATTTCACCAACCCTTCAAGAGCAAGTCCATCCATTTTTCCCATTTCAAATGATTCACTCCCACCCCAACCCCTCCCGGTCTATTTTTTTTTTTCCTAGTTTCTGACTGGCTCCATTGGCTGCAAGGTGAGCT
Source organism: Glaucomys volans (assembly GCA_020662805.1). NCBI lineage: Eukaryota > Metazoa > Chordata > Mammalia > Rodentia > Sciuridae > Glaucomys > Glaucomys volans. The sequence goes on from JAJEJO010003132.1 coordinate 408,530, forward strand.
GTAGGAGAGAAGAGTGCTGGCCCCTGGCCCAAAGTCTCAGGATGCAAAATGGTCTGTCTTCAAGAAAATTAACGCTGCAATGTAATATTGTCAAAATTAAAATGAGCCAGATGCAGTGGTGCATGCCTGTCATCCCAGAGGCTCGGGAGACTGAGGCAGGAGGATCGCAAGTTGGAGGCCAGTGTCAGCTATGTTGAGGCACTCAGCACCTCAATGAGACCCTGTCTCTAAAGAAAATGCAAAATAGGGCTGGGGATGTGGCTCAGTGGTGGGTGCCCCTGAGTTCAATCCCCAGTACTATCCCCCCCCACAATAAAATGAATGGGAAAGGTCCAGAATTTTAAATAAAGCCAAGATCTGCTTCCACTGGTTGGACTCGGTCCTTCCTTGCCATTGACCTTATTTACAAGAACGGTCAGCCTGCCAAGTGGGCCGTCGTTCAGCTACTTCATTTTTTAAAATATCGCACGACAAAGTTGTGTGTTGTGACTCCTGAGTGTGGCTGGTCTTCCTTTCAATTTTTCTCTTTCTACCGATGAGTCATTCCCCCTCTTCCCAACCCTGATAGGATTCTCATTTTTATTTTGTCCTTTCTCTTTTTTTCCCTAACTTTTTAAATTTTATTTGTTCTCATTGGTTGCACATGACAGTGAAATGCACTTATGCGTTATGATATATGACTCATCTTTTTAAACAGAAAACTTTGAAAACCTTGGGAGGTTGGTTAAAGCAAAATGAGGAAAAATCAGATGCTCCAGGGCTTGGGAGAGCAGCCATGAGTAAGCGAGGTGTTGGTTGTGAACGTTTGGAATGATTCCACTCAAGGATCTGGCTGCTAAGCCTGCTGAGCACAGTACCCTGCCCAGAGGGGGCATGAAAACCCTGGGGCACGGTGTATTTATTCCTGGTCTGGAGGGTGAAGTACGTAGACAGGTAGTGAAATTGCCTGATGCGAATTTATTTACTTAATTTTAAAAAAAAAGGAGAAACATAAAAAGCAGCACAAGCTAATTGGGGTGTGATTGAGCCACCTGAAAATATTTAACCCAGAGAGGAATAATTTAAGGACTAAAACTCAGACGCAGTCAGGAAACAGCAAGTGTAACCGGCTCTAAGGGGCCGTAGTGTGGATCTGGAATGTCCCCCAAAGGCTGCTGTGTCCAAGGTGGTCTCCAGTTCACGGTGCTATTGGAAGGTGGTGGGCCTTTAAGAGGTGGCGCCTAGTAGGAGGAAGTGAGCTCATTGGGGGCGTGCCCTGGAGGGCATTGTGGGACCCCAGCCCCTCCTCTTCCGCTCTCGTTCTCCCAGCTGCTGTGAGATGAGCAGCTTCCTCCACCACCTGCTCCCACCATGATGGGCTCGGCCACCAAAGGCCCAAAGCAGCAGGTCCAAGTGGCCTTGGCCTGAAACTGAGCCAAGACAAACCCTCCTCTGAAGTTGACTCTCTAGGTGTTGTGTCATGGGATAGAAGGCTGAGGAACACAAATTGTGGAATCTGAGAAGGTCCAACTCAAAGAAACAGAATAGAATAGCAGTGAACAAGGGGTTGGGGGGACTGGAAATACATCAGAGGGTAGAAAAATTCAGTTAGGAGGAAAACATTCCAGGGATCTATTACAAAACCCAGTGACGATAGTCCATGGCAGTGTATTATACTTTTGAGAATCATTACGAGTGAATTGTCTGTTCTTGCCACAAAAGAATCAAATCTATGTGAGGTCAGATGTATGGGAATCAGCTTGATTGGGCCATTGCACAATCAATACATGCTGCATGCCAAAAAATGCAGACAACTCTGCCGATTGAAATAATTTGTTTTTAAAGGAAGAAGCTGTTGGTTTCAAGACCCAAAATGGACACAAGATGCTTGACAATATTAATGAAAAGATATGGAAAAATTCAAAGTGATACTGACACTGTTTAGTAAGTGCTTTAATGAACCTCATTCTTCGGGAATAGCTTTGCCATTCAGCCTCCTGCGAATGGTTGCTCTGGTATATTTGGTGATGGAGCCCAAGATGGCAGGTGGAAGGGAAAATTATCCTGAACACAGTTGTTTCCAGTAAGAGCTTCTGATTGGCCAGTATGTCTGAGAAATAGGACAGGTGCAGAATAAACAGTTCAAAATCTGAGTCTACGCTCAGAGAGTATTGGAACAATGAAGATTGTTTTAGCAAATGCAGAGCAAGGAGGAATGGTGAGCGGTGTCCCATGTCTCCATTAGTCTGGAGATGTATGTGCAAGGTGCAAAAACAAGCAGAGCACAGTGGAAGGTGGGGAAAGGAAACGCTTCCACCTCAAGGCACTTTGACGCCAGAGAGCAAGCTCCTGATTAGGTGAGCTCGTGCGCCATGGGAGACCTTCAGTCGTGGTGGTGAAGCACAGGCAGAGAGCAGCTCACGGCAGGGTGCGTCCACTCTGCAACTCCAGGAAATGGGGAGAGCCGTCGTGGCAAGGATGACTAGTGTGTCAGTGCACATAGCTGCATCCTAATGGTGCAGGAGCTGGAAAATGAGTTTGGGTCTGCTGGGATTGGACAGCTTCTTGCCAGAAACCGTCTCTCATGGACTTTACCTTCTTTCCAAACTGAAACTCTGTGTCTATTAAACACTAACTGCCCATTCCCCATATCCCAGCCTCTGGCAGCCACTATTCTACTTTCTGTTCCTAGGAATTGAACTCTACATTAAAAAAAAAATACAATCATACAGTATTTGTCCTTTTGTGAGTGGCTTGTGTCACCTATCACAATATCCTCAAGGTTCTTCCATGTTGTAACAGATATCAGCATTGATTTCCTTTTCAAGGCTGACTAATACTCCACCATGTTTATATAACATGCTTTGTTTGTCCAACCATCTGTTGATGAGCATTTGAGTTATTTCCAACTTTGGGTTAACATGAACACTACCACTATGAGCACCGATATAAAAGTGGCTGTTGGAGTTCCTGTTTTCAATTCTTTAGGGTATACTTACTGGGTAGTAAGGTAATTCTATGCATAGCTTATTGAGGATCTCCGTATAAGGATCACTTCTTTAACAATAAAATATAGAATCTACATTATAATGTACTTTTAAAAGATACCAAACCAACAAGAATTTCCAATGGAACCTTCTATAAAGAGCTTTTAAAACTACCCAGTGTCTGGGGGATAGGAGTGTATTCCTCATGTTCTTGACACCTGGATGATCAGTACTGACTCCTTACTCCACTTCTGCAAATGCAGCCATATAAGAAGAGATGTATTGTCACACTTCTGAAGCTAGTTTCCAAAACATCTCATTAAAGTTTACTTCTCGTGGCAAGAATTCCCTGGCAGTTTTGCACTACTACTTTTAGGGATATAATTGTGTGAAGAATTCCTTATTTTGAACATGAAAGCCTTGCACACCCACACACAGATGAGATGGGAAACACAAAACTCTCCGTCACCTTCCTGTCATTTTAGCTGCTCTAAAATAGCCTCATTAGATCCCAACCCAGAGCTGCCTCTGTTCCCCATAAACCCAATAAAACATCGTGGAGAATGGTGTGCTTCCTGCCTGAGGAATAAGAAGGCAGTCGTTTATCAGCTGGTGAGACAGGGGCAGTCTTGGAGGCTGTGATTCCTACCGAAAGCCGGGGTCAGAAGAGAACGCTGGCCGGGCATTGCTGTCTGGGACCCGCATCCGTGGTGAGGTAAATAGCCCTGTCTGATTCTTCCTGAAGACTGGAAATCTATTCTGGGAAGCCCGCCAGTGCTCTTGAAAGGACCTTCTCCAAGGCCTATCTTATGATTGCATCTCCACAGTGGTGGTCACTCTGGGGAGTCTAACACATCCACATCCCTTTCCAACAAAGAGAGAGCTGTCCATGGTACCAGGTGATATACAACTGACCCGCAGAATTCCAAGCCTGCAACTACCATGATCCCAGCTTAGAAACTGATGCTTTCAGACAAGGAGGAGGAGGAGGAGGAGGAGGAGGAGGGGGAGGGGGAGGAGGAGGAGGAGGAGGAGGAGGAGGAGGAGGAGGAAAGGAAAAGGAGAAGAAGAAGCAGAGAAGGAGGAGGAGGAGGCAGAGGAAAAAAGGAAGGAAGGAAGGGAGGGCAAGAAACTCCTTCCCCAACTGCAATCACATCTACACATGTGAATCCAACTCTGATTCAAATATTAAATGAAAACATTTTTCTTCATATTTTAATGGAGGGGAAAATTTAGAGTTCCTTAGAAAGGTGTTTTTAGAAATGTTTTCTCTATTACCATGTGGAAGATGATGTTCTAACAGTCACCCAGGACAGCAGCCCATAGGTACAAAACATAATGGTTCTCAGAGATTAGAGTGTCCTAAATAATCCTCTGTGTTCCAGGTTAAAATGCAGCTCCCTGTCCTTCTGACCACACTTTGCATTGCAGTCCATGAGGTCTGCACCTCCCAGGAGAGAAAACCCAGAAAATATCACAGTGGCTCTCAGGTTCTGTGGATCCAGCACCCACTCTATGGCTTCTCTAAGAGCAGGTTCTTCTCTCTCATTTACATTGAGTGACGACATACCAGGAGGACCTCCACTGAATGGTGACAGCTCCCCTTAAATGGTGACTACCACAGGTGAAGGTTATGAAGACCTGTCATTTACAGTACAGTGTAGCAATGCCCTCTTTCAAAGTCGTCTCTCTGGGCTCTGTGCATTTTTAGATGCACACCTATTTTCAACCATTCCAGTTACATCCTCACCTCAGCTGATGATTTGTCTACACAGTCAGCATCCTGTGGGGTTAGACAGATACAGGGAGGTGGTCTTCCAGCAGAATCACCATTGGAAGGGCAGTCAGGCCAGGAGCAGGCTGGGCAACTGGCCAACTTGAAGACCTAGCTCTGAGCTTGGAAAGTTTGGGCAGCCCCGTGAAGAGATGGGGATCTCTCTCCTGTTTTCCATTTGACTGCATGGTGTTCAGGTCAGTGAAAAATCCCTCATGGCTGAGCTACATAATTTCACTCAATTCAACAATTACTTTATATTAGGTAGAGGGAGTGAAGGGAGGGAAGGGGCATGGGGTAGGAAGGGCAGTACAGTGAAACAGACATCATGACCTCATGTGCATGTGTGACTGCATGACCATGTGCTCCTGCAACATGTACAATCAGAAAAATAAGAGATGACACTCCATTTAGGTGTGATCTATCAAAATGCATCAATGCATTCCACTGTCATGTGCAACTCATTGGAACAAATAGAGAAAAGTTTTTAAATAATTTTATCTAATGCATCCAAGATGCAAGCTTCTTTTAGTTAAGCCTTTGGTTATTAAACTAAGTACATTTTTCTATCTGCCTGGAAAACACAGTCTCTTTTATATAGCTGCTGCTGGTCGTGATATTTAATAATTATTAATGACCCATCTTACATCCTCCAAAAAGCTCAATTACTGATGACTATCTTAAATTATACCACCATGTAGGTTCACTAAGCACTCATACCAAACTTCTCAGCATCCTTCTCCCCTTGTGATGACTGAGGTATGAAATGTCTTGCAAAAGCTCATGTGTGAGATTCCAATAACATCGAGAGGTGAGATGATTAGACTATGAGAGCCATAACCTAATCAGTGGATTGATCTACTTGAATGGATTAAATGGGTGGTGACTGTAGGCATGTTGGGTGAGGCTATAGGAGCTGGGTCACTGAGAACCTGACTTTGGGGTTTATATTTTGTCCCTGGTGAGCAGAGCTCTCTCTGATTCCTGGTGCCATGTCCTGAACTGCTTTCCTCCTCCATGTCCCCCCGCCATGATGTTCTGCCTCATGTTGGGCCAGAGCAATGGAGTTGGCCAACCATGGACAGAACCTCTGAAATCATGAGCCAGAATAAACTTTTCCTCCTCTATGTTGCTCTGTTGTGCCTTTTGGTAATTGTGATTAAAAAGCTGACCAAAACACTCCTCCCACCAAAAAAAGCAAAAAAGCAAAAAAAAAAAAAAAAATATATATATATATATATATTAAAGAATGAGATGCAATTTCTTGCTTCTATCTAAAAACAGAACCTTTGTCTCTGAAGAACTTTTCTAGTGTGTGATTGTAAAGAGCTTAAATTGAAAGAAAGTATTTTCTCTAGATTTGAATTTGACCTCTCATTCAGCAGCTTTGAACTATTCCATTGGTGTCTCCAAGGAGCCCTTAGTAATCCATAAGCTATGGGTTGTGCTTGTCTATAAACTACCTGTTTTTCCTTAAGTTCTTTGGATGCTCACGAGATGGATTTTCCTATGAGGAAACTAAGTCAGCAGGTGTCCCCATGTTGAGAGAGATGTCTAGGATTTTGAGAAGAGGTCAGCCCACTCCTGACCTCTCCTCTTCCTGCCTGACCCTTCCTTAAAGCCCCTAATTACATTCAATAGTTCCTCCTCCATATCTAAATGGCCACCTTTGTATTTTCTCTCTCATTGGGTCTTCAATTCACACTTCATTTATTTTCCTCTACTTTTTTTACTGTCAAATTTTGGATGTCAAAACTCACCTCCAAACCAAAAGAGCAAGAAATATAATCCTTTGTCAGTCACTCTTCCTGTGAGTACTGAGCCT
>JAJEJO010003134.1:0-19703 GCA_020662805.1 Glaucomys volans
ACCACTGTGTGTCCCCCACTCTGGTACCTCACAGTTGTAAAGTAATGAAATTAGAAATCAATGATAAAATATAAAATGAAAGCTACTCTAACCCCTGGAGACTAAATAATACATTACTGAGTGAGAAATGAGTCAGGAATGAAATAAAAAATATACTTAGAGGTAAATGAGAATAGTCACACAAAACATCAAAATCTCTGGGACACTACGAAGCCAGTTCTAAGAGGAAAGTTATTTGCATTGATCTCATTCTTCCTTTAATTTCTTAAATTTTATTTGTTCTTATTAGTTGTACATGACAGTAGAATGCATTTATACAATTCGATATATTGTACATAAACAGAATATAATCTCTGATTTTTGTGATTATGCATATTGCAGAATCACGTCGGTCATGTAGTCATACTTCTCCGTGAGGTAATAATGTTTAAAAGAAGGAAAGTCACAAATTACATAACCTAATATCACTGTCATTGCCACAGAAGAGGAAGAACAAATCAACACCAAAAGCAGGAGACAGAAAATATTTAATAGAGACCTGAAATCAATGAAACTGAAACAAAAACAAAAAAAGTAAAAATCAACAAAGCACAAAGTTTGTTCTTTGAATAAATAAATAAATAAAAGGGATAAACCATTAGCCAAGCTAATAAGACAAAGAGACAGAAAACTCAAATAACTAAAATTCATCATGAAAAAAAGTATTACAATGGACACTATTAAATAAAAAAATCAGAAATTATTTTGAAAACTTATACTCAAATACAAAATCTTGAAGATCTTGGCATATTTCTAGAGACATATGACCTACTCAAATTAATCAGGAAGACACAGAAAATGTAAATATTTTTTTAAGCCATGAAATTTTAGATGTCATCTAAAGCCTACAAACAAAGGCAAGTCCAGGACCAGATGGATTCTCAGCCACGATCTAAGAGATGTTCAAGGAGAAACTAACACCAACCCTCCTCAAATTTTTCCATGAAATAGAAAAGGAAGGAACCCTTCAATACTCATTCCATGAAGCCAGTATCTCTCTGTCACCAAATCCAGAAAAAGACACATCATGGAAAGAAAACTTCAGACCAATATCCCTCATGAATAGATGAAAAACTCTTAATAAAATCCTGGCACATCACATACAAAAACATATTAAAATGATAGTGCACCATGATCAAGTGGGGTCCATTTCAGAGATGCTAGTTGATTCAAAACACAGATATCAATAAGTGTAAATTCATCAGGTCAATAGACTTAAAGACAAGAACCACATAATTTTCTCAATACATGCAGAAAAAGCCTTTGACAAAACTCAGCATCCACTGATGTTCAAAACACTAGAAAAACTAGGGATAGTAGGAGCATACCTCAACATTGTAAAAGCTATACATGCAAAACTTAAGACCAACATCATTCTATATAGAAAAATGGAAAGCATTCCTTCTAAAACTGCAGCAAGACTGGCATGCCCTGTTTCACCTCTTCTATTCAATATAGTCTTGGAAATGCTAGTCATAGCAGTTAGACAAAGGAAAGAAATTAAAGGCTATGAATGGAAAAGAGCAACTCAAGCTATCCCGATTTGCCTAGGACATAATTCTACATTCAGAAGGCCCCAAAACCCCACCAGAAAACTTCTAGAACTCAAAAATGAATTCATCAAAGTAGAAGGATATAAAATTGACACCCATAAATCAATTGCTGTCTATATATCAGGGATGAATCAACTGAAAGAGAAATTAGGAAAACTATCTCTTTCATTATAGCCTCAAAAGAAGCTCGGGAATCAATCTAAAGAAGAGGTGGAAGATCTGTTCAATGCAACTACAGATCACTAAAGAAATAAATTGAACAAGACCTCAGAAGATGGAAAGAGCTCTCATGTTCTTGGATAGGCAGAATTAATGTTGTCAAATGGCCATACTACCAAAAGCACTATACAGATTTCATGCACTTCTGAGCACAATTGCAATCTAATCTTCTGGGATATGTGAACGTGGCATGCTCCTTCTTGTTTTTTGTGCTATTTCTTATTGCTAATGGTATAATATTTGGATGTTTGCATTTAAAGATTTCTTTAGAAAATCAGACATTAAGTGATTTGGAACATAAAAATAACACCGCTCAAGCCTTAATTGATTTCATATGCAATATTACCTTAAGCAACAGAAAAAGCTATGAGGCTGATCAGCAAGAGTTATTGTTTGTCCTTAGAATTATGACCACCATTCTCAGATAGCCTAATGCAGTCAGACTGCCTGGCTGCTTTAGCCCAGATCAGGATGTGCCCCCTCTTAGTGAAACTGTTTCGCAGCTCAGGGACCTCAGTGGGTTGCATATAAGATTGATGGGAAGCTGTAACACTCCCCTAGAGATGAGCCCTAAAGCCCTTGGATTCAGACCTCCCTCTCCTTTAGACAGGAGCTGTAAAGAAGTGCTCTTCTTAGGTGTCGGTTAACTAGTTAACAAGAGGAAGTTCCACTTTATGTACTATAGACGGGTTAAAAGGTGCTGTGCTTCATATCTGCCTTTGAGAGAAATGCCAAAAGTGTGGTTGATTCATTTGGCTGTTTGTTATTCTTGACTCAACTTTAAACCACGATGTGGCTTAAAGAGCTTCAGTTCTTATCATTCCTAGGAAGACGAAAACCAGAACCAGTTAAAGGTTTCGTGACGTTTTGCTTAGACAATTAGGAGAACTTACCTTGTTTTGATTATACTTTTGTCCATCAGATTCCCTCAGAGATTGTACCATCTTCCCCTTTATGTAACCTCAAGAGAATGTACTCAAGCAGAATAAATATAGATAAATGGTGTGTGAAACAGTAAAGTCAGAACTTAGCCTCAGATCTGCAAGTCTGTGTCACTTTACTGTCAACCTCGCCGACGCCGTCCCCCTCACCAAGCTGTTCCATGACCCTTGCTGGGGCTGGACCCCCACCCTCATCTGTAAGGTGCAGTGGTCAGACAATCTGCTTTGGGCATCATGATCATATGACATGGGAGCAGTGCAGCCTTTCAAGAAAGTCTGGTCCGTGGTGAGAGTTAAAGAAATTCAAAGTTATACTCAGTAGATTTCCTGAGGCCTGGAGCCATCCACTGTCATCCTATGATGTGGATGAGGGTGTGGTCATCATCAGAGCCTGTGTCAGTCAGCTTTTCATTACTCTAAGAAATCCTGAGACAAATCCATTTATGAAGAGGCAAGTATGCCCACAGCTCAGAGTTTTAGGGATTTCAGTCCAGCATTGATTGGCTCCATGGGTATTGTGTCCGTGGGAGGCAGAAATCATGGTGGGGAAGGAAAGATGGAACAAAGCCATGGACCTCAAGGACAGAATATGAGAGAGGGGGGTGACAGGGAGAGAGAAATATAGGCAGAGAGACAGAGACAGAGACAGAGACAGAGAGACGAATTCACTCTCTCCATGGCCTTGCTCAGGTGGACTTGCCTCTTTGGATCTCAGGAAGTATCAGGATATAAATCCTTCAGGATATTGATCCTTCTGGAAAGGCATTTTGTGAGCTGAAATATTATATGTCAGTATTTTTGTCACTGATGTTTGAAGCATCATCTGATGTGATACCTCTGGCCCCAGCTGCAGGGCATGCATCCCAGGGACAGTGCTCAGGACCCTGGGTCTGGGCTCCATATCATGGCCTGTCCTTGCCATTGGTGGCAGAGCCTGTGTGTGTCCTGAGTCCCTGGGAGTCCAAGGGCAGAGCTGACCCAGGGCCCAGGACAGAGGATTCTCCCCAGACAGTGCTCACTCACCTGGGAGTCCCAGCAGGAGGGTCAGCAGCAGGACAGCACATGGATGGTGGAGCTGGGAGGCAGGATCAGACATGGTGGAGCCCTAAGGACCTGCTGTGTCCCAGTGTCTGTGCTGGGGAGATGCCAGCCTCTGCTCTAGGGAGAGAACTGACACCTGCCTCCCTTGTTGCAAGAGGAAGTGACTGTGATGGAGTGACAGCAATTTCCTTCAAGACTGTGAGGTAGAAACCAGGGAGCACAGGCAGCCAAGGTGAGGAGGTTCTCATGATGGTTTTCAGGAGGAACTGGACAGGGCTCCAGGAACAGGACTAGACTCCTTCCCCCTGGGCCTGTGTTTGTCCACTAGGTCCCTGGTGGTTTCCTGGGGTCTTAGTGATTGTCTATGTGTTATTCCCAGGACAAGGAGGACGTGCCCCAGACTCCTGACCCTGAGATCATGGGTGTGGCTATCTTTGGCCTCACTCTGCAGCAGCCTCAGTAAGAGCCTCTCAGCAGAGGGAGGAGGAGGGCTCAGTGTTGGGGAGGAGCTGGTCATTTCCTGCAAAAGTCACCAGTTACAAATCATTTTTTGTTGGTTTTTTTTTTCCTCTAAAAGAGTATAGATACACGTAACAGTTGGTTCATCCTGACAAATCATACATGTGTGGAATTTGTTTTCATTCCCCATCCCCCCTTTTCCCACCTGTCCTCACACCCCATTTCCACATCTCAACTACACTTCCTTTTGCTCATCTTTTTATTGATTCTTGATTGGTTCTTTTAATTTATTCCAGAAGGTTAAATGCCCTGTGGTGTGTTTATATTTGCACATAACATGATTCTAAGACTTCATTCTGCATTTCCTCCTTTCTCTGTCCCTCCTCTCTGACTCTTGATCTCCTTCTATTCTACTGACCTTTCCTCTATCTTAAGTACATGTGATCCTCTTCTGCTTTCCTTTATTCAACTCTAGTTTCAACAGAGGGGAGAAAACATGTGACCTTTGAAGTTCTGAGTCTGGCTTACTTCACTTATCAGGATGTTTTCCATTTCCATGCATTTACCAGCAATTGCCATAGCATCATTCTACTTTGTGGCTGAGGAGAGCTCCATTGTCTATTTAAACCACGGTTTCTTAACCCACTCCTGTGTTGTCAGGTGCTTGGGTTCATTCCATAATTAACTAATGTGAATTGTGCTGTTATAAACATTTAGGTGGCTGCGTCCCTGTAGTGTGCTGATTTTACATCTTTGGCAAAATACGGAGGAGTGGGATAGCTGGGTCAAGTGGTGGTTCCATTCCTGGTATTCTGAGGATTTTCCATGCTGATTTCCAGAGTGGGTGGCCTCATTTGCGGTCCTATTAACAACATGTGAGTGGACCTTTACCCCTCATCCCCACCAACACTTATTATTTGTGATCTTGGCATTTGCTGTATGATTGAAGAGAGATGAAAACTTAGAGTAGTTTTGATTTGCCTTTCCATGATTATAACAAATGTTGAAAATGTTTAAGTATACTTACTGGCCATTTGTGTTTCTTCTTTGGAGAAGAGTTTTTTGTTTGTTTGTTTGCTCATTTTTGATTGGTTTATTATTATTATTATTATTATTATTATTATTATTATTGGTTTTAAGTTATTTGAGTCCTTTACCTATTCTGAATATTTATTCCCTGTTGAAGCAGTGGCTGACAATGATCTCCCATTCTGTAGGCTCTTTCTTCATTCCCTTTGCTCTGCACGAGGTTTGCCCTTTGGGGGTTTCATTAAGGGAGTTGTTACCAGCACCCACATGGTAGAGTGTTGTCCCTGTGTTTTCTTCTGGTGGTTGCAGGGTTTTTAAGGTAATTCCTATGTATTTTATCCTTTTTGATTCTACTATTATGCTGGGGGAGAATTATTGATCTAGTTTCAGTTTCCTACATATAACTATCCAGTTGTCCCAGCGCCATGTGTTAAAGAGGTTGTCTTTTGTCATAAGTGTCTGTTTGGCACCCTTGATGAATGTCAGGTAGCTGTGAGTGTGTGGGTTTGCCTCTGCTCCTTGCGTTCCTTTCCATTGGTCTTCATGTCTATTTTGTTACCAATCCCCTGCTGTTTTTGCTCCTATAGCTCGGGTCAGGTCTGGTGATGCCCCTTCATCACTTACCTTGCTCAGTATTGCTTTGGCTACTCTGCATTTCTCATTTTGCTATATACATTTTAGAATTGCTTTTTCCAATTTAGTTGAGAATGTTATTGGCATTTTGATGGGAATTCCACTGAATCTGCATATTGCTCTTTGTAGTACGTCCATGTTGTGACATTAATTCTGCCTACGCAAGAACATGAGATTTCGTACCATCTTCTACAGTTTTCTTCAATTTCTTTCTTTGGTGTTCTTTAAATTTTACTGTAGAGCTTTTTAACCTTCTTGATTAGATTAATTCCCACAACCATTTATTTTTTTGTGAATGGGAAGGTTTTGTTGATTTCTTCCTTGGCTGCATCCCTGGTAGAGTATAGGAAAGCAACTGATTTATGTGTGTAGATCCTGTGTCCTGTTTCTTTGCTGAATTGATTTATAATCTCTAGAAATCTTCTCTTGGAGATTTTTGGGACTTCTAGTTATAGGATCATGCCATTTGTAAGCAGGTGACTTCTTCTGTTCCCATTTGTATCCCCTAATTTCATCCCTTACCTGATTGCTCTATTTAGTGTTTCAAGAACTATAATGCACAGGAGTGGTGAGTGTGGACAATCTTGTTTGTACATTGAGAGAAAGTGCATTGAATTTTTCTCCACTCAGCATGATGCTCGCTGTGGCTTGTCATTCATTGCCTTTATAATGCTGAGGTAAGATTCTTCTATCTGAAGCTTCATCCCCATTTTTAACTGAAATGGATGCTGGATTTTATGAAAGGCCTTTTCTGCACCTATTGAGATGGTCCTGTGATTTCTGTCCTTAATTCTAAGTGGTGAATAACATTTAGTGATTTGTGAATGCTGAAGCAACCTAGCATCCCTGGGATAAAACACACCAGATCATGGTGCATTACCACCTTGAAGTGTCTCTCATGCAGTTTGGTGATATTTCCTTAAGTGTTTTTGTATCTAAGTCCATGAGTCCATCATGGCTATTGGCCTGACGTTTCCTTACTTTATGTGCCTTTGTCTGGTTTTGGCATAAGGATTATACTGGTTTAATAGAAGTTATAAGGGGTTTTCCCTCCCTTTCAATTTCATGGGATAGAGAAAGACTGGTGTTTGTTCTTCTGAAAAGGTGTGGTAGAACTCAGCTAAGAATCCATGTGGTCCTGGGTTTTCTTTGTTAGAAGACTTAATTTTTATTTGAATTTCATTCCTTGATATTGGTCTGTTTAGGTTTTCTATATCTTTTGGATTCAATGTTGGCAGGTCACACTTGTCTAGGAATTTGCCATGACCTCGGAAAGGTGATGTTACCCACATACCCGAGGGGAGTGCTGATGGCGGGAAGGGGGACTGAGCTTCACCAAGGTCGAAGGGACGCTTGCTCCACATCTTCAGTTATTAAGTACAAGGTTGGCAAGGTTCAGACTCCTCTGGATAAGCATTTACAAAGCAATGAAGCACGAACATTGTGCACAACCATAGAAACAAAAAGTTTTATCACATTTGTGTGCAGTGAATCAAAACACAGTCCATAAAAATAACAAATAAAATTTAAAAAAACTACACTAACAGTGTTTCTAATGGTTCAAATCACTGTGCACCAAACACTCATTCTATTACTGGTTATGTTTCCCTATATGTTCAAACTGATATCTAACTGATACATTGGGCGTTTTTAATATTTTGACAGACACTGTGAAGGTGGAGGAACGATCATTATTTTTTGTGATCACTATGGAGATGGCTTCAGTTTGCAGGGTCATTTTTACAATCCTGCTCTTCAATGGAGAGCAATGGCTGCCTTTACCCAGGCAATACTGGTGTTAGTAAGTCCTAAGGAAGAAAATCGCTCAGGTTAAGGAGAACATTTTTAGTTTCTGAGTTTGAGGCATCAGACAGGCAAAGAGGAAGGAGGATAATTTTTTTATTAAACCAATGTGAGTTTCCACTGAGAACCTCAAGAAGCCTGGGGAGGAGGGGTAGCAGGAAAAAGAAGGCAGAGGACTTGGGGGCTTGATGGGCACCCCAGTGCACTGGAGCAGAGCCATCCTGACATGATCACTGGGGCTTGTTCACCACATTCTGAGGAGGTGTCATGAGCTGCTGCCCAAAGGCAGGTCCCAGGGCCCCTGCTCAGGACCATGAGTGCAGACTCAGCCATGGGGCATCAAGGACTGGGCAGAGGAGCAACAGGGGCCTGAGGGCTGGCGGGTGTCCTAGAAGGGGGCATTTGGAGCAGAGTCTGCAGAGGCTTCTGGATGGCTCCTTCTCTCGGGCTGAGCATCATGGAGCAGGAAGAAGGTGGCAGAGCCTGAGGGTCACAGGTCGCAGGGAGTGACGAAGGATCTGTGGGAAATATGTCATCATTCAATTATCTGCTCTCCACTCACGACACATCTCCTGAGAGCTCTGATGTGCTGGTGAGGCCATCCTAGGATGCTGGTCATGAGTGGACCAACAGCCCGAAGACAGAGCTCTGAGCTCCTCCCCTCCTGTGTATTGACTCCTCTTCCCTCTCCCTTCTCTTGGTCACACTGAGGGTCAGAAGGGGAGCAGCCCTGAGAGCAGCCCAACTAGAACTTCTCAACATTGCTGATACCGTGGAATCTTCTGGATAATGGAGGCCAAGCAGTGCACTAATCTAGAGGTGGCCTCCAAGGGGCACACTCAGTCTGCTTCCCCTCATGGCACACCTGGGTCCCATCATCTCAGGAGCCCCTAGGACTCACTGGACACCCATTGCCAACCCTTGACCTACTCATCTCCTGCACACCCCACACCCTTCCTGGGAACTGAGGACCCCACAGATGTTACATGAGAACCTGAGGTGCTGAGGGATCTGTGCCTGTTTCTCTAGACCCCACTGACTGTGCTGCTGTGCACAGGTGGGCTGGCACTCCCGCTGGCCCTGTCCATCTGCAGCAGCCTGGACCCCACCCTCCCTGCTCAGGACTTACAGTCAGGACTTCTACCTCCTGTGGATGTAGATGGCAGAGACACTGACTGCCAGTAGGATCTTGGGGCCCAGGAGCAGGGCTATGAGGAATAAAGTATGTATAGATGTCACTGCTGAAAATCAGGGGACAGGAGGAGATATTAGAATGGATCCTGGGAATCCATGCCCACCCAGCAGCCTGCACTTGGCCCAGCTAAGGCTTCCTAGACCCACCAAGTTGTGAAGCTCTAGCACACACACCCTGTCCTGGCTGTCCTGGTCAATCATGGTAACCTGGGTCAAGAGGTTCCTTATTCCCACTCACGCAGCCTCAGGTCCCAACACGTCCTCACTGAGAGAAGGTGAAATGTGTGCACCGTGCACACTGCCCGCACTCATGGGGTTTCCTTGGGAGCAGCTGACTCTAAGATGCTGCTGTGTGTGCAGGCTCTGGACTGCCCCAGGAGGAGCAGGGTCACTGCTTCTAACATCACAGCAGAGACACAATCAGATCAAGTTTAAAACCACTCGGTCAGTTGGGGAGGAGGCCTCACCAGAGGAGGTGTTTTCCTGGCCATGCTCCTTGGTGCTGGCAGAGACCTGCAGGGTGTAGTTTCTGGTGGTGGCCGGCTGCCTGTCATGCTCCACCCGGCAGGTGAAGTTCACGTCCTCCCTGTGCACAGAGGAGTTCACCAGCAGCCAGCTGGTCAGGTTGTAGGTCCCGTCCTTGTTCTCTGAGAGGGTGGAGGGCGTTTCTGTCCGGGACACGTTTCCATTCTCCACCCAGGTCAGCTGTAGGCTCTGGGGGTAGAACTTCTTCACCTGGCAGGTGACGTTCACCTGGTTCCCTGCCATTGTGGGCAGTGGGGTGACCTCCACAGTGGGCGGAACTGAAACAGCACAGGCAGAAGCTGTGACCTTATGGCAGAGACAGCTGAGCTCCTGCCAGCAGGGCAAGGGCCTCCCTCAGGACAGGGCCAGGCATGCAGCAGGCGCTCAAACATTGAGGTTTTTCAAGGGAATGGGATCACTAATCACAGAGCTGGCCACACCCTAGGGGCCAGTGACCAGCGGCTCCCCTTAGGGTAAAAGTGAGTGACCTTGACATGCTGGCATGCAAAAATTTAGCAAAATAAATGAAATCACCCAGGACATAGGGGCTCGGCTCTGGTAGGAGCTCAGCAGTGGTAGTTGCTGCTGGTCAATGAAATGAAACCATCAGCACATGCTGGGCACAGGGCAGAGTCCCCATGTGCATGGCAGGTGGGCAGCACTGCTGGGAAGTGGAGCCCAGGCCATTGAGGTCCTGAGCAAAGGCCCCTGGGGAGCAGCAGGCTGGGGGCCAGGTGTGGGCTGGGTGGGGATCAGGGTGCTGTACCTCGGATGGTGTCAGACAAGTTGGCCGTCCCACGAAGAGGGGGACCCCCCTGCAGGGTGACATGGGTCACCTCACAGATGACCTGAGAGTGGACATCCCTGGGGTCCAGGGTCACCTGGGCTGTGCTGGACACGCTGTAGGACACACTTTCTCCTGCAGGGTCCACGCTGGTCTGGATGTGCGAGAGCTTGTTCCCATTTTTGAACCAGTTCAGGGTGATGTCATGGGGGGAGAAGCCGTGGGACTTGCAGGTGAAGCTCACTGTCTGCCCAGGGGTGGCCCTGGTCACAGGACCCGATACCTCAGGGGGAGAAGGCCTGGCTGTGAAGGAGCAGTGACAGACAAGTCAGGTGATGGACACCACCTCTGACCACGTGTGAGTGACACTGTGAAAACCTTTCTAGACGTTACTGTAGTTTGTATTTGCTGTGCTGGGGAACGACCCCAGGTCCATACCAAGCACATGCTCTGTCCCTGAGACACCCAAAACCATGGCGAGGCTTTATTATTCTAATCCTCCTAATAAAGCTCTATGGGGGCTGGGCTTATCCCTCTGTGGTGTCCCTACTCTCCCATCTCTAGGTGAGCCCAGCTGTCCAGCCAGACAGTAGGACCTTCAGCCCAGGTGCTGCTCTGAGCCTGAGGGCCACACCTTCCTCTCAGCACCAGGGCACTGCTACCAACCTGGGCCCAGGGAGGAACTCAAGCCCTGTCTCGCTCTTTGTTATCAACTGTGTCCTGCTGGCCTGCTCTGGAAACTTTGGCAGGGAAGCCAGGGTAGCCATTTTTTTTTAAGCAAATGCAGGGACAAATGGCAGCAGGACAGCACCATGAATGCGGCAACCAGGCTCACCATGCTGAGACACGGCCCAGATCCACATCTGTGCAATGGGGTGGTTGGCACATCTCTTCCCAGGCCACACTAAGCACAGGAGGCTTTGGATCACATAGAACTGCCTCTGGAAACCCAGCAAAATGGTTGGGCATGTTGGTCTACATGCGTAATTCCAAGGACTGGACAGGCTAAGGCAGAGGGGTCACAAGTTCAAGGTCAGCCTGGGAAATATTGTGAGCTTCTTCCTCAAAATAAAAAATCAAAAAAAGTGGGAATGGAGCTCAGCGGTAAAGAGGCCCTGGGGTCAACTCCTGGTATGAGATAAACCCAGGAAACCAGATCCATCCTCCCAGACTTTATTCTGTGAAGGCTCGTCCACAGGTGGTTATGAATTCACCCCCACTGTTCTTCTTTCCACAAGGATGCCATGATTCTGACCTGGGCCAAGACCCCAGTGTGAAAGGGACAGGATGAAAGACCCTTTTCTGAATCTGAGGTTTCCCTGGGTTTTGGCGTCACAGGTCACTGAGTGCTGAGGAAGCCACAGGGCTACATCATAGGTGATGGCTAATTCCTAGAGACCCAGGCCCAGGCCCCTGAGCAGGTCCTGAGGGTGCAGAGGTGACATATCAGGAGGCTGAGTGGTCCTCACAGGGGTCCTTTGGTGTCTCTAGATTGCTCATCACCACCCAGCACCTTCTACATCATTCACCAGGCAGCAAATACCCCTAGTGCTTGTATTAGCAAATGCTGACCTCACTGTCTGACCCATGTCCAGCACTTGGAGGGCACGAGATAGAGGGCATCCCTGAAGAAGTACTCACCCACACAGGAGGATTGTTTAACATCTCCTTTTCTGCTGAGCCTCGGGGTCCCTTCTATAAAGAGTGACTGAAAGCACTGCCCTGCAAGATGAGGGGAAATGCAAGACACAGTCTGGCATGCAGTAGGAGCCTAATAAATGACTCCTGTGCCTGCTATCATCACTCCTTCCGAAACTACACATTTGTTCTTTAGTAGCCAGAAGGAGGAACAGATGCAGTGGGACCCCAGGAAAAGCCTCCCTCCTGCCCCTGCAGCTGCCAGGAGAACCCCAGTGAGAGGAGGAGCAGAAACCCCGGTGATGATGCTCCACCTGTGTTCTTGCCCCCCCACCACCAGGTACTGCGAGTCTAACCCAGGGCCTCAGGCAGGCTGGGCAGGGATCACCACTGAACTGCACCCCAGTCCTCCCCCTGTTTCCTTAATAGTCCACACTGGAAACAAGGTGGCCAAGGGCTTCTCACACCATGAACAGCATCCCAGGGCTGTCCTCCTGAGAAGCAGTTTCTAGGATGCGGGATTCTGTGAAGGCCCAAGGGACAGATTTCTGAGTGATATATTGGATCCTCAAGGCAGGGAGGGCTGTGGAAAGTCAGGACTGGCCAGCTCTAGGTCCTGTTCAGAGGTGGACACATGTATCAGATGGGGGTCCTGGGCTGACGCTGGGTCTGAATGGACTCTGTTGGGAGCCCTGCCACAGACCCCAGAGAGCTGAGCCCAGCACAGGCTGTTCTGAAGCATCCACACCCTAAAGGGCTCCCATGCTCTCCTCCATTGCCAGAAAAAATCCCAACTCTCTCCCAGTGGCTTCGGGAAACCAGCTTAGGGTCTTTCAGCCCTGGCTGTGTGTTAGAACCTTCTTGCAGTACTTAGAAACTTCAGAATCCAGGCCCACGTCAGACTTTGTAACCCAAACTTCCTAGGTGAATTCTAGGTCTAGAAGTTTTTGCCTTCAGTTTCCCACCTGATTCCTATACATTGCTAGTGGGGAGCCCCCGAATCCCACCCACTACAACAGGAAGAACAACTATAACATTTCCATTGGACTTGTTTAAACAACAAAGCAGCTCTGCCTTTCTTGCTGTGGAATCTCCCTATGGAAGGAAATCTGGCTGAAATTCAGGAGAGGGTTTTCAATCACTAATGGGCTTAAATGTGTGAATGTGGCAGCTTTCTGAACCTGTGGGAGATGGAGGAGGACCAGAAACACTGGCTCCCTTTCCAGTGGGTCAGGCCAGGATCTTCATTGAGCACCTACTGTGCCCTGGCTCATTTGAGGAGATAGAGTCTATTATTCCCAGAGCAGCAATGAGCCTAGGCTGGACTTAGACCTGGGCTCTGTTCCCCATGCTGGCATTAGTGAACTGTGTGCAAGAGGACTTGCCAGGTCCTGCAGCTCCCCAGGGTCAACAGGACTGGGCAAAGTTGTGAAGATCCATAGTGTGCTGAGGATCTCAGACTCATGACTTAGCAAGAGCATGCAGGCCTCTTGCAGGAAACACAAGTGAGCACACGTGCTTCCTGCTGTGGGAACCCCTATGTCACCCACATGTGGAATGCTCCCTAGGTGGGGGACCCAGCTCTGCTCCTACCCTGCGGTTTCTGTGAGGGCTAATCCCTGAGACACAGGGATTTCAAGACAGTCCCAGGGCAAAGGCCCTACCTCCTGGCAACTCCTCCACCACGGCTTCCAGGACTACAGGGTGTTGTTCCAAATTAGGAAGTTTGGAAAGCATGCCCTGCCCCCTCCCTGCTCTGGAAGGCCTCACTCTCGAGGGAGGAACAGCAACATTAGCTTGGTGGGAGAAGAACTTCACCCTACTGTTTCCAAAGAATTCAGAGCACAGATTGGCACACAGTGGGCCCAAGTGCCAGTGGCACAGGGAGAAGACTCACCCACAGAGGGGAAGTGCTCTCTGAGCCAGCAGAGTTGGTCTGGCTCTGTGATTGGCAAGTCCCTCAAACCCTCAGAGCCCTCAGCTGTGGAGCCACAGGGCTGGGCCAGACTGGACAAGGTCAGAGCTGTGGAGCAGGCAGGTGAGGGGTGCAGATGTCCCCCATTTACC
Organism: Glaucomys volans; assembly: GCA_020662805.1. Classification (NCBI taxonomy): domain Eukaryota; kingdom Metazoa; phylum Chordata; class Mammalia; order Rodentia; family Sciuridae; genus Glaucomys; species Glaucomys volans. The sequence continues at coordinate 13,926 of JAJEJO010003134.1, forward strand.
AGCCCTGGAGCCTGGATCAGATAGCATGGCCTCCACAGGCCTCTGCCTCCCTGACCTGCAGAAGGGGTGACAGCAGATCATGACATGAGCACCCAGTGCTGCTCCTGCTTCTCAGTGTGGCTCCCAGAATGGAGGGTGTTACCCTGACCTCCTGTCACACTCCAGGGACGAGGACTCAGCTGTATTCACCTCGCACAGACAACTCGGTGCCTGATCCAGACTGAAGCTCCTTGTCTACAGGGCTGGATCTCTGGAACTTCACACAGTAGTAGGTGCCGGCGTCTGCTGGGGTGACGTTACTGATGCGGATGGAAAAGTCCCTGTTGTCCCTCCTTGTGACATCTGAGACATTTGTGACTCTGGGGAAGTGGCCTCCTATGAACTTGTAGATTAACTCCCGGCCTGGCCCTGTCCCCTTGAACCACTCCATGGGCCCCACAGGGAGCAGGGAGGTCACGGTGCAGTGCAGAGTGGCTGACTCTCCAGCAGCGACAGTCACTGACTTCTCAGGCTGAATCACCTGCAGCCCCTGTGCAGCTGCTCCTGGAGGGAGACACAGGTGGTCACTGTGCATCCTGGTGGGAGCCTCTTGGTTTACCTCCTGTCATCAGCAGTGCCTGTCACTGACACAGTGCTCACAGGGTGGCCTTGGGCTCAGCACAGGGTGTGTGTCCTCACACTGAGCCTCCATGGCCTGCCCCTCCCCACTGTGAGACACCTGCACCTGAGGCCCAGGGCCCTGAGCCAGCTGGAGGGAGGGGACCTGAGGGCTGAGCCTCTCCTGAGCTCTCAGGTGTCACTAACTATTTGTTGCTCTTCCCTTTCTGACCATAAGGTCTCTGGCACTTCATGGACCATGACATTGACTGGGGTCATGTGGCTCTTGAGACTCCTGAGCTGTGGGGAAGTGGTGGGTGCAGTTAGTGGGACATGCATTTGACTCTCAGTCTCTGGCTCAGCTTCCCTGCTCCACAGAGACCTCCAGCTCCTGATGGTTTCCCTCCTCAGCCTGCAGTGGTCATGGTGCATACTGCAGTGAACATGCAGCTCAGTAAAGAATAAAACACTGCTGAGGCCCCTAGTGTATTTCCATAGTGTGATCACATTGTGTCAGGTTTCTAATGCTGCTGTGACAAATGACTGCAAACCCAGAGCCCAAAATATCAGAAATCCCTCATATTATGGTGTGAACATCAGAAGCCCCAATGTGCTGTCACTGCCGTCCTCCCAGGGTCGTGGGAGCTGCTGCATGACAGGCTCTGGCCTGGCTCTGCACATCCAGGGGCTGCCTGAGCTGCTTCCCCTGTTCCCATCCCCCTCTTACTCCATCCTTTGCCTCCCCATCCCATGAGAAGGAGGCAGGAGGAAAGGACATGGCATGGGGGACACAAGAGAGTAGAGTCATGAGGCTAGTTCTGCACTGTCCAGCTGGATGAGCCCGTCCTCAGGGTCCAGCATGCAGTGCAGTGGCATTTGTGAGAAAGGTTATTCATTCTCTTCCCTCTTGACATCACGTGGTCCCCTCCCAAGGACACTCCTCCATGACACCCCTACATGTCTATGCTGCACATTCTGTAGCCCCTTCTCTGCTGTGTCCTTGCTGCTGTGGATGCCCATCTGCCATCCTGATCCATGGCTCCATCCCACGTTATGGGTGGCTCCTTGGACAAGGAGAAGAGGGGAAGGAGCAGTGTGAGCCCTCTCTCCTAACCATGCTCACAAAACCTAAGAAGTAATTTGACAGGGGGGCGGTGTGCAAGCCTGTAATCCCAGCTGCTCGGGAGGCTGAGGCAGGAGGATTGGGAGTGCAAAGTCAGCTTTAGCAAAAGCAAGGCCCTAAGCAACTCAGTGAGACCCTAAGCAACTCAGTGAGGCCCTAAGCAACTCAGTGAGGCCCTGTCTCTAAATAAAATGCAAAATAGGGCTGGGGATGTGGCTCAGTGGTCAAGCGCCCCTGGGTTCAATCCCCAGTACCAAAAAAGAAGAAGAAGAAGAAGAAGGAGGAGGAGGAGGAGGAGGAGGAGGAGGAGGAGGAGGCGGCGAGGGCAAAGGCGAAGACGAAGGAATTTGAGGTTATGAATCCTCCCTGGGCAATGTGCTTGGTCTTTGAAGTGCTGCTCCCATCCACAGGCTGAGTCTCTCCCTTAAAATTAAATGGTCACAAAATTAAAAACTTAAAAACACAGTTGAGACCACTATTGCTCCTCTGGATGACGACTCCAGCCCCTCTGCGTTAGTCAACGTGTAGATGTGACAAAAATACCTGATAAGCACATCTCAGAGGAAGAAAAATTATTCTGGGCTCACAGTGTCAGAGGTCAGTGCACCCTCAGCTGGCACAAGGCAGCCAGTCCCTGGCAAGTGGTCATGCAGTGGACACCTGTTCAGCTGACGGCAGCCAGGGACGGGGGGACTGGGACAGGGGAGCACACATGAGCATCCAGGGACAGCATATCACCCTTAAGGACATGTCCCCAGTGACCTACTTCCCCCAACAAGTCCCACTTGCTTGTGGGTATCACCCAGGAGTCCATTCAAGTTAAAAATCCAGATGGGTTAGTACATGGATCAGGTCGTAGTTCCCTAATTTAATCATTTCCCTCTGACCTTGCCGCATTGTCCAGCAGGTGAGCGTCTCAGGAACGCCTCACACACAAACTTCACACCTCTGAGTTTGATTGGTACACCGGACAGAGGGAGCTATGCCCACAACAGCAGCCACTCCAGGCCACCAGGAACTTGTCAGGTAAACATCCAAAGGGAAAGGGGACGTTTAACCACCAGCAGCTGCCAGACATATGGAAGATTTTGTGTAAGAGGAATAATAATGGATGAAGGGATTGGTGGTTCACCCTAGGGAGAGGCCCTTCCTGGACACGCCCAACCTTCCACTTTTTCTTAGCAACCAGAGGCGGGAACTGAATGCCACCACTCAGGTAGTTAAAAGCATAACATGGAATAAAAGGAGGGGAAAAGCTGCCACTTTAGACACCTACTAAGTCAAAAGAGCAAAAAGGAACTTTAAACCTTTTTGCGAGATCTGCTCTTGGCTCTTGGCAGATCAAGCAACCCTGACGGCTGCCTTAGGCTGCTTTTCAAGTTAAAAATAAGATACAAGGGGAGAAAAAAACAGGAATACAGAGCATAAGTAACATTTTAGCGTATTTATGTAATAAATACAGTAGCGTATAGGAGTGCACACCATGTGACTAACTCCAACTTTCATAATTTGGCTTCATTGGAAACCCTAAGTTCATAGATTACGTTCTTATACTGAACATTGATATAACAACCAACATGATAAGATGGAAGGAGTCTGGATTGCTTGGTGTGACTATGACATTGCTGGAACTCGCATAAATGTACCAGTTCTCAAAATTGCGTATACTTCAGCAGTAAGAAGAATTAAATTAGAGTTATAGATGGAAATCTGACTGAATTTAAATGCCGCATCCCCTGTAGCCCTCAGGAGGCAGCTGAATACAAAACAGAGGAAGGATGGGCATGCCCCATTTTCCTGGTAGTTTTACCTGCATTCCCAATAGTTGTAGTATCGTTGCTTTGAAATACGCCTTAGTGGGCAAGGTGCCCCAACGGTAAAAATGATCAATTAAAACAAACATTACTTTTGGTAGATAAACGTTGGCTAGATGAACACACCCTATAAGCCACAGTTAAAACAGTTCATACGGGGAGATTCCACGCGGCCAAGCAGAGGGCCCAGCTCTCACTCCTCACAGAGAAGAACCAACCCACAGGTGGACACTGCGGTGGAGGTGAAGGATGTGGGAGAATGCTGGGCCTCAGCTGGGAGAGACTGAGCCACGTGAGACTTGGAGACCCCCCACGAGACCACAGAAAGAGGGACAAGAAGGCCCCAAACCACACACTGGAGGGCACAGGGCCTCCTTAACACCTGGTGCTTGAAAACCTGGACATCCATGTGTGGAGGAATGGAACTGGGTCCCTCTCTCTCACCCTGCACAAAAGTCAACTCAAAGTGGACCAAAGACCTGGGAATAAGACCAGACACTCGGAAACTGCTAGAAGAAGACGTAGGCCCAACCCTCCAATATATTGGCATAGGGATTGACCTCCTTAAGAAGACTCCTGAAGCAAGAAATTAAACCAAAAATCAATAATGGGATGCAAATTAAAAGGCTTCTGCACAGCAAAGGAAACCATTAATTGCAAGGAGAGAAAGCCTGCAGAATAGGGGATCTTTGCTACGTGCTCCTCAGATGGGGCAGTAATATCCAGAATATGTAAAGGACTCAAAAAGCTTAACACCAAAAAAACTCCAAATAACTCAACTAATAAACAGCAGAAGAACTCAACAGACACTTCAAAAAAGAAGAAATACAGATTGACCAATAAATATGTGAAAAAGTGTTCAGCATCTCTAGCAATCAAGGAAATGCAAATCAAAACTGCGCCGTGGGGCTGGGGTTGTGACTCAGCGGTGGAGCGCTTGCCTAGCACATGTGAGGCACAGGGTTCAATTCTCAGCACTACGTACAAATAAATAAATAACATAGAAATATTGTGCCCATCTACAACTACAAATTTAAAAAAGACTACACTGTGATTTCATCTCACTCCAGTCAGAATGCCCATTACCAAACATACAATTATAATAAGTGTTGGCGAGGATGTGGGGGAAATGTCCACTCAGACATTGTTGGTGGGACTGCAAATGAGAGCAACCACTGTGGAGACCTGTGTGGAGATTCCTCAAAACAAGGGGGGATGAAGGAAAGAGAGAGGACGGGAATGGGAAAGACGGCAGAATGAATCAGACGTAGCTTTCCTATGTTCATATGTGAATACACCACCAGGGTAACTCCACGTCATGTGGAGTCACAAGAATGGGAAGTTAAACTCCATGTACAAATAACATATCAAAATATTTTTTACCGTCATGTACAACTAAGAAGGAACAAACCATTTTTCTTTTAAAAAATCTAGGAACAGAACCATCATATGAGCCAGCTGTCCCACTGCTTGGTATATATCCAAAAATCTAAAATAACCATTCTATAAAGACACTATAGAAGGACAGTTCACAATAGCCAAGCTATAGAGCCGACCTAGGTGCTCGTGAACACATGAATGGATGAAGAAAATGTGGTGCATATACACTGGGGAGTAATGCTTAACCTTTAGAATGAAATTATGGCATTTGCCAGTAAATGGATGGAACTAAAGGTCATCAGGCAAGATGAAAGAAGCCAGTCCCAGAAAGTCACAAATGTTTCCTCTGATATGTGGAAACTAGTAAAAGTAAAAGAGAAGAAAAGAAGAATTCTGGAAAAATTCCATCAAAATAGAAGAAAGATCAGTAGAGCTGAGGAAGTGGATTCAGGGTGAGGGAGGAGGGATTTAATGAGGGAAGAACAGTGGAATGATTCTGAACTAACTCTCCTGCGCTTGTGAATACACCACACTGAATCTCAGCCTTATGTGCACCCACAAGGCACGAAATTTTAAAACTGTTAAAAAAATTCTGTCTCTGCATGTGTACACTTACACACACACACACACATACACACACACATGCACACACACGCACACACACACACAATGTGTACAGTTACACACACACATACACACACACATACACATACACACACACATGCACGCACACACACATACACACACGCACGCATACACACACACATATGCACACACATACGCACACGCACACGCACACGCACATACACACATACACACACATACACACATGCAGACACACATACACACACACATACACACACA
>JAJEJO010003134.1:19803-33018 GCA_020662805.1 Glaucomys volans
TGCACGCACACACACATACACACACACATACACACACGTACACACATGCACACACATACGCACACACACGCACGCACACATACACACACGCACACACACACACACGCACATACACACATGCACACACATGCACATGCACTGAACCGTGTATAGAAGCATACTTCCATCATAGCATATAAGGTTATTTATTTATTTATCTTTTTGGTGCCAGGGATTGAACCCAGGGGCCCTCCACCACTGAGCCACATCCCCAGTCCTATTTCATATTTTATTTAGAGACAGGGTCTCACAGAGCTGCCTCGCTTTTGCTGAAGCTGGCTTCGAACTCAGGGTCTTCCTGCCTCAGCCCCTCAAGCCACTGGGGTTACAGGCATGTGCCATCACGCCTGGCATATCATGTCACTTTGAGGATTGAATTTAGTTATAATACACGTGGAAGCTCAGGAAAACATCTGGCAGGTGGAGCACATCCAGCACATCGTTGGTGAACACCAAGCACAGATGAGAACTAACTCCCGCTATCTGAGTGGTATAACAGGTGATTCTTTCTCTGTTGGTGACTCTGTTTTCAATTTTTTTCTGCAATTAGCCTCCACTGAGAAGCACAATAGTACAGTGTCGTTAAAAGAAAGCAATCTGGGGGCGTGGAGATAGAGCTCACTAGTAACTCATGTGTTTAGCATGCACGTAGCCCTGGGTTCAATTCACAGTCTCAGAAAACAAGAAAGAAAGAACAAAGACACTTGGAACTGGTTGGGCTGGATCTGCATCCCAGCTACAGTGCTACCTGGGGACAGGGACAGTGGGCAAGTTCCAGTCTCTGCCTGTTTCCCATCTGCAGGTAGGGAATGATGCACCCAGCAATCACACAGGGATGTCCTGAGGGCTAGACTAGTTACAGCACACAGTGCTTACCCGGTGCTTGCCCAGAGAACTCTCACTGGGTGACCTGGGTGACCTGGGAGCACATTTGGGTGCAGTGTATTGGCATTATTTTGAGTTGGAGCCTGGCCCTGCAGGACCTGTGAGGTGGCATCACAACAGGATCACAGTGGGGAGCCAGGAGGGCTGCAGGGTCATGGTGGGCTTCATGGCCAAGAAGGGGAGGGAGGGGGCAGCCTGTGGGAGCTGTGAGAGGGGCTCTCCTGGGCTCTGCCGAGAGAAGCCCCCCAATGCTTCCTGTCCTGGGAGATGGAAATCTAAGGTCTCTACAGGAAAGTTAAGAGGACCAGGGGAAGGTGGGCATGGTGGCTCACCTGTAATCCCAGCTACTGGAGAGACTGAGCAGGAAGATTGCAAGTTCAAGGCCAGCCTCAGCAACTTCGGGAAATGCTCTCTCCAATTAAAAATAAGAAAGGTTGGGGGGTATCTCAGTGACAGCACCCCTGGGTCCATCCCTAATGCTGAAGGAGGGAGGCAGGGGCGAGCAGGGAGAGAGAAGAAAAAGAAGGCGAGGAGATGAAGGAGAACCAGAGGAGACTGAGGGCTGAACTGTGTCCCATGTGTCAAAGCTGCGCCCTCTTTACCTCAGGATGCTCCTGTTTGGGGACAGGGTCTGTTGAGAGGTCACTAAGGTTAAATGAGGTCATTGGGATGGGCTGCAATCCAACATGGCTGCTGCTGTTCCAAGAGGAGAAGATGCCCAGGGACACGTCAGGAAAGACCCTCAGTTCACACACACAGGGGAAGCCAGGTACCACCCCTGAGAGGCCTCGGAGGAAACAATCCACCAACGCCCAGATCATGCACTTCCAGACTTCAGAACTGTGAGGAAATAAAAACGGATTGCGTCAGCCACCCAGGCTGTGGCACTCTGTTATGACAGCCCTAGGAAAGGAACACAGAGCCATGAAGCAGAAAGTGTGAAACTTCTTAAGGAGGAAGAGGAGTCTGGCAATGGAGGGACAAGTCTGTAGGCAAAGCAACTGGAGGCTGAGGCAGGAAGACCAAAACTTTGAGGCCAGTCTCAGCAACTGAGGAAGACCCTGTCTCAAAATTAAAGATTTAAATTAAAATAAGAAGGGTCTTTGCCACCTGCACCTCAGATATAGCATTAATCTCCAGGATATATAAAGAACTCAAAATGCTTAACACCAAAGAACAAATAACCCAATTAATAAATGGACAAAGGAACTGAACAAACACTTCACAGAAGAAGAAATACAATCCGTCAACAAATACATGAAAAAATGCTCATCGTCTCTAGCAATTAGAGAAATCTAAATCAAAACTACTCTAAGATTTCATCTCACTCCAGTCAGAATGGCAATGATCAAGAATACAATCAATAATAAATGCTAGCAAGGATGTGGGGAGAAATGTACACTCATACATTGCTGGTGGGGTTGCAATTGGTGCAACCACTCTGGAAAGCAGTGTGGAGATTCCTCAGAAAACTTGGAATGGAACCATCACTTGACCCAGCTGTTCCACTCCTTGGTTTATACCCAAAGGACTTAAAATCAGCACACTACAGTGACGCAGCCACATCAATGTTTGTAGTAGCTCAATTCATAATAGCTAAGCTAGGGAACCAGCCTAGGTCCCCTTCAACAGATGAAAGGGTAAAGAAAATGTGGTACATACACAACAGAAGATTACTCAGCCATAAATAAGAATGAAATTATGACATTTGCCAGTAAATGGATGGAACTGGAGACTATTATACTCAGTGAAATAAGCCAGTCCCAAGAAAACAAAGTCCAAATGTTCTCTCTGATATGTGGATGCTAACACAGCAAGAGTAGGTGGGGAGGGAAGAATAGAAATTCACTGGATTAGATAAAGGTGAATGAAGGGAAGGGAAGGGTGGGAATGGGAAAGACTATAGAATGAATTGGACATAACTTTCCCATGTGCATATATGAATGCACAGCCAATGTTAATTCCACATCGGGTACAACCACAAGAATGGGAAGTTATACTCCATGTCTGTATACATGTCAAAATACATTCTGCTGTCATGTGTAACTAAAAAGAATAAATAAAAAAATTTTAAAGGGGGAATAAAGTAAAACAAAAATAAAAAGTTTGGGGATACAGCTCAGTGATAGAGTACCTGAGGGTTCAAGTCCTAGTACCAAAAAAAATGAAAAGAAAAGAAAGAAGGAAGGAAGGAAGGAAGGAATGAAGGAAGGAAGGAAGGAGAAGAGAGAGGAAAGAGAAGAAGAGAAGAGAAAAAAAAAGAAAAGAAAAGAAAAGAAAAGAAAAGAAAAGAAAAGGAGGAAAAGGCTGAGAGGCAGAGGTGGCAGGGAAATGTCTGAGCAGACCCAGCTCACAGAGGAGGAAGGAGCTGGGGACAGAGGGAAAGTGAGGTGCTCTGCTGAGGAAGGCTGGTGGCTGAGCCCCTGCAGGCTCCATGTCAACTTCGGATGCTCTCTTCACAGGGCGGGAAGCAGACGCTACTGAGCTGAAAGCCAGGCAGACGCCAGCTGCCTCTGAGCTCCTTCCATTGCCTTGGGAAGGTGGCCTCTCCTCTTGGGGTCCCTGGAGTTATCTGGATACAAACAGTGATCCTTCTAGAAAGGTATTTTGTGAGCTCAAATATTATAATATGCAAGTAATTCTCATTGCTGCTGTTTGAAGCATCAGCTGATGTGAGGCCTCTGGCCCCAGCTGCAGGGGATGCATCCCAGGGACAGTGCTCAGGACCCTTGACGTGGGCTCCACATAATGCCCTCTCCTTGCCATTGGTGGCAGAGCCTGTGTGTGTCCTGAGTCCCTGGGAGTCCAAGGGCAGAGCTGACCCAGGGCCCAAGACAGAGGATTCTCCCCAGACAGTGCTCACTCACCTGGGAGTCCCAGCAGGAGGGTCAGCAGCAGGACAGCACATGGATGGTGGAGCTGGGAGGCAGGATCAGACATGGTGGAGCCCCAAGGACCTGCTGTGTCCCAGTGTCTGTGCTGGGGAGATGCCAGCCTCTGCTCTAGGGAGAGAACTGACACCTGCCTCCCTTGTTGCAAGAGGAAGTGACGGTGATGGAGTGACAGCAATTTCCTTCAAGAGTGTGAAATAGAAACCAGGGAGCACAGGCAGCCAAGGTGAGGAGGTTCTCATGATGGTTTTCAGGAGGAACTGGACAAGGCTCCAGGAACAGGACAAGCCTCCTTCCCCCTGGGCCTGCGCTGGTCCACTCGGCCCCACATGGTACTCTGGGCCTTAGTGATTGTCTATTTGGGATCCCAGGACAAGGAGGACGTGCTCTGACTCCTGACCCTGAGACCCAGGTTGTGGCTGGCTTGTGGCCTCACTCTGCAGCAGCCTCACTGAGAGCCAGTCAGCTGAGGGAGGAGGAGGCCTGCCCAGTGTTGGGGAGGAAGAGGCCATTGCCTGCAAGAGTCACCCATGGCAAACCTTTTTTAATATACCTGCCCAAAGCAGTCCAAGTGCACCTTAGGACTTCACACCTGCACCCAGCAAAGGACTCATTTCCTGACTTCTTTCAGGAAACCATGTAGGATTAGGTTGATAAATACCTCTTTGTGGGGCAAGGTGGGATTATGGGTCCTGGAGTTGGATAGGGTGATGATGGAAGGGAATGTGGTGATCAGGTTTCTGGGGCAGGAGGAGGGGCAGTCACCTGGCCCCCTACACTCTCTGTTGTCCCCAGAGCACCTATTCCATGGCCCACTCTGTCCATGGCATTGGGGAAGGAGGAGTGTTGAAGGTTCCAACCTACCAAAAGGGTGTGCTGCGGAGCTGGGCAAGACATTCGAGCCCCCGAGCCTCAGTTTTGCCATCCCTATACGGGGATAAACCATCCTTCTCTGCAGTGTTTAGGGGACAATGAAGGAGGCAATGACTATAACATGCCTGAAACCCAACAGATCACCGTGGTACTCCTGGTTCAGCAGGAGAGAGGAGACTCGAGTCACTGCTTCTGAACGGGCCTCCCTCACAGGACAGGCGCTCACCAGTGGCTTCCTCCTAGCTGCCCAGGACCCCCTGGGACCCAGCTTACGTGTCCTCCCTGGACTGTCCCCTGCATGCTCAGATCCGTGCCCACCCCCCCCATTCTCTGCATCCTTCCTGGTAGTTTGTGGTGGTGGCAGGTGCTTCGCCTCCGCTGTGTCCTGCTTTACACTTGCAGGGTCACGAGGGTCCCCACACCTCGAGGTTCAGGGCACAGATGCTTGGGGCACTCAGGCTTCTCTGCACACCCACGTCTGTGGACGTCCAGGGTTGGGTGGGACAGAGCGCAGGAGGGAGAAGATGCAGCACCCCTGTCTAGACCTGAAGCACAGTGGGATCTGAAGCCTGACCCCACTCATCTTGAAGATCCCCCATCTTTCCCCTGCCTGGCCCTACTCAGTTCTGTCTGGGAAGTTGTTTTCAGAGAATCCCTAATTCCTAGATCCAATAAGAATCAGAGAGATCTAAGTCCTAGTCGTCCTACAGTTCTCAGCTGTGTGACTTTCTACAAGACACTTGACTTTTCTGAGCCTGTTTGATGATATGTGAATGGAGATTAAAACATGAACCTGGTTGGGATATGGTAGGAATAACACGAAATAATCCAGACAAGCTTTCCCATCACTAATTAGAGCCAACAAGTTATAGTTATAATTATTCTTGGTGTACAGAGATCACAGCTAAATCTCCAGCAATCCTGCCACCTTGTGAGGAGAAATAGTCTCTCCTTGGCATCTCTGACTAACACAGGTATGACTGGAAAGCTCTCTTCCATGCTGGGGTTCAGGTCCATCAGACGTCACAGAAGTGTCCAGTGAAGCTGTAAAAGTCATCGTATTTCCACTGAAGCTCCCATTTCAGTTTGGCAGAAGGGCAAATGCAAAATTTTTTTAAAGTCCAAACAGCAGAACCTGGCTCTGGTGATGACCCACTCGGTCACATCTCACTGTGGTGGACGACATCACGTTGCAGGAGCATGTCTCGGGGGGAGAGATCACAGGGCAAGTCAGGAAGCCCAGTGAGGTGGAGGGGACAGTCCTGTGACCTTCCCCAAGACCCCTCTCTTAAAGGTGCCACAGCCTCTCCCACTGCCCCCTTGGGGATCAAACTCCCAACAAATGGACCTTGGAGGGCACACTCAACCATGTTCAAAGGACAGCAGTGACCACGTAGGAGGACTCTCCAGGGCACAACACAGACCCACCAAAAAGTGATATAAAGCAAAGGAAAAGCAACACATAGCATCCAATACTCCCCCAAACTGGTTTGGCGTTACCAGATCTGAGGAAGTTTATTTTAGAAAGCACAAATGGGTGGAGGAGAAACGTATCCTTTTACAAAAGGGACGATTAACCTAGTAAGTGTGACTCATGCACATTTAGACATCCCATAAACTTAATTGGGGATATATGACTTACAAATTGATCAATCAGTAAGGAAGGGAGTAGAGTCTGGAAGGTTCCTCCCTGTGAATGCCAATCCTTCCATAAAGACCTAAACTCACAGATGCTGATTTGAACTAAAAAATCTGTGGAAACCATGCAAGGAACAGAGTTCCACGTTGAGGCTGGCTTGGTGCTGTGTAGACAGGCTGAAGTGTGAGAAGCAGAGCCTGATGGTCCCCAGACTCAAAATCCTTCTGCCACCATCTTCCCCCTCCTGCTGGTGACAGAAGGCTTGGGGACAACAGGGCAACTGGAGTCGTGCATGTTTGAGAAGAAGAAAGATCAAACATCTGGACTTGGACCTCAGAACTTCTAGCTTCCGGCTGCCAGTTTCTTCTTCACCTGGTGTGGAATCCATGGGGCAAAAAGAAAATGCAGGGACATCGCCACCAGTCACTGTTCGTGTTCTGACGTCTCAGACCGTCTGCCCTTTCTCTCCACCTTCTCAGAGTCTTCCGTCTGTTGTTGGTATAATGACCAAGGTTTTCAGTTGTCTGTAGTTGGAAGAATAGTAAAAAGTCTGTCTGTGCCATCTTTCAGGAAGAAAAAGACCCCCATGTGCTGTCTTGGTTCTTCCCATTACCAACCACATTTTAGAAATGTTTCAGCCTTTGAAACACTACTAGGCATTAATCTTAATGTCTAACAACGGCAGATGTTAAAAAAGACAAACCCTCCACATCTTGCATAAATATAACCTGAAAATATTTAGCCAAAACATCCAGCTTTAGGATATTTTGGCAAATTGCAATTTGCAAATGCTCACCAGGAGGTTTTCCTGAATACAGCTGAATATCAAATGGACAAGGCCACCAGAAAATGTGCTTGATGCCATCTACTTAGAAGGATATAGGGTAGTGTAAAATCATGAAACAATAGTGATCTCAGTGGCAAATAAAGAGAGCTGGTGAGCATGGCAAACATCTTTAGGCAAATATCCCAGCAGACTGGTCATAAACTTAATGGAGAGATCAGGGAAATGAGGCAGCCAATGCGGACCTTGATAAAATCTCACTTTTCCCTGGCCATCTGGACGGCTGTGGACAAGCACAAGCCTGCATCCATGCTTGGGAAAGGATGGGGATGGAGTGATTCTAGTGAACTGCTCATTCCTAGTTGAACAGGACGGTCCTATGCAAGAATAAAAGTAAGGCAGGCAGACTCGCACAAATGCCTTGACTGTGACTGCGTTTCTCAGGCTTCATTTGGGCTTCGCCCTGAGCCTTTGTATCTCCAATGCAATGCCATTATGTGTAGCACCAGGCGCAATTTGAAATTTAGCCCCACAGTGACCTTGACCATCTGTGCTTCTGCCTTTCATCGTGAGAAGAATATGTGCTGGTCACACGGACAGACATGTGCGGCAAACCTGACCCCAGCTTAAAATCATAGCTAATTGACTTGACATTAATCAACCAAACTCTAACAAACCTCTATACATGTGGGTAACAAGAAAATGCCTCTGACAGTATACCACTGAAATAGCCCCCATTGTTCATGATGCAGAGATAATCGACTCATGCAATGGTTCACACATATTGAGCTACTGTCAAAACAAAAACTTGAAGAGCATCATAGTGACATTGGGACTAGTTTATAGACAGCAAATAAATTGTTATAGAAAGCTGGAAAACCAGCAAGATGCGAACACAGTGGCAAGATATTTGGTAAAACTGTCCCCTGTGATCATCTGGAAAGCAGAAATGGTACTTGAAACTCCTTCAAGTGGAATACTTATGGTTTTATGTGAATGATACGTGATTGCTTCTGGACAGAGAATGGGCGGCAGCAAGGTAGCTTCATCGTTAGTATATATTCACTCCCTCTCTCTGACTCCATGGCAAAGTGTCCCGTCTTGTTTTGGGGGGCTCAACCATGTGACTCGCTGTGGTCAAAGGAATGCTGATGGATGTGCCCAAGCAGAACCTAGGGAATATGACACAAAGGAGTGGCCCTGAGGGACTCGGAGGATATGAAAGCAACCAGAACTCACCAGGAGCTTAGAGGCAAGCGCAACCAATCCTCGCCCCATTCTATTGGATTCCAGCCAAGATCCAGATCCATGACTGAGTCATAAATGCTTATTATTGCGTTTCATTGGAATTTTGTGGTCATTTGTTACAATGCAAAAACTAAATAACACACTACACTACTGATACTGCTGAGGGCTAGACTCAGACCTTTGCCTCCTGTCCATAGGTCTTCACTTCCTTCATTAGCAATCACTGCCTGCCAATGCCTCCCAAATTTACTTCTCCAAGCCAAGGCTTTCCCCGCAACCTCCAGATGTATATCTCAGTTCCCACTCGATATCTCCACTCAGGGAGGTGTTGGAAAGTCACTTCAAACTCGACAGTTCACAAACACAATCTCCTCCATCCAAAGGTGCTCCGGTGCAGCTTTGTCAAACTCACTTGATGACAATTTATTATTCCGATCACTCAGGCTGGAAATCTTGGGGACATTCATGACTTCTCACTCGCTCTCTCTCACCCTACCCACCAACAGATCCTAGGAGCTCTATTTTCAAGGTATATCCAGGGAAATCCAGTTTCTGCTTAGAAAGAATGAAGCCTGACAGAATGTCACTTCTGCCCTTAAACAAAACATGAAAGTTTTATAGTCTTCAAAGTGAAATCTCTTCCTGAATCCCTAGGGAGCTGAAGTTACTGGCAGCCAGCTTACCTGAAATCTAAGGGAAAATAGATGCCTCTAACAATAGGTGGCCGTGAGCTTGGACCCACTGAACAGGCGCCATACACCATAAAGGCTGATAAGAATAGTTGAGCTAGGATTCTTCCCAAATCCCTGAAGTACAATGTGGGTTCACAAGAGAATAGAGAACCCCTGGGACACAGACACAGAAGGAATTCACACTCACTTGCAGGTTCTTCTCCACAAACCTTGCTGGATGCTTGGAAACACGGGGTCAGGCCAAGAGTTCTGAGGTGCTCCAGTTTCCCCCTGGTGCAGGCCTAGGGGAGGTGAGTAACAGCCACTGTGGGAAAGGACAAAGCCACGCCCTGATCCACCACCACTGTCTCCCATACGGAACAAAACCTTAAGTCTCTGGGCAGGTGTTTCAGTCAGCTTTCTCACTGCTGCGGCCAGATGATCTGACCAGCACAACTATAGAAGAGGAAAGGCTTATTTAAGGGCTCACAGTTTCAGATGTCTTAGTCCATAGAAGGCCAGCTCCATTCCTCGGGGCTCCAGGTGAGGCAGGACATCATGGAGGAAGAATGTGGCAGAGGGAAACAGCTCACATCATGAGGAAGAAGAGAGAGAGACTCCACTCTCCAGGTACAAATATAACACCCCAAAGCCATGCCCCTATTCCCACCTCCTCCAGCCACACCCTACCTGCCTTCAGTTACCACCCACTTAATCCCATCAGGGATTAATTCGCTGATTGGCTTAAGATTCTCAAAACCCAAACCTCCTCTGAACCTCTTACCTTGTCTCACAAGTGAGCTTTTGAGGGACACCTCACATCCAAACCATAATAACAGGGGAGCAAATATATGTCTCCATATGTAAAGGACCAGAAAAGTTCTCTTCTATCACTGGGGAAGGGATAAGAAAATGTCATGGACTTAGATCATTAGAGATCCCCTACTGAGATGCTCAGGGGATGGTCAATATCAAAGAGAAGACTTCACCTCTGAGACCCAGGGTCAGAGTACCTGCCTAAGCCTAAGCCACGATGATAGGGCACAGCCCCCATCCCTCATCACCAGGGAAACATCAGCCCACCATGGGGGAGCTGCAAGAGCACAGAGAGAGACCCACGCTGAGGCCCAGGTGCAAAGAAAACACCTGAAGAATAGGGTAAGATAGACATTGAGCAGAATCCCTTGCAAATAACCTATTCAACAGGTACATTAGAGGAATTAAAAGCCTGGGTGTCTTGAGGGTAAATATAGCATCAACAATACCCAAACTTATTTCATCTAGTGACTATATTACCTCAACCTCACACAAAAAAACTGCCTACCAAAAGAAAAATATTTAGCCATTTCCAGGTTTTATTATGATTTTTATCAGTCTCTACTCCACTACAAAGATTTCTAGCTTTCTACCAAAAATTACAAGACAAAAATGCAAGTGTGTTAGGGTAGAGAGAATGGATTTCACTAAAACAATTGAGACAGTCAATAAATCTGTAAACAAGCAAAGACACCGATCCTCAGAGGCCAAGGGCAACAGCACCAAGAGATTCTAAAACACATTGTCTAAAGTGTCTAATTTCAAACAAACACAAAAAAATCTAAAACATGAAGTAGTAGAAAGAATGAGCCTTACATTAGAAAAAAGTCAAACACTAATAGTCTGTGAGAGCAGTAAGATGGCATATTTAACAAAGGTTTCTAAACAGACATTGTAGATATATATTCAAAGAACCAAGGAAATCAAATGTCACATCAAATAGAGGATCATCTACACAGCTATAGAAAATACTGAAAAAGAATCAAATGGAAATTCCACACTTGAAAAGTATAATAACTTGAAATGAAAGAGGCTTAGCAGATTTCAGCTATAAATCTGAAAGTTCTTAGGAAACTTGGACATAGGTAATTGATATCTGCAATATGAAAGAGAGAGCAAAAGAATGAGGAAAAATGAACATAAACTCAGAGAAGTGGGGGGGCATCATTAAGTACTCCAGTTGATGTAAAATGGGAGCGCCAGAAGGATGAGGAGAGAGAAAGGGGCAGAAAAAAAGTTCCAAGAAATAATGGTGCACAACTTTCAATTTTCTTGAAAAGCATGACATTTGGGAAATGCTTTTAGATGTGGTTAGATAACAACAAAGAGACCAACAAGCAGACACGCCATTGTGTAAATTCTGAGAGTCAAAAAGAGGAAGAAAATTTTGCAAGCAACAGGAGAAAAAAATGACATGTCTCTTACAAGGAAACCACAGAAGTATAATCTTACCACTCAATAATAAAAAACAAACTTGATTTTTAAAAAGGCAATTTGGACATTTCTCTAAAGATACATAGATAGGTAGTAAGCACATAGAAAAATCTTCCACATAATTAATAAACAGGAAAATGCACATAAAACCTCATGAGATGCCCTATATGCTAAGGAGAATATATCATTACCTTGAAAACATTCTCCCTGTTCCTCAAAGGGTTAAATGTAATTACTATATGCCCATATGCCCAGGAATTCCACTCCTAATAATAAAAACATGCCCACACCAACACTGTGCATGCCTGCTTACAGAAACCCTATACACGATGACCAAAATGAGAAATGAACTTTCCTCTGGGAACTGCCTTCGTGGTGACTCAGAGATTTTGATATGTTGTATCACTACCTATTCTCATTAACCTCTAAGTTTTTTATATTTTCATCCCTGATTTCTTCTGCTGTCCATTGGTCATCCAATAGCTTATTATTTAGTCTCCAGGTATTAGAGCAGCTTTAATTTTTTATTTTATCATTGATTTCTAATTTCATTCCATTATGATCTGATAGACTGCAAGGTATTATCTCCATTTTTTTCATTTGCTGAGAGTTGCTTTGTGGCCGAAGACATGGTCTGTTTTAGAGAAGGATCCATGTACCACTGAAAAGAAATTATATTCAGTCATGGACAGATGAAATATTCTATATATGTCTGTTAAGGCCAAATTGTTCATTGTATTTTTTAGTTATTTGATTGTTGTTTGAAGGATCTATCTAGTGGTGAGAGAGTTTTGTTTAAATCACCCAGTATTACTGGGCTGTGTCTATTTGATTGTTGAAATTGAGAAGGGTTTGTTTGATGTACATAGATCTCCATTGTTCGAGGCTTAAGTATTTATGATTGTTCTGTCTTATTAATGTATAATTCCTCTATGCAATTAAAGGAAATATCCCTCTTTGTCCCTTCTGATTAACGTTGACTTGAAGTCCACTTTATCTGATATGAGGATAGAATCCCCCGCTTGTTCATGAGATACATGTGAATGTTACATTTTTCCCATCCTTTTACCTTCAGCCTATGGATGTCTTTGTCTATGAGGTGAGTCTCTTGAAGACAAAATATTGTTGGGTCCTGTTTTTTTAATCCAATCTATCAATCTCTGTCTATTGATTGATGAGTTTAGGCCATTTACAGTCAATGTTATTTTGTTTTAATATTTTTTTTTATTTTAGTTCATTGTACACAGATGGAGTACGACTATCATTTTTCTGGTGGTACACAAAGTAGAATCATATAATTTGCCTATACATATACATAGGGTAAAGATGATTGTCTCATTCTGTTATCTTTCCTTCCCCACCCCTCATTTTCCTCTATACAATCCATCCCTTCTCCATTCTTCTCGTACCTCCCCCTTCCCACTCCTAAGTGTCATCAACCACTTATAATATCATTCGGCCTTTGGTTTTCTGGGACTGGCTTATTTCACTTAACATGATTTTCTCCAATTCCATTCATTTACCTGCAAATTCCATAATTTTATTATTCTTTATGGCTGAATAATATTCCATTGTGTATATATACCACAGTTTCTTTATCCATTCATCTACTGAAGGGCATCTAGGTTGGTTCCACAATCTAGCTATAGGTGAATTGGGCAGCTATGAACATTGATGTGGCTGCATCACTGTAGTATGCTGATTTTAAGTCCTTTGGGTAGGATAGCTGGGTTAAATGGTGGATCCATTCCAAGTTTTTTGAGGAATCTCCACGCTGCTCTCCAGAGTGGCTGCACCAATTTGCAACCCCACCAGCAATGTATGAGTGTACCTTTTTCCCCACATCCTCGCCAACACCTATTGTTGCTTGTATTCTTGATAATAGACATTCTAATTGGGGTGAGATGATATCTTAAGGTAGTTTTGATTTGCATT